>VZTF01008251.1:4147516-4184377 GCA_013397755.1 Cnemophilus loriae | reverse complement strand
GGGCCGGTGCGGGGTCAGCCCCCGCTGGGCCGGGTCGGGCCGCTGTCGGTGCCGAGGGCAGGGGTCGCCGCTTTTTTGTCGTCCACTTCCTGGGGTGGTTACCCCAGCGTTCGCCACCTTTGGCAGCGGCCGGCTGCGGGGTTGCCGGTGTGCGCTGCGACGAGCTGATCGCTGACTTGCAATGTAGAACCACATTGGAATGCTTTGGGTTGAAAGGGACCTTTTAGGTCAGGTCGTCTAGTTCCAATTCCCCTGCCATGGGGACCACTAGACAAGATTGTTCAAAGTCCGATACAGCCTGGCCTTGAACGCTTCCAGTCCAAGAGAGATAAGGAACTACTGGAGAGTGTACAGCACAGGGCCACAGAGATGTTTAGGAGTCAACAGCACTTCTTACGAGGAGAGACTGAGGGAGCTGTCAGACTCGTTTCAGTGAGACAGGACGAGGAGCAATGGCCATGAACTAAAAGACAAGTTTCACCTTAACGTGAGGAAGACCTTTACAGTGACAGTGGCAGAGATGGGCCGGTCAGGGCTGCCCAGGGGGGTCGTGGAGTGTCCCTCTCCGGAGACATTCAAAACCGAGTTGTACGTGGTCCTGTGAAGCCTGTTCCAGGTGACCCTGCCTTGGCAGGGGGTTGGACTAGATGACCTCCAGAGGTCCCTTCCAACCCTAACAATCTGTGATTCTGTGATTCAGGCTCCCTGGGCAGCCTGTTCCAGTGCCTTACCACCCTCGCTGTAAAGATTTTTTTTTCCTAACATCTTATGCCGCTGTGGTAAAGCCGGCCGGCGCCCCGGATAAGGCGCCTTTGCAATGAGCACACGTCGCGCCGAGCGCGGGCTGAGTTACACCCGGACACTACGCGGCTGTGCCGGGGCTCTGGCCGGCGCTGCGACCGCCCGAGCACCCCGCCCTCTCCCGCCGGTGTCCCGGCAGGCAGGGCTGCCCGGGAAGTCACACATCCTCGCTGATCCCGGCAGGCGGCAGTGTCCGAAGGCGGGAGGCGCGTGGCTGCCGCTTTTCCCGCGCAGCCCGTGAGGTGATCCCGGCGGGAGCGCCCCTGCCACAGGTGCCTCTTCACAGCTCCTCAAAACCTCCCGGCTGTCGCAGGAGTCCCTCGACCCGCCTTGGGAGAGCTCTCCCGCGGGGCTTGGAGCCAGGCTTCCCTGTGGCACTGCCCTGCTTTGCTGCCAGGTGGGCTGAGGGCACAGGGAGCAGCGCCTTCCTCTTCTCTCGGTGAGGCTCTGTCACCAATCCAGCATCTTGTTTCCCTTCAGTTCTGGCTGAGGTAAAATACGTTTCCTTTGCTCTGGTCTCAGACGTGTTCGATGGCTTTGTCTGTATTTCAGGCCATTATGGGTCTCCACAGCCCCGTGTCACGTCCATGCACAACTTGGGTTCCTCGGCAGCAACAGCCCCATGGACACACTCAGGTGTGATTACGGGCTGGATCTGCTCGTTTTTTGTAGCATAAAACTTACCGAGCGCGACCTGTCACCCTTCCTCAAAGCTAGTGCTTAACTTCTGCACCCTGAGCTTCATACTTCACTGAATGCCACCACCATCTTCAGATCCTGCCTGAACTTTTCAGTCAGCCTGACAGTAAGAGTAGCTACTCTCCCTCAGATTGGTGTTGGTTCTGGCTTTAATAATGAGGCTCTTCATTCCGACTTCCAGGTTGTTACTGAAAACTGCAAATATTGCTGCCAAGCTCTGGGATTTAGTTGCCTGTTGTGACAGAAAAGACAGCGATAGCCATTCCCTGACTGATGTTCTGTTCAGCTTAGCAGGAGCTCAGCGATGGTTTCAAGTTTATACGCTGTGATTATTGGCATGTCAAGGTGTAATTTCTCCCACACACGTAAAATCCTCTTGTACAGAGGGCGGTTGTGTTTATTTCCGATGATTTACAACCAGTAGTTCTTTCTTAGCTGGCAGTTCTGCGTTAACTGCTACTTTTCTCTTTATCCTCTCCCCTGGAGGGAGAAGCCTTTTGCAAGCACTCTGTCCCATTAGCTTTTAAAATGTCTGTGAAGATTTAACTTAGGCTTAATACAGCAAGTGGTTCCCACAGGGGAGTCATCCTCAAACAGCAAGCAGGGCACTGGAGCTTTGCCTCATGTGTTTTACAACATCTCTGCCACAAAAATCCCGAATAAACATTATGAAAGCTGAGGACTCAGGCTTTCTTTTCCATGGTTGCATAAGGACAAGATTTTTTTTTTTTTCTCATTTGTTTAAAATGGTCCTTTCCCTTGAGCTGTAGCTTTTGAAATTCTCTGATGAAATGATAGTCTTGGCTAGCATTTTAAAAAAACACCCCTACTTTTCATGATTGCTGAAAAAAATTGAAATGTGTTTTCCTGCAAGGGTAAGAAGCAAGAAAACATGTTATTTTTTTTTAAATTACAGTTATAAAACACTCCCCTTGTGATTTTTCTAGGATATGACTGAGGTTAATCTGTTTAATGTGTTATACTGTAATGAAAGCAAAGCAAAATAAGAACAGCAAAGTTATCTTTGACATTGTTCCTCAAAATATGTTTCCAGTTCATAATTGTTTTATCATGATTTACAAAATTGCTTTTCAGGTGAGTTCATAAAACTTGGGATCAAAATATTTATTGGTGTTGTCACTGCACTGGTGAGACCATTTCACAAAAGTGTTTTAGGTTTTGGAGAGGGGAGAAATATTAAACCAGCTTTTTCTGGTGTGCCGTGTTTGTTCCTGGCTTTCTAACTACTTGACTTTCTTTGAAAAACTTTTATTGAAAGAGGTGCTACAGTTAAAAAGTGTGGTTTTTTTCAAATAATGAAACATTGAATTTTTTTTTTCGTCATGAATATTCTAACTCATTACACTGAGCCTGGCCTGTGCTGCAAGGCAGAGGAGCACACAACAGGCACCCAACAAGATGGGTAATATGAAATCATGTTATTCCCATTCACGTGTAATTTGTTAGTATTGCATCAAAGGATCATATTCTCAGTCTGAAATTCTGGTTCTTTGGGTTCTTTTTGGTGGTTTTTAGGAAGTTCCAAAAATGAGAGTTCCATCACTTGTGCTCAGTTGATATGGCAGTGAGCATACATGTACTCTGTATTCTTTTGTCCTTGTCTTTACTCTGAATATTTTGGCTCTTGCAAATAATTATTGTTTCAAGTATAATGCATTACATACAGCAAAAGAATGTTCAGCTGTTTTAGACCAAATTATGTTATATTTTCTACCTATTCTTAATCAGAAGATAATTGGTTATTCATTTACCTAATACCATATACTTATAAAGGTCTGTAAACAAATACCTGCCTTATAAAAATGAATTAATTTCTTCGTTTTAAGACCCAGGTACTGCTTTGGGGCAATCAACAATATACCATGAATAGCACCAGACACCAGTCTCTGTTCTTGGTCTGTCTGCCTGAGCTACAAAAGCTCTGTGCTGCTACAGTAACACTGAGTTCTCAGATACCAGAAACTGAGGCAAGGAGTACACAGATAAAGACTTGCAGGTAAAGAGTTTTGAGGGCTATTATCTCCAGAAGTTGCTAGTGGTTGTTATTCAAATATTTTATTAGCAGTACTAGAATTGGCTGAAATAAAATCAGCAAAATTCTTATCAGTGGCAAATAGTACAAAAATATTTAAAACAGTTTTTTTTTTCTTGGGCAGGGGACTTGCTGGCTATCGGGGAACAAAATATAAATTTCTATTATTTTAAATTTCATAGGCTAAAGCTAACAAATCCACATACTTAAAATTAATTAATGGTTAAAATTAATCTGTATTTACCTGCAAAGCTGGACTGCTTCATGTAGGTTGAGACTAAGTGAAAAGACTATTTGGAAAGCAAATGCAGGCTCCTTAGCATTCACCAAGCATTATGTTATTCCCTTTAAAAGAAAAGAGGAGAAATGAGAAATTCTGCCAAAAGGAACACTTTTGGAGAGCTCCATTCATGTGCCAAAGGCCTGTAGTCTTTGTCTTAGACCACTGTGGGTCATCTAGAGCAAGTAACTTGAACTAATCCAATTTATGATACTGAACCAACAGAAACTGATTAAAAGTGGAATGTATTGTGTTTACAGAAGGCAAGGAAAATACATTTAAGCTGAGAAAATAAAACATTTTTAATTTCTTTCTCGCTTCTTTTATAGACAATTATTATTCCTGTATCAAGAGATCCTTTCTGCACCTGTTATGGGGACACTGAGTCAAATTTCGGTTGTGATGGCGGTCAGTATCACTGTGTAAATTAGTATCTGTACTTACAGACTGCTGCAGATGAGCAGAGTGCACCTCACTCAAAAGAGAGAAGCAGCACTGTGTTTTATTGAGGTAAAATAGTAATTTGACAGAGTTCAATGGGTCTGATGGAATTTAGCAAGGTTTTAACAGTGGTCTGACAAGGTCCAGGAAGTTTGATGCCAAAGTTTGCATTAATAATTACGTGTGGAAGAAACATGAAAAGGAAAACTGAGTTAGAATGACTCAGGGAGAGACCAGAGGTGCAAAGAGTAAAGAGGGCCCTCCTGTGGAGACATGAGGTTCAGAGTGGATCTGTTGCTGGAATTTCTTTTTGGAGCCCATATGTGGCTGGATCCAATCTTTGTCTCAGACTTGGCCAACAGTTCATGCCTAATGGAATTATCCCAACAATTTTTATAGTATCTGAGTAGCTGCATGCATTAGTAATTCACCATAGCATGAATTCAGCATGCTTTCAGTCACTTACTGCAGATCACAGTTTAGGGGTCTCTCCTAAGGACCTATTGTAAGAAAGGATGTCTTAATTCCCAGAATGGAATCTCTAAACTTGAGATGAGTCCCTGCTCAAACAGAGTCACCTGCCATGCAGGCCAGCTGTCGTACAGTCTAGCATTCAGGGAGTGCTCAGATTGGGCCCATCCTGATTTTAATATTAAAAGGGTGAAGTAGTTGGCTCCTAGTCAATAGTATATACAAGACAGATATCTTTGATTTAGTGCTGTACTTTGGTTATCTTGTACTTTTGGGTTTCGAAAACACCTTTTGAAATATTTTTCAAGACACCTTCTCTCTCTTGTACATGAGCCAGGGACTTTCCAGCTTGCAAGTTCATCCCAAGAATGTGAGGCCTGTTGCTTTTTGGTCAGTCTGAACTGAAGTATGGCTAGGGGTCAATTGTATTTGTCACACATACATGTTATGTTTCTCTAAGAAGTGTTTTGTTTGAGGATCAAGGATAAGTAAAATATTTCATTTAAAGCAAACTTTTATTGTTGTGCATTAGTGGTGTAGAAGAATAACTTAAATCCTCTACTCTTTTGGTGAAATGGCCTTTTTGGATGGTGAGCCAATCTGTGGAATGAAATGGACTCATTTGGTAAGGTGCCACCCAATTCACAATGAGAGAAGCAGGTGCAGAGTTCTGCAGCTTTGTTTTGGGCAGTCTTTTGCTTGCTTGGCTTGCTTGTGTGTATATCTTTAGCTAGAAATGAGATTACATTATGACAAATGCCTGAACTAATTTTCGTTTTCGCCTTTAAAACACAGGATAAAGTGTTTGCTTAACTATTCTCTTGCATGCTTTTCAAAATCAAAGTCACTGTTGTACCAGAATCTAATTTACAATTTGCTAAAATACCTCTTAATACTAGACACCTGATTTATTTTTTTATTGTTACTTTTAGATACCATTTTATGAATCAGGAATATGTCAAGCCTATGTAGAGAGACAAGGAGCTACTGTAAGTGTGGAAATATGACACAGTTCTTTAGATTGTTACACTTGTCTGCAATTGCTGTTGCCAGAGATGAGTATTTTTCATAGGCCCTGCAGTTTGCACCATAGAAGCCAAGTTTCAGGGTGAATAAGTCTGCCCCATAGACAAAATGTGTCCTGTGGATTGGGGTATGGTAAGTATACTTTGTCAGAGTCGATAGTTTTAAGAAGTTTGTGAGCAATTTCCCTAGATTTCTCTGCTGCAGTGGCATCCTGCTCCTGCTCAGAGGCATTGGGGACTGACCTTGAGACAACCTTTGGGCCACAGATCTGCAGCTCTCCTGCTGGTGTCATCCGCCTCCTCCAGTGGGAATGTTCAGGCAACTGAACTGTCTCCCCATTCACCTGTGGGTTTACCCAGCCTGTACAGGACAGTCTCAGGGAAACAAAACAAAAGCATAGAGAAGAAATGGAACTCCTGAGCTTAACAGCTGATACATTTTTAGACCATTATGCATATGATTTACTATATTCTAGTGTGCAACATCTGTGGGGTTTATGAATGTATGTGTGGATGCTCTAAAATTGCTGAGTAGGAAGACTGATTGTAACCAAAGCCAGTAGCTCTCATAATTCATTCACACAGCTAGTTGGATGTATTTTAATTTGTTCCAAGAAGTGCAAATGCATATGCAGATTAGTAAGACAAACACTGCTCAAATATGCTTACCTTACAGAACTGCTTTATGTTGGTATGTTTAGGTGACCTGTCATTGTTAGGTTTTCCACCACCAGCAGATCGGTGGTTCTAAGCAGTTCCTTGCGGGACTCATTAGAAACATCCCTCTGGAGGCATATTACTTAATTGTTTTTAACCTACTGTAATTAGTTTCTTGACTAATGCTGATGGTCAAGAGAAAGCTCTGCAGGACAGGCAGGCAAGTAGAGCCGTTGGGTGAGCAAAGCTACATTTATGTACTGTGGCTGTGATTGCCAGAAAATGTCTCTGGTCTTGAGTCTGACAGCAGAGGTAACGTCAGCTTTGGATGTCATGCCTGTTGTCTGGAGGGAGTTGCATATCTGATAAAGTATTCTGGAGGGTTCAATTAATCTTTTCCCCAAGTCTATTATCAGCCCTGTGAAAACATTCTAGGAGCTGTAGTGCACCTCACTTTGATGGGGTGTGAAATCCGAATGCCTACATCAAATACTGTGCTAACTTCCTCTTGTAGCTAAGTAGATGAAAGCTAAAGATGTGTGGCATATACTAGGATTTGGCTTCGAAATGAAGTAGCAGTATATTTGCTGAATTTTGACTGAGGCCTTTAAAAAATCTGTTAAATTATTAAAAACGTATGTTTCTTTTTTGTCACTGTTGTTATTAGCTGGAAGCACCACAAACAGTTACTCCAGCCCTTCTCCAAACCTGTCTCTCCTACACACTTACAGCCAGACTTGCACCCAGATGGAACAAGGCTGGTCATCTCTTGGTGCAAGGTATTTGACTCACTTGGGTCAGGGATCAAGCATTTAGTTTTCAGTTCTTTATTGTTGCATTTATTTTCCATCATTTAAATTCTGTAATTACTTCATTCATTCTAATATGTTTCATTCCTTTATCCTATTACTTTTTTACTTTATTTGCACTTTTATAATTTTGTTATCCAAGTTCAATGACTCAGGTTAATATTCTGAATGGACATGCCATTCACCTTTTCATCTTCTTCCTTATCTTTGTACTAGATCAAATAATTATGTCAACTGAATGCAATGTACCAGATGAATAATTTCCAAACCAAATATTGTTGGACAGTGAATGTCTTCTAAAAATTGGGCCTGTTTTTCAGATTCATGATTTCAGCAGTGGCACTTCTGCACATGGTTTGCAGGGTCTTCTAAACAGAAGTGGTTTTCTGTCAGACCCTCTCCTTCTACCAAGCTCTGTCTTTTTTGGATCACAGTTGCTTCACCTGACATCTCTGCTAACTCTTGAGTAGTATAAATGTGAACTACCAAAGTATAAAAAACTGTAGCGTGCTTGTAATAAGTAGAGCAATTGTATACATCATTTCAAATATGTGCTGAGAAAAGTGTGCATGTTGTTATCTTATTTCCAGCCACAATAACAACAAAATCCTGTTCTCAGTATCTTCAAAATATATGGGTCTCAGAATGAAAATCAGCTGATTCAGGAGTAGCAGCTGGAAGTAGAGGGTTAGGAGGAAAGAGTGATGTATAGATTGCTGCCCATTAATATAGTTTTGTGTATCTCTCTTTCTTATCGATGTTAATGAATCAGTGAAAAGTTAATTGATAGAGGAGATTTTCTCTCCTTAGAAGGAACACACCTTTCAGCATTTGTGACAGACACAAACAAAACTGTGTGATTTCTCTTTTTCTTTTTTTCGTGTAAAGACTTCAGACATATGGTTTGGAAAATAATGTCTGTCTATTCTATTTATTAAGGGAAAGACTTTTTGTCTCATTCAGGAAGGCAAAATGCTGTTGGTAAGTACAATATTCTGTTAATGGTAGAGTTGAGAGAGCAAGTTGAGAGAGTTAAGCACTTTCATACTGCCACAATCTTGGTATTACCAGCGCAATGTCTTTGGTTTTCATTCTGAAATAACTTCTGTCAAAATACACTTGGTGGCAGATGATGTTCTGTCTGTAGTAGTTGTCAGCTCAATGGAACCTTTGAAAAATTACCCACAAAAGATAATTTTTATACTATTAATCTACAGCCTTAGATTGACATTTGCCATTTTAAAGTTATAATTATTGCAATTAAATGCACTTGCCTCAAATTATGAGTCTTGCAAATGATGTGAAAGTTCTATAATAATAGATAGGAAAATGAGCTTCAGTGACTGTCCAGTGTGCACTGTTTGCTGTTCACAAAAGTGAAGTCACAAAGCATGCTTCTTAGCTATTGCAAAAATTACAAAGAAATATTTTTATTGCAGTATTAAAGACTACTTTTTGGGATATTGTAGCCTAAATTTGTAGCAGAGATATATGCTGAGGAACTCAGAGCTGAGTGAAAGTTCTGGAGATGTGTCAATAAATGCTTGCCTTGCTCATTAAGTCTTTCCTATTGACAGGTCCTGGATGGAAAATACTGGGCTGAATGATTCAGTGCAGCAAATGGTTATATGAACTACATTTGCTTTGAAAATGGGTGTGTGTTTGTCAGGGATATGCGTATCAAGCACACAGTTGCACAGCCAGCCCTGAGTTTCTGAGTTACTGTATGGCAGTAATTCATTATTATTTTTATTTTTCACAGGTAAAATGCACCTAATTTTAATTTCCATGCTGAGAAAATCTAGCCTTTTGATTTTCAAACACAGCATTTTGACTAACAATTACCTTAAATAAATATTTGGGTTAGCTTTCTGCCTAAGATATGAGCTGTAATTGAGAACAGGGCATTGTGCTTTTCTTCCAATTTAGTAATAGACCTGAATGTGTCAGAGAGACAGCTTTGCATCAGTGTGGAGCCTTGCTCAATTCGACTGCCACCCCCTGAGGTATAAGCCAGCTATATTTTCTATGACAGTGTTTGTTTTATTAATCTTTATCTTCTTTTCTGTTAGGTGACTTCCGGTTAGCATGATGGGGATAGAAGTGCTTATTTCTGATTGCATTGAGACATAAACCATATTCATTGACTCTCTGCACAGGTTATAAAAGCATAACATCCATTCTATATCTATATTAATGCATTCTAGCAAGCATTGTAAAACTGAGATTCAAGGCTAAGAGAGCTTTCAAAAATGCTAACAGAATATAGCAGTGAAGTGTCTTTGTGACTCTAGATTTCCTCCTAGCAGTGTTTTCTGGAAAGCTTTCAGTCACGCTGTAGTACATAGACAGTTTTGAGTAACAACCGTACAACTACAGGTGAGTTGTCAGCACCATGTTCAAAGGCCCTTTAATATGGTTATTATGGAATCTGCTTAATTTCTATGCAGCTTCCAAAATACTGGAGTAGCCAGGACAATGCTGCTTGTAAGCATGATTAATACACTGTTTAGGAAATCATGTTCGAGGTTGAAAACTTATCATCCTTTTGACAGCCATGTCACCTGTGGTGAATATGTCCATACATGCAGGGCATATTTGTCAGGCTTGCTGGTTTCTTCTAAAATAAATATTTCCGATCCAAACTCTTCTTTGTTGGAATAGAAGAATAGCATTCCTTCTGAGACCTGCTTGGGACAGCATAAACATTAAAGCTATCTATAAGAAGCCAGTTCCCAAATGATACAGACTAATGATGGAAAAGATCATGATGTGGCTTTATTATCAGCTTGATCCTTTCAATAGTTTTCTAAAACAGAAATGGCCAGATTTTCTTGTCGGTGAATAAAAGCAAACGCTGGTAGACCATAGAAAGATAAAATGTTTCTCAAATCTCAGTTTTTGATTGTCCCTTACAGTCAAATTCTGACATTGTGAAAAAGTGTGGTGTTTTTTGACTTCTCAGAGGATGAAACTGCATGTCCTGTTAATTCTGTTCCTTGGGTATTTGTACATGCTTTGGCAAAGTGACATACACAGTTGCTAGAATGTCAAGCATGGGTTTCTGATTTGAATTTTAAAAAATGTGCATGGAAGTGAGACAGCTCTCAGTTTGAGAAATTCCTTCTGTACTCTTATTAAACCATTTAAAATAAAGTTTAAATCTCAGTGATTTCAATAAACTTTAAGCCTTGTACTTGCATGGCTTGTGGATGTGTAGGCTCTAACATAAGACAGTGTGCAATTTGATGGTGGGAATATCTTCTGGAATAATAAATCTGTGAGAGCTGATGAAAGAATAATAATATAATAAGTTTCAGTGTATTATGGTACACAATTATTTTTGAAAATTTTAATTTTGTGCTGCTGTAGAATTATTTGCAAATAAACTCTCTTCTTTTTTAAGCTGGAAGATTTTGATATTTCAGCAAACACTGTAAAGCTGTTTGACAGCAATGAAAATACAGTTATTCAGCAACATTCCATATTAAGTAACTGGTGCTATGTTTTGCCAAGGTAGGAATCTGTTTACATTTCAGCAGAAATAAACATTTCCCAGAATGTTTGCCCTACAAATTGTGAATTTGATACTAGTAATAAGAATACTTCTGTTTTACAGTCTGGTTTATACTCAGGAATCTTTTATTTTGTTTTGTTTTTATTATCTCATTGTTAAGGAAAATAAGTAAAATGAATCAGCACATCATAAAGTACACATTTAAATACTATTTCAATTTTACTAACCTTTGTGCTACTTATATGGTATGCAAGAGCATCAGTTTTTCTCAAATACAATTTTAGCAGAAAGTGTCAATTTAAAGAAAAAGTATTTCCACCTTTGCCATGAACTACCTCCATTTTTACCTATAATTTTTCATCATTAAATATAAGAGAAGTAATGATGATATTTGCTTTTGTTCTACATTCACTGCTAATGAGGTTTGAAGAGAAATTGCACTTGTAGATGTCAAGTTCTTTTCCATACTACAGGAAATATTACTATTGTTATGTCATAAACTTATGAGCTAAAGGTATTAGTCCTCAAAACATAAAAATAATCTCTAAATACTTTGAATGCCAAAAATAAGATTTTTTTTTTCCAAAAGACCAGTATATTTTCAACTGGACACCCTTTTATGACACCCTTTCTAAGCATCCCTTCTTTTCCTGTGCACAGCATGAAAATGGGTCAGATCATAAACATCAGCCACATAATTCCTCCAGAATCTCCTTTCCGTTCATATAAAGATTTTCAGATGCACTGGAAAAGTCTGGTAAGAAACACATACACTGCTTGCATTTTTCCCTCCCTTTTTTGTGCCTGTTGAGTTTGTCCTTGTAATACCTGGTTTTGGTTTATCTAAGTATGGATATATTCTTCCTGAGGATCTTGAAGAGACAAAAATATACTTGAGTGTTTACTTCAAACCAATAGGGGAAAGGTTCTTCACGTATCCTTTCAGAATATATTTGTTACATTTCCTCTCCTACATTTCTAGCAAAGCTCTGCTTTTCATTTTTAAGTGTGCCACATTTCCTTCTTTTATAATTTCGTAGAAGTCAGTAGAGAAGTGTTTTACTAGACAAACTGAAACAAAATATTTAATCAAGTCTCTGTCCCAGTATTGAATAATAGGAAGTCAAATAGAACGATTTGCTTCATGGCTTCCATAAATGTGATAATGCCACTTTAAATGTGTTGTAAAAGAAAGTCAAATTATGTAAAAATGTGGCCAACAAAGTTTTCTTTTAAAGAGAATTTTCCTGCCAGGAAAGACTAGTCTAAAGGTTACTTATATTGAATAATCTTTGCTATCATAGGTAAATGTGGTATAATTGTGCCGAAGTCCTGTAACTTTATAACCTTCAGGCCCTTAAGGAATTAAGTGCTTTTGTTCACCTCTAAAAAAAAACTTTAGACATGTTCATGCTTTCTTCTCAACAAAGATGATTAATAATTAAAGAATTATAAAGAAACTTGTTATGTATCCCTGAACACTTATTCAGGTACCCTTTAAGTTGCATTCGAAGTCAGCCAGTGCAGTATTTCCCTAGAACAGATGCAGAAAGTGTAGTGAACTG
Source organism: Cnemophilus loriae (assembly GCA_013397755.1). NCBI lineage: Eukaryota > Metazoa > Chordata > Aves > Passeriformes > Corvidae > Cnemophilus > Cnemophilus loriae. The sequence goes on along the minus strand of VZTF01008251.1, from coordinate 4,172,059 downwards.
TTTTCTTTCTGACATGAAGAGCAACCTTTCACAGCTGTGTGGATTTCCAGTGAAGATGACAAGTAAAGCACTTTATGCTACAAAGGAACTCTCCAGAGCTTCAGTGCAGGTAAGGCTTTTTTATAAACATATTAGTGGCACATAATTTTTCATCGTATGAAGTGGTCTTTATCATATTCAGAGCACAGTATGAGCATATAACTATGCTTTTCACAACAAACTATCAATCCTGTAACTTTTAATTAATGTATAAGTAAAAGCTACAGTATTTGCCATTGTAAAGTTATTATTAACATTATAAATAAATTTTAAAAATGGACTTGGTGTTAATTAGTTTCTATGAGTGTTTGCAATTCTGTAGATTTTTTTTACAGTTGGGTATCCCGAACTTTCTCGAATCTCTTCCGTAATAATAATAACAACAGTAATAACAACAACAGTAATAACAGTAACATTATTACTACTGTTACTATTACAAGGACTAGTGATGAAACAAGGAGGAATGGCCTTAAACTGAGAGAGGATAGATTTAAATTAGATATTAGGAAGAAATTTTTGCTGTGAGCATGGTGAAGCACTGGAACAGGTTGCCCAAAGATACTGTGGTTTCCCCATCCCTGGAAGTGTTTGATGCCAGGCTGGATGGGGCTTTGAGCAACCTGGTCTAGTGAAAGTTGTCCATGCCCATGGCAGTGGGGCTGGAACTAGATGATCTGTCAGGTCTCTTCCAACCCAAACCTTTCATGATTCCATTACTATTATTATTATTATTGTTACTATTATTACTATTATTACTATTATTACTATTATTACTATTAATTATTGTTATTATTACAATTTATTTAAAAATAAAAAGAAAACTGTGTGGACATAAGCATTTTAAAACACTCAAGATGTAAGATTTACTCCAAGTCTGGTGATGGAAATGAGGCAAGTAATCAAAACTCCTATAATTTGAGGTTGTGACAAAGGCTGAGGCTCAAATTTCTTTGGTAGTAGTGTGTGAAAGAAGAAATGAAGTAATTAATTCTGAACAAAGAATAGTGACAGAAGTTGCAGGGGTTCTAAAATACTCTAATTATCTTTCAGAAAGCAGTTGCTGTTTATGTCTCTTCAGTGATCAAAGCTAGAATGGGTCCTCTGTGTCATCTGCAGGTTTTATAGACATCCAAACTGTCTTTTGCTCAGAATACAGATGCTCTTAGAAGTCTTAAGAGATGAGGAGCCCTGTCAGTCCAACCCTCTGCAGAACCCCTCAAAAGGGGTAGACATTATCCAATTGGAAAGCACTAAACGAAGATAATTACTGTAATTCAAGTCTTTCCTTCTGAGAAATACGATATTCTAGCATAGTTTGTAAACAAAGAACTGGGGAAGGATAAAAAAAACAAACCTCAATTTATAGTGACAACCAAATATTGATTAAAAATGTAGTCATTCTAATCCAAAACACAAAATTGTATGCTTATATATTGTGATGTGTATTAGGTTGATATCATATAGCGATGCATTAGGTGGCACTATCAGATCTTTAAATCCAGTTTATTCAATTTAGCAGCTCTTTTTGTGTTGCAGGAAATAACACCTAAGCATACGAAATTGGACAGTGAGATGATTTGTGCAGTATCTCTAACGCAGGCTCCTCCAAGGAAACCGACCTTGCCTGGAATTCCTTCACCATGCAGTAGGGAAAACAGCCACTGGATGGAGCGTTTGATCAAAGAGCCAGGAACACACAGTTTTTCCAGTAGCAGTAAGAGTACAGGAGGGGGTAGCATTGAAGCAACAGAGAAATCAATGAGCAATAAGCAAATACCAGGCGTACCAGACTTACCAACTGCAAAATCTTTAGGAGCACCTGTAAACTCAGCCTTTGAATCCACACCCCCAAAAGTCAGCAAAATTATACCAATTTTCAAAGGAAAGTTGATGCAAATGAATGGAAAGATCACAAATCAAACAGATAGGAAGAAAAGGGAAAATGCTGAAAGGCATTCACAAATAAAAAGTGTGGGTGTTTCATCTTCTATGCTGTCTGTGCACGAATCCAGCATAATTCAGGTTTTCAAACACATTCAAAATATGCCAGTCAAAAATCCTACTGATAGCAGCATCATTCAGGTAAAGAACATGAAGACACAGGCAAAGCATGGTACACCCATATTCCGATGGAAAACCAGGTCTGGTGGACAAATTGGTAACTCTGATTTTTCTGAAAACTCAGCTTCAGGTGGAAATCCAAGTGAAGTCAATCACAAAAAGGCAAATTCTCCATTCTTTCTTAAGGATGCGGGGCCAATGCTTCAGAAATCAAACACCAGTCCATGTCTGAATACATATGAATCTCCTACTTCTAGTGCAAGAAGGGGAAAAAAGTTTGCAAGTCAAAATACTACTCAAGTTCTTGGGAAACAACACCAGTCAAAGGAAGGGCATTTGCAGATTTGTAAATTAGACAATGAAATGACAAATTCCAGTTTGTCACTGCAACAAACAAAGAGATCAAATAAAGGAGCCAGGTTAAATATTCATGAATCTGTCTTCAAAGGTACAGTGTGCATGGGCGAAAGTGAAGAAAACAAAGCAGCATGCCACTCTAAGGACTGTACTGCTGAGGCAACCAGTCATCATTCCAAACCTAACTTTGAACAGGTACAGTAGAGAGCAGGGCTCATTCTCACTGCTTCTCACAAATTCAAAAACAACATTAAGCAATAAAGAGCATGACTTTCATCATGTTCTACCATCATTCTCAATACAGTTTTCTAAAATTCTACCACATAATGTTTTCAGCCACTGCTGCTTTTTTTCTGAAAGGGAAAATGATTTACTGTGTTTTGTGCAATACACACTTCTTTAATTTGGGACTTTTATGGTGGGGTAATTAGTTTTCCTTTGTTTTAGACAGTTTATCCAGGTCTGTGTGAGGTTAACATAGTGACTTTTTTTGGTGTTCAGTCTCTCTTCATATAAATCCATATTAATGGGATAATTCCTTCTTCCTGAAAGGAATCTCAAACCTCATCAGTTGTGTAGTGCTGACAGCAGTTGTGTGTAAGGCATTGTGCTGTTAGACAAACATAGAGGTTTTGCAAATACAAGTTTCATTACAATTTCACAAAAAGCACAAGTTGCAACAGGAAAAAATCCCACTGGACGTGAGAAAAAAAATCTTCAGAGTAAGAATGGTCAACTACTAGAACAAGTTGCAGAGGGAGGTTTTTGGGTTTGTTAGCCTTCCAGATTCTCAGAACTTGACTGAATGGGGCCCAAAGCAAGGTGATCTATCTTTGAAGTTAGCTCTGTTTTGAGTAAAAGTTACGATTACATGACAGCTAGAAGTACTTTACAACCTAATTTTTCTGTGATTCTCCCTGCATTTCAATCAAATAAACAGTTGTGCTGATTTGAATGCAATTTTTATGAGGATGATATCCCATATATTGGGTACATGGGTGAAATGTCTTGGGCTTATTACTTTTTCCATCTACACAATGAGATTTGGTGGGTTATCTCAGATATGTGTGATGAGGGCACATTTTGAAAAAGCAGGTAATTTTAAAAGTTAGAGAACTTGTTCAAAATTTTGTGGGGTGTTTTTCTAATGAAGGCATAAACTTCTATACTTTAAGATGATTACAGGGAACAAATATCTGTCATGTGAAACACTGAACTCAAAACCGGCTTTGCCAGTCAAGGAGGGCAACATGGAAGCATCCGTAAAGAAAGGCTGTGCCAGAAGAAGACAGGTAACCCCTCCTCCCCTGCCCCCACTCCTTAATCCAGTCCAGAAGGACCTTAATGAAGAGATAAGAAAGATATTTAAAAATTTTTAGCATGTTCCAATTAAAATGGGCAGGCTAAGAAATCTTATTGACCTCTCTGGATAAAATTAACCTTAACCAGGATAAAATTAACAGTAACCATTGAATATGATACTGTCACTTGAAGAGTTCATGTAAAATGTTTGTCTCCAGCCAAAGATGCTACTGACTTGTTTAATGATGTTACTCTTTCTGAAGCAGATTTTCTGATTCTACAGAAAAGTAGTTTTATCCTGCCCAATGTAACTCTGGGCATTCTCAGTGCCTCTGTGAGTTTTTCATCTAAAGGACTTGAATTTAGCAACATTCTGTAGAAAGGACTTTTTGTTTTGTTATGCTTTTAAAGCCAAATACAAGACAATTCTGGAAGTTTTAACTGTAATTAAAAGAACACAGTCTGTGCTCTCTGTGCAGTTCAGAAAAGGCCAGTGCAGCAACGCCAGGGGCCTGCTGCAGGAACACACTCATACCCCAGAGCTCGAGCTGCTGCAGGGAAGAGAGGAGTTTGTGTGGGAAGCGCCAGCCCAGCTGCTCTGAGCTGGCCCCATCCAACTGCAGCTGGAAAAGGCCCTTCCACAGGGCCACAGACGAGTCACTGGTGACAGGCCCAGCACTGCAGTGCTATAGCAGTAGAGTCACTCTCACAAACAGAAGAATACCAGGAACTAAAAATAGCTGTTTATAAGAATAAAAACCCCAGGGGTCTGGGTATTGAGGGGAGACTTCCACCACAACACGAATTAATGGAGTCCTTTGCCTGCCGCTGGGAATGACTCAGACACACCAGGGCTTGTGAGCATGGAGAGCTTGTAGTCTGTCTGGCAGCACTGTTGGAATGGGGAAGAGGCACTGCCCTGTCCTAGTCAGGAGTCACAAGTGCCCCATGCATTCCTCACTCTCCAGGCAGGCTGTGAGTAGCACAGGTACCTGCCTGAGCCCTGCAAGCTACTTTTGGGAAGTGTCAGGAGACAGCGAGTTCTCACTGGCACACTGCCGCTGCAGTGCTGCCACTGCTGGACTCAGGAGAGGTGGATGCACAGCTCTCAGGAAGTTTCAGTGGTGTGTCAGGAATAGGAGAGACTTGTCTGTTAACTGGGGTAGGGATGGACTCCCTGATGCTTATTAGGCTATTCCTCCTCTCCCCAGATTGAAATATAATGGTGCTGACTGGGGACACTGCTAAACACATCTCTGGAGAGTAAGCTTTTGTCATTACCTTAGAAATGATCAGTTGGTTTTGAAAGTCATCGTTGCCAGCATGTAAAGGATATTTTCAAAGTAGCTGTGGTCCTAATTATTTAGCCACTGTACTTATAAACATACTTTAAATTATTTATATTGGAAAACAGAAACTTTTATTAATTATTTCTTACTCAACTAAGCATTTCACTCAGAAACAACTTTTTTTTAGTTGAACTGTTAGCTTAGTACTGCTGCTTCATTTGCTTTACTGGTTTTTGCCCTTTTCTGTTTGTTCGTCTTGTTTTTGTAAGCAGAAAGAAGAGGGTTATTCAAAGTTAAAGAGAGCCAAAAGAAATAAACCTTCTACTTGAGGTGTTCTGGAGTATTGAAAGAAAACTCTGGGTAAGTTTGTTACAAATTTAAAATATTTTCTTTTATTAAAATAATATCACGTGCCTGTAATTGTTCCTACGCTTTTGGATCATGATGATGATATCAGCCATCTACAAAGGAATCACTTTACTAAAGAAATGGCTTCTAGAGCAAACTGATGAGGTAACAGAATCTAAGGATACTAACAAATGTAGCTTTGTGCTTTTTTTGTGAAACAAGCAATGCTAAAAAAAAAAGGCATTTTGTACTTACTAGAACCTAGAGTTTGACATAAATTTGTATTTTGATTGGCTCATTTTTCTCTCAGACTAAAATAAACTTGGGTTTTTGGTCTTCAAAGTTTCATTTGAATCTGAGCTGAAGTTAAAACCAAAAACCATTAAAGTGGAGCTGTGAATATTATTTGATATCGTTACAAGAAATGTGGTGGCTAAATGCTCTTGTGTTTCTGAGATTTAATCAAAGGACAAAATTGTCTGTCATAAAAACGGAATAAATTTAGTTTTGTGACAAGATATTTCAACCCACACTGTGGGTGGTTGTCAATAATAGTCTTGCAGGATAAAACAAGCTTGTCCTTTGAAGGTTCCTTTGAATATTAAGAACACAGCATTAGGATACAGCATAAGAACTTCACTAGGTTTAAGGACCTAACGCCTATCACAAGTTATCTGTAGTAAAATGTGTAGGAAGGAGTAGCCTATACAGTTAATTGTTTCAGAGATAAATAGAAGTATATTTATTCAGATGAAAATATTGATGTAAGCAAAATGATCACACAGAACAGCACAAAAAATGTGTATTATACAAAGCAAATAGAAAAACAGAGCAATAAAGATGCAAAATATAAACTGGGCATCTTTTAACCTGGCTTTTAGCTTAAATGGAAGTGATGACAAGTAGCCAAACATGCATTTTGTCTCAGAGATGCACTTTATGTCCTTCCTTTCCTTATTTGGATGTATTTCCTCCAGAGAACAAATATATCAGTTGTCTGCTTTTCCTAAGGAAAGTCTATGGTATGGACGGAAGCTTTCCATCTCTGGCCTTCATACTTTGGTGTTTAGCATATTCTGTTCCTGGGTTTAGCGTTTCATCTCTCCTGCTTCAAGCCAGGCAGTTCAGGCATGGTCCTTCTGCAGAGGTGATCTGTTTTAGCGATCAGCACAGACACCCACAGGTCCAAAGTCTGTGACTCTCACTGAGGACTGATGAGCAGAAGTGGAGTCTCTGCGAATGGTCGGAACTTTACTTTTCTTTACTCTGATTTTTTTCTCATTTATGAGTTAAATGCCACAGGATCAAGTTGATTATGGTAGACAATGCTTAAACCCTGGAGAGAAAACAGTGTCTTCCATACAGTGTTTAAAGTATGGTTTCCAAGAATCTCACTGGTAAGGGTTCTTCATTGGTGTTGATGATTTAAAAAGAAAACTGGAGCTAAAACAACTTCTGCTGTTGGACTCGTGCCTACAGTTTTGATTCTGAACAGCTTTGCTCTAAAGTCCTTTATTATGTATTACTACACATGCATTCAGAGTGCGTGTTTTCATTTGAACACTTGGGAATTACTTGTGAGTTTTCAAATTTACTGTGTAGCAAGATTTATGTGTGAGAAGTCCTTACATTGGAATTCAGTGATGTAGTCAGCAGGAAGGACTTTGTTCTATAATTCATGGGAATAAAAACATTTTTTACAATTATCTTGCAAAAAGTTTTGGTTTTTTATGATTTACGTGCCAAGTTGCACAGCCTCTTTACTTGTCGAGGAAATCACAGCATAATCCTAATTTTTTTTCTTTATTTTGCTGGAGTGTGTTAATAAAGCAACGTGAGAGAAGTATTTAACATTTTAAGAAGCTGAACATTTGATTCTAATACTAAGAGTCTCCATGCTTAGTTCTTTATTAATGGAAGTCATACTATCATTTTGAAGGTCAAAAACTACTGTGAAAGGGAAATTTGTTTTCTAAGACAAGTCAGAAGAGCAGAGCTTCCAAAGGACAGCATATACACTACAGAAAGATGTTTTAAAAGAAGCATTCGCATCATTGCAAATACTGGTGGAAGAACAGACATATTAAAAATGGCAGCACTGAAGCTCCCAAGTTTTTCCACTGATCTGCAAAACTCTTCCTGTCGTTCTGCTGCTGTGTTGTAGTGAGATACTGACCTGTGGTTTCAGTTGCCAAATTTCATTTAGCAAATGAGAAGATACAAATTCATCACATACGGTAATAACAGCAGTATTTCACCTGAAAGTATTTGCTGCTATTACTGTAAGGATATTGTGTGAACATAAGAGTAAGGTAGGAGGTCCACACTATTGGAATTATGTAAAAATTCTCAGCAGTTTTGGGCTGAGATCTGTTGGACTGTTTCTTCGAAAAGGTGCATCCCTCAAGCCAACTTTTAGGAATTTATCTTATAATTTGAAGGCTACTCTACAAAAATTTCAACAAAGCCATCTTTCAAATGCTTTTTTGATGTGAGATAGCAGCTGAAATAATATTTTTATATGTGGTGAAAATATTTGGTTTCATTTTAAAAAGATTCTGAAAACATTCAATCTTTCAATGAAAAAGCAATTTCTTTTATGATGGGGGAAAATTTCCTAATCAAATCTAGTATCGGAAATAACCTTTGGACTGTGTACATCGGTAGGTTGTTGGTACCTAAGTACTTGAGACACACTCCAAAAACCAGTCGCTATTGTAACAGTTTTTCTGTTATCCTATCCATTTACCATTGCTATGGGATTATTTTAGGTTAGGAGTTAATTTATTGCATGGTTGACCATTTATAAATGCTGAGGAATGGTTTCTTAAGATTCTGTCTCTTACTTTCTTGCAGAGTTAAGAATGTGGTTTGGCTGTCTGAATTCAGCCAAAGGTTAAGAAGGTGTGAACAGACTTCTGCAATGGAAGCTCCTTCTTCCAACACCACAACTGATTCTGATATTTTGAGGGCTTTAAATTTAAAAATCCAGATCTAAGAGAAAGGATAAATTTGTGCATAATACCACAGATTTATCACAGAGAGAATTCTTTCTTGTTCTGTATAAAAATGCAGACATTTAATTTGAATGCCTTGAACTCAGACTTTGTAAACAAATATAGATGTGGGAAGACAGCAAAATTTTTTCCTTCATATTAGCCACAGAGTTCGCAGTTGTCTTTTGGTTTCTTCTATGATGTAAACTTTTTCTATGTTTTCCTCCATTCAGGTTCCCAAGAGGGCAGTAACATACTTGAGGATCTCTGAGCTTTGTGTATTTTGCTGTTTGTCTTTGGTAGCTGTTTCTGGATGAAAAATTGAGGGTTAAATACAGTCAAGTGAATCCGTGTATCATCAACTTCTTCAGACAGCCAGGTTAATAAGCCTCTTAAGGCATTTGAAAATTTAACTAAATTATTTAGTTTTTTAATCACGTTATGTCTGTCCTGCTATTTGCTTACACAGTTAATCATTCTTCCAAATTATTTTGTTGTTTCTAGTTGGGTTTTTAAAGATATAATATTTAATTTTTTGTTACAATGTCTGGGCCAGTTTGTTTCATCAGTAAAAAATTCTCAAATACGTTTTCCTTGTCAAGTCAAATGGTTAGAAAATAAACAATTTTATTCCTAGGGGAATAATCTCAAGGCTGGATTTGACTCAAGCTTCATTAATACTTGTTATAATTTTTGATAACTTTTCAGATATGAAACTGCTCTGTAAAAATTTTTCTTAAGTTTAATTGACAACCCCATTCTTCGGGAGTTCATACAGAACTTGTAGTTGCCCTTCGAGTAATTTTTTTGCCATAAGTGTGACTTCTTTGACCTACTTCAAGATGCAGATACAAATATATACGCATATATCAGATTGTTGCCCCATAATCACTGCTCTAAAGGGAATATTATTGTGTTACCTGGAAAATAAGAATCAAATGTCACACTAGCTCCTAAACTCAAACATTACAGAACGTTTCACACAACAAGTGTGAACAGTGAACAGAACAAGTTTCACACTTGTTTTGGACATACATTTGCAAATTTTTTTTCTAAAGGAATTGATACAATGGGACTTTATGCCCATCATGAAAACTGGTTTTTTAAGGTTTATATTGCAATAGCTGTATTTCTCTTTACCTCATTTTTCCAAGCTGGATTTTGTCCTACTACTATGACAACTTTTATTTGATTTTGTTTTGTTTCGTTTTGTTTTTTCTTGAATGGTGACTGTCAACATAGCTCTAATGTCATGGTGCCAGTGTTTAAAAGGAAGTGAGTGCTTCAACAACATGTCATTTTCTCGTACGTAATATAAAAAAAAAAAAAAGCAAGACAAGACAAATGCTAAAAGAAGTTAGAGCAATATGCTCAACAAGAAATCAAATTATATTTTCAGTTTTTCTGGAAGTTGGTATACAAGGCTACTTTTCAAATGCTGTGGTTTAGTAACCTTTCAGAGGTTTGACTGCACATAACTGATCTTTCTCCTGTCTTACAACATGGAAAAGCCTGTAGAATAGTTGCATTTCTACCATGCTATATAAATTAGTGCTTTGTCTGATCTGTTTCCTATTGTTGCTTTTAAAATACTGCTGGTTACCAACATTTGTCTTGTATTATCACAGAAGTAATTTTGCGCTATTGTTGCATTTTTAAATGTTTACTTCATTTTGTGTTACCTGTTATAATACTCAAAATACAGAGAAATTTATTTATCTCAGATCTAATGTGTTCCATTTAAATAAACTATTGAGTTACTCATCTGTGCTAAACTGCCAGCTACTTCCTGGTCTGAACTGTGGGGGAGAACCCTGTTACTGCACCACACCCACCCACTCCTTGTAAATGTACGGGAAGGTGTTGATAGTGAGCGGAACCGTGCTGGGTGCAGGAGTGATGGTGGTGGTGGAAATGCCACTAGTGGGAAGGAAAGGTTAGTGCTGTGACTGCCTTGGGAGGATTTGATGATGCTGAAGGGACCTTTGCTCTTTACTCTTCACTGTTTATGTGGAGGGGTTGTAAGAACCCACCTCAGTTTCTGCTTTTAATCAGTTCTCACTAACTGGGCGGAATACCTTCAGTTCTGGCAGGTGCCAAAACCTGTCCAAGCACAGGGACCCTCAACATCCGGGATAACCTGGAGAATCCGCATGTGATACCTGCAGGCTTGGTTTCTCAAGATTAAAGAAACAGACTCCTCCACCTGCCCCAAAATATATAAATGTACATCAGGAATAAGTGAAAATGTAAAAGGTTGAAACAATCCCCAGATGTGAGAAGCTGGTGAAGAGGTCAACTGGCAGAAATTACCACTTGCCCACTGACATCTGCTGGGTTTTATAGTGTTTTATAGCTTTGCCATCAGTTCTCAAATCATCTGATTCTACGTCTAAGTCAATTCAGATTTACATTTGCCAAAGCTTTCTTTGGCCTCTGTATTAGAGAATTCAGCAAATATTTGTTGAGTTGAAGTATTCATGATAAGTTCACAGTGTTTAGTAAATATGCATTTCCAGAGAGTGATCTTTCCTCACAATTATTCCTAAGTTGACACTGTTCTTATCCTCCCTCATCTTCACAGATGTATGCCAGAGGGAATTTTTATGTACTTTAAATTGGCATATGCTCAAGCCCTCTGTCAAATCTCCATTTAAAAGTTTACAGATTATCTTATAGGTGCTTACAAGTGCAGGGAAGCTTGCTGTTTAGTTCTTTTGGTGCCAGCTTCATACCAGCTTGTGGTTCAAACCAGACGCCTTAAAAATAGTAGATTAAGATCTCTGAAATACTATGTCACTGTATCACAAAGTAACTTAGCAAATATAGCACTTTAAAAACTTTGGGCTGCATGTTTTTTGCATCAGCATGCTCATCCTACCTTCATGGAGAACCAGGTACTGAAGAATTTTGACATCTCCTAGAGTAGTTCAGGAAAACATCTTATCCCAGCCCTGAAAACCATAGAGTGTTCTTCTGTCTCTTTGCAAATCTGAGTGGTTCTGCTGACCCATGCACAGCACAGAGCAGCAGCTCAACCTCTCACCTAAAAATTTGCAGCCAGGATGAGCAAGTCTGTTTTCCTTGGGATCTGTGCAGAACTCGATGCAAACTCTGAATATCTTAATCCCCCCAGGGTAGCGTTAGAATCTGGAACAAGGCAGTCCAACTTTGCCGGAAAATATATGAAAATTGTTTTCAAAGAGCTTACAGATCCACTAGGAACACACATAGCTTCTTGCATCCATTTTTAATTGTTCAAAACAGTGACAACAAGTTTCTTATTTAACCCAATATGTAAAAGGGATTTAAGCTTGTTCCAGTGGGAGAAGTTCAGAAGTATTGAAGGCTAATATGTCTGATTTTCTTGCAGGAAAAATCCCTTTGTCTGGCATTGAATAATCACTTTCAGAGAGACAGTTGTGTTCCGTTGTGATAACAGCTAAATACCTGTGTAAATGTATATATAAACATGCACACACATAATGTATGTATTAGAGCACGTGTATGAATATGCACATACAAACAGGGCTGTGCTTCATTAGAGGTGTTTAAAAAATATGCTGAGTGTGTGTAATGTGAAAAGTGTTGCTCTAGTACAGACGGTTCAGATTGGGCAGCAGTGTTGGGAAGCTCCCTCTTGCCAGCTACCAGGGGGTGGAGCATGAGGGATAGTTTTCATCTTGTTTCTCTGATTCCCTTGTCTATAATACAAAATTTTACAATGACAGGAGTGGCTGCCAAAGCTTAGCTGGTTTTTCCTGTGCTGAGCTTAATTAAACCATCAACTACTATCTAAATAAATCAACAGTAAGCAAAATGTGCTGATAGCTGCAGTTTGCAGTATGGTTATGGCATGAAATCCTCGGTGATACCAACTCAGTAGTGAAGGTAAAACTTTGACTCTTCTCTATGTGCCAGGACCTACCTGTTCCAACCCTGGTCTGTGCACTGCAGGTGCCTGGGAGTTGAAAGTGGTCACCTGGCTGGATGATCCAAAGCTGGACTTTAACATAAATAAGCACAAAGCATGCTATTATGTGCTTCTCAGCTTCCACAGCCCAGTAAAATGCATTTCCCTTAATTATGCATGGCATCACAGCACAGATTTTGGCAAGAATGAACATTCGTCTTACAGAGCAGTTGGCCACCTGTCTCAGTGCAGCCAGTGAGTACCAGGGAATGGTGACCAGCAGGTCGAGGGAGGGGATTCTCCCCCTCTAGTCCGCCCCCATGAGACCCCACCTGGAGTGCTGCATCCATCTCTGGGCCTACCAACACAAGACGCAAGTGGACCTTTTGAAGCAGGTCCAGAGTAGGGCCCCAAAGATGATGAAAGTGCTGGAGCATCTCTGCTGTGGGGACAGGCTGGGAAAGATGTTGTTGTTCAGACTGAAGGAGAGAGAAGGCTCTGGGGACACCTCACAGCAGCCTGCCAGCTCTGGGGACACCCCGCAGCAGCCTTCCAGCTAAAGGGTACAAGAGAGTGGGAGAGGGACTGTTTACAAGGGCATGGAGTGGTAGAACACAGAGTAGTGGCATTAAACTGAAAGAGACAGGTTTAGACCAGGTGTTAGGAGGAAATTCTTCACTGTGAGGGTGGTGAGGCACTGGAACAGGCTGCCCAGAGAAGCTGTGGGTGCCCCATCCCTGGAAGTGTTCAAGGTCGGGTGGGATGGGGCCCTGAGCAACCTGGTCTAGTGGAAGGTGTCCCTGCCCATGGCAAAAGGGGTTGGAAGGAGATGATCTTTATGGTCCCTTCCAACCCAAAACATTCTATGATTCTCTGAAATCAGCTAAAACTGCTCAGTGCCAAAGTGTTTTCCAGAATAAAAATAAGGAGGATTATTCTCCTTGGAGGTGCAAGCAAGAGACCCCTATGTCTACACATCCAAAAAAGGTACCTATTTAATTTTTTATGTCGCCTTTTTTATTACATTATGCAGCAGAAATATTTTTATTGCAACTGCAGCTTCGTGTCTCTGGGATATTTCAAAGCACATAAGGTAAATGAAACTAAATTAAACATCTGCTGAAGAGAGAAAAAAGGGGTGGCAAGTCATAATTCAAAATTATAACATGTAGTTCTTAATCTTCAAAATAAAAAAAAAATCAGAACATTAACTTCATTTATTTTCAATTTATACAATGGAAAATAGTACAGGAAGAATTAAAATGGAACCCTGGTAAAGCAGATAACATTCTGCAGCTTACTGTGCAGCTTTTAATGTATGTGGCCAGCACTGTAAAGTACTGAAATATGTGTAAATTCAAAGATTTGTTAATCAGCAAAATTCTGTAGCGCTCCCTGTATTGCAAGAGCGACTTAAGTAAGGCTCAGTTCCATAAGTTTGTGTTTTCTGGGAGCTAGGATGCTTTGAAGGCTGACAAAAGCTTTTCATTGTGTATCAAATTTTGCAGCTCCTGTAGGAATGCCCTCACTAAAATGCCACGCAAAGTGAGCACATTGTCCTGGGTTATTATTTTTCAGTCTCACAGTACTACTTGAATATTCTGCCTCTGCAGGTTTTTTTAATTTAGAAAGAATAACAATCAAATCCAAATTCTGCCCATCAGTGAAAGTAAATGCATTCCAGTAATGGAAAACACATAGCTCCCAATATCTGGGCACCTGGCCAGCCCAGCTTGGTATTAATCATACATATTCATTAATTCTCATTTAGAGATGAGTCAATTGTTGTTAGCAGTGTAAGTGCACGCAGTGTGAGCCACCATTCAGCTGTAAAGAGAGAAACAACACCAGTTTTGGGATTTCATGTGCGCTGGGAATACTGGATAAGCACCCATCCCTTGGTCACTGGCATGCACGCATCTACTGAAATATGAGGCTGCAGCTGGGTGAGGGGCGATGAACTGCACTCCTTCATGCCCTGCATGCCCCTGGCACAGCCAGATCTGCCATTTTTTGAACCAGAATGCCAATTTTACCTATCTTCCCAGGCCTTTTCTGGGCTGGAGTGAGCCAATTGGGTGGGAGTAGGCACAAAGTTGAGTTAAATCACAGAGACTCCTTTAGAAAGCTGATTTACATGTTTGACATATGACCACAGAGATTAATTTATTTTAAATGGCTTAAATTAAAAGGCTAAAAGCTACTTATTTGCTGCATTGTTAGTCAGTGATAATAATCCTGAGGGAATTTGTCATAACAATTATGCTGGGAGTTTCACTGCTCTGAAGGCTTCAACTTTTGCAGCTTTATGGAGAAAAGTTCTCATCTACTGGGATCTTTTCAAATATTAATGGAAAATTTAACATCTGCTATAGAAAAAGATTTCTTTTGAAATATTTGGGCTTTTTCCAAACTTCAGTTAAAAAAAAATATTTTTATGCTATTATATGGAATTTTAAACCCAAGATGAAGATCTAAAGCAGTCATATTGACAACCAGAAAGGAGAAGAGAGCTCTCACAGAAAGTCTTTATAGATTAAATAGAAAAAGATACAGGGAAGGAAAGTTTTTTGGTGAACTAAGGCCATTCCCCGTTGAGGGGGAATACGCCCCCCTGGCGGAGTACCTGCCTAGCTGGAATCTCATCTGAACCTACTGAGCTGTGCATTGGTAATGAGATAGCATGGAAAGTATGCATCATTAATTTTTAAGAGAGCTACTGTTAGAAGAAAACGATCAGACTTTGTGAAGAGGATAATAGACCTGTCAGGGCCACGTTTTAATGCCAGAACATTTTTATTTTCATGTTTCTGAAGAGTCAGTATCTGTTCAAGTTACAGCAACACTCATTTATTGTGCAGTTTCGCACAGTACCCAGGGGAAATTCGATGCAAAGTTTAGCTCCTTCAAATCAACTGCACATGCCTACTACTGCATAATCAGGGCAAGTATTTTAGAATAATTCAGAATAATAACAGTAGCCTTTTAACATGTTCATTACAGAAAAAAGTTTAGCATAGAGTGCACCAGGGATTTTTTTTGTAGTTTTGTGAACTTAGGATAAAACACTTATTCAGTAACTCACTATTTTATTAAGATATAATATGTTGCATTGTCATTTTCAGATATAACAGTCTTATAAGCTCAGAAGGCCTGTAAAATTTAACTCACATAGCATCTCTGGATGTGGCACTTGCAGTTCTGATGAGCTTATGCTCAAGCAGGACAGACACATTTTTGGAGTGACAGACTATGGACAGGAACAGAGAGCTGGTGAGTATCAAAATTTACAACTGGTTCTATGTCACAGTTCCCATTGAGCTCTTTGGACATTTAATCATGTCTCCCTTTATGATTATGGTGGTACTTCCATTAAAGGTGATTAATCAATCATACTGAATTCCGGGTAATTTTTGTCACTCCGTTCTCCCACGAGTTTATGCTTGGTCAGTCCAAAAGTGCAGTTCTCTGCCTCCATCCAAGTGAGGGTCTTCCCACCTCTGCCTCATGAGCTACAATGTGCTTAGACCTGCAGTGTGAATAATGCGCGCTTGGGAGTGCTCTACAGAAAGTAATTAATGGGACTGGCTTTCATTCCTAGTGAGTCATGTTTGGGCCAGTAACAGTAATTTTCGTATGGTTTAGGTTGCTCAGTCTTGCTTAATGAGACAGTTGTGATTAAATGCATTCAGAGTGTCCAAGCCAGCTGTCTTTTGAAAAGGAAATCTAACAAGAATTGAAATAAGCTTTATTTTTCCCATTTTTGTCTTTTGAGATTGAGATATTTTGTTCCTCGCCAAACACATTTGATTTCTTTTACCTTTTCCTTCTAAAGTTTATTCTTGGAGAAAAAAGAATATTTTGACTTAAAACAAAACTGTGAGTATAGGTCTTCAGCTCATTTACTTGCTCATGTCTTTGTTCATGTCTTTTTTATCCTTGGTCTTTTTGCACCAACTTCTATTGCTTCTTGCTTGTGCTTACAACGTGTTGTCTCACAAAGCTGCAAACTCCCATTTGTGATGACATTTTGCTGCTTGCTGCTTTTCCTCCTGCTCTGTT
This sequence comes from Cnemophilus loriae, assembly GCA_013397755.1. Lineage (NCBI taxonomy): Eukaryota > Metazoa > Chordata > Aves > Passeriformes > Corvidae > Cnemophilus > Cnemophilus loriae. Next base: position 4,155,692 of record VZTF01008251.1, on the reverse strand, counting down.
CCCAAGTGGGTCAGCCATAACTGCAGTTCCTTAGGATGTCCCTGCCCAAGGTGCCCCTGTGCCTGCCCCAGGGTGTCTCTGTGCCTGCCAGCATCTCTCTGCCCAGGAGTGTCAGCCTAGCTATGCAGTACCAAGAACATCATCACCTCTGGGCAGACAGTCCTGGGATGGCAGGGCTCTCAGGCAGTGTGACACGGCTGCAGCCCTGGTCAGACAGCAGGACCCAGCTTTCTGTGCCTCGGACTCCCCCTGTATACAATATCAGAAAAGATCCTAATCCAAATGGTCTTTGTTTGAATGCAAACTCTTCACTCTAAAGTGCTGATCCCACTTGGTACCCAAGCCCTGGCCAGCCAGATGCCTCCCTGATACCCATCCCTCCATTTCCCCATCTGAGGCTCGAAGTGATTGTGCAGTTTGGTTGATGGTGCTACACGAGTTGCATGGACATGATTCCCTCCTGGGCCAGGGAGGGCCCAGGACCAGCTAATTCTGTCTGCGAGTACATGCCAGAAATCTATTTCTGAGCAGCCCAGTGCGTCCCAGAAAACCAGACAGTGACAGCTTCTCCCACAAGGCTTACTCTCTCCCACAGTCTTACTCCAGTCTGATGTTTTCTTAGTTTCCCAGACAGAAATCTCCATCACTAATCAGTGTTTTCTTACCCCTGCCTTGGCTTCCACAACTGTATCTATCCAAACAAACATCCAGGGAGGACCAAGAAGTTTTCCAGTTTTTTACTCTTTCAAGACCTTTGAAAGAGGGAGTTTGAGACTTGTCTTTTAGAGCAGTGGCTTTTCCAGCATGCAAGATTGAGGGAATATGCTGCCGATTTCAGACAGATGTTCTTCCCCTGACTGCACCACCATCTTTCTTCCAGCTCCTACAGCCTTTTATGCTCAGTGATCTGTGATCACTGCCAAAAAGTATGTTTCTCCAGTTGTGTATCTGGATATCTGGAAGCTGATCCTCTAGCATCCCAAGATGAGGTGACATGCCAGCACAACCTCCCCATCCCTGCCAGAGCTAGAGCTGACACAGAAACCGTCTAACAGGAAGGTTTGTGGTGGCTGTGCTGACTGCACAACTTTAGGCAGTACCAGACCTGCCCACTGAGCAGGTGCACAGAGCACATAAAGGTTTAGAAATCCCAGGGGAGCTGGATCCATGACTGACAGTCATCAGTAGCCCTGCGAGCAGATAGTTTTCCATACGTAAGATTTGGCCCCAAACTATTTTTAGTACTTGGGGAGTACATTTCATTGCTTAGAGTTTGTGATTAAATGGGGAAGAAAGTTCTCATGCCCCTTCGTCTCCCATTCATCAGTATGGCTGCATCAAAACTAAAATAAATGACCTTAGAAAGGAGAACTTTATGCTACAAAAATACCCTTACAGTATGTATGGAAAGTATGTGAATATTTCTGAAATATGATCAAAACAAAACCCAGATGACTGTAAGAGATCGAAGTAACATTATCTTTCCTTTATTCAACCCAACCAGAATTTAAATCTGCTGCAGGCAGTCTTTAGAAATAGCACTTAATGCAATGCCAGAGCATCCTGCAGAAAAGGTACAGCACAATAATGTGCGTGGATTGTCTTTGATTTCCTTTAGCTCTGTGAAGAGGCTTAATTGGACAACTGCACTAATGGTAATTGTGTAATTGATTCATTCACAGCAATTAGTTAAGTGCAGTGTTGTTCTTCCATGTTGGACAACAACAACAAGAAGTTAGACCATTGAATCAATTATTAAAATAAATCTTGGCTAGTTTGGTTTGTAGGGTGTCTTTGAAACTTGGATTAGAAAGATGGCAATAACTTTTGAGAGTAGTTCTTGGGAGGCTGTTTGGAGGGTTTTAAAAATATTTTTACTTTTCCTGCCCTTGCCTCTGGGCTCTCCCTGATTTAACATCTCTGTGGGCTCTGAGGTTGGTGGATTGTCTTAGATTGTTGGTACATCCTTATCTTGTCATCCTTCCCAACCCAGCCTGTAAAAACAGAGCCAATGGATCCATCCCAGAAAAGTGGCATTGACAGAGGGTGTGACATTGACAGTCCTTGAATCTCAGGGGACTGTGAAACAGAAATATTTCAGTCAAAGTAGTAAAGCATGTTTTAGCCTTGAGAGCAAAACTTCCATCAGTTCCAACAGATGCAGACACAGATTTTTTAAATTTTCTCTGCTATATGTTTAATATTTTTGAGTAATTCCTATTTTTTCTGGGTATCTGAGGACTCGGTTTCTCTGTCCATCCTGATTTCAGGGTAGAGCTTGCAGAGAAGAGACAGCTTTCTAATGAAAAGATAGCTATTGAATGCTGTGGATGGGTCTTTAAGGGTTTGGTGGGCTTTTTTGAGTTTTGTTAGAGATAGGTGAAGCTTTGATTTTTATTTCATTCTCTTTAGTTAGCCAGACTTTCATCTGGAATTGCTTTTCAGTTTTCTGTACTGTTCTGGCCTACTCCTTAGGTAGCGGATTTCTCTAACTTCATAAACAGACACTTGAGGTAGAAAAGAATGCAGATGTTCATTATACAAAGCAGCAGAACAAATATATACAGTTTTTTTATTTTGTCAGTTCTCAGTAATACCTGCCTAGAGAAACATTAAAATAAAACCATATGCTTATAGAGCACTCAATGCCCTTTAAAATGCTATATAAAACACTAGTCTGCTATGGGTCTTTTAAAATTTCAATTCATTTAAATAAATATGCAAAGGGTTTTTTAATTAAAAATGCCAACAAGAGTTCTTGCAGAGCGTTTTGCGTGAGTGGACGTAGCATGCCAGTGCCTGACCCTGCCTTACCCAATTATGAGAAAGACATTGGAAAAATGGGTGGCTGGAAGCCAGCGTCAGGCAGACTTAATTGAGAAACAAGTGAGAGTGATTAGCCACTGGAGCAAACCGGGAAGAGAAGTGAAGGGCTTTCCACGTCTGGATGTCTTCAAATCAACAATCAAATCTCACATGGAAGAAATGAGTAATCAAACAAACAATTTTGGGGCTCAACAAAGGGTAACTGTATGAAAGCCTGTGATCTACAGAAGATTACAATATTTAATGATTCCTTCTGGATTTAAGCCTGAGTTTGGGACAAGTTATAATACTGATAACAAGAGTGTGACTTTCTGAACTCTGAATTCCCTTTTTCAGATTTTTTTCTTCAAGTCTGCCAAACTCCAAACATCCAACTATTCAGTGAGTATGGAAATAATTTTGAAAAACACCAGTTTTGAAAAGTTGCCAAGAAAATCACGGGTTCACATGTTACAATAGACATCTGTAGGTGAAAACTCCTCACAGCAGAGAGAAGCTGTTGTTATTCTGATAGGCCATCAAGGAGCCCGGCTGAGATATTTTCTGCTCTCATCTTTGGCCCAGAAAACCTCTTGGTGACCCTAAATATCGGACTGAGATAATTCTGTTACTCAGTAAGTTGGTCTGGATGGACATCAAATGCAAATGCTGCCAGGATTTGATTGTCTTCACGCTTGACAAGTCTGAGGACAGAAAAATGGATGGAGCAAACTGACTTGTAAGCCATCACCAGCTCTCCCCATCTCATTTTCCATCTAAGCATTGACTTGTGTGATAAAAGCATTTCATCATTTGATAAAACTGAGCTCTCAGGGTTTAAGGTGCAAGAACAGGTTACCACGTGGGAAACAATTAATTCCATGCACTTATTCCATTAGATATTTGTGATGGTGGAGTCTCCTCTCTGAGCCCGGGTGACAGACACCCCTCAGGACTGCCTGGGGAGTACTCCAGCAAGTGTGGGGAGCACAAGTTATCCAATCACCCCTCCATGGGAATAGCTTGGATAGTAAGCAAAAGGTCAGTATTTCAAATATCCATATGAACATCTTCTGTGCATATCTAACAAATTAATAGTAATTAGAGGAGGAAGAATTCAGTGGCTCTTCCCTTCGCAATAAATTATAATCTGTGAGATATTAAAAGAGCTTCATCTCTTTCAACCCATTTTTGTACTATTTCTCTTGCAAAATAAGTAGATACATCCTTTAATTTCAGGCTAGCACTCTAGCCAGTGGGGTTTTGTTTTTTTCAAAATTAGAAAAATTGGTTCCTTTGCTGAGTGGATTCCTGTGATCTAAAGCTGCAGCGCCTGTTATCAGTATGCAGCTGCTTGCTTTAAATCGCTAACTTCTGAAACACTTTCTCAAGCATTCCTGAAATAGAATATTTCATGTGGAAATAAATGAGTTTGTGAAACCCTTTTAATTATTTTACTTCAGTAAAAAGATTAAAATCTAAATCTCTCTCGCTCCATATCCTTGTTGTAACTTAGAGAATATAAAAGAGATTTATCATTTTCAAATGCCAAATACAGAACAAAGTCTATGTTTTCCTTTCCCCCACACAATCTAAAAGCCATCAAACTCCCCCACCCACCTACTGTGCGTATGAGTTGAACACTGTCAAGTGCAAATTAAAGATCTGATCTAGCAATTGCTTCCGAGCGTAGTCTTACAGAGACGTGCCAGCAGCGCTGGGGAAATCACAGGCTCGATTCAAAGCCTGCAGAGCACTTCCCAAGTACACGAGGGATCAGGCATCTCTGAGGAATAAAAAGGCTCTGAATCGGCACTTATGGGCCATATCTAACAGTGTATCTAAAAAAAAAATATGTTGCTGTCTCAAGAAGAATTTAGTATCATTTAGCAGTAAGATGGTCTGATATATTTTTGGAAGGGAGGGTGTATTTGTCTTGAGGGGTTGTTTCAGAATCAGGTTGGTGAGAAACTAGACATCAAGATTTGAGTTCATATGGTCTTGCAGTGCCATTTATTCCCAGGGAACACAGTGAGCCTCCTGCCCTGCTCCCAAGGAAGCTGTTTGCTGGGAAGACGTTAGGGAACAAGGGCTTATATGTAGCCTAGGCTACAGCTGGTGAATGCCATGCCACTCACTGCAGAGCCATGAAAACCTGATTGCAGTTTGGATCGCTGTAATTAGCACTTTGTATTTGCACTATGCATTTTAAATCAGGTGCGCATTAATGCATCAGTCATCAAGAATGAGCAGCACAGAGTGTCGAGATTTTTATAAAGGCTTATTCAAAGCTAGATGATTTTTAATGTGTGTGATTAGTTGCAACCAAAATTACAGTAATGAATAAAATTATATACAAAACAGAATAGGAGGCTTTTACATAAGAACGAGGCAAATGGTACAACAAATGCCAAATTGATTTCTAATGCTGGTTCAAATAAAATGTTTATAGGAATTGCTTATGCTTTGATCTCAGTACTGAAAAATGTGAAGATTTTGTTTATTAAAAAATATTTTAAAGCTATTAAACTCTGTTAATGTAGGGCATGCAAGTATTTGTAAATGCGTTAAAGAGTGACACTAAAATTAGGAGTTTGTTTTATACAGCATAATGATGTCATTCACAGCAACAGAGGAATCCCAAATGTTATGGAGAGTTCTTTATCTCAAAGTCCCCCTTTGCTCAAAATTTCCAGTTTCAAAATTGTGGGTCTGTTCTCTGAAAATCGTTTGATTTGGGACTTCTACAGTGCAGGTTTTGCAAAAGGGTTTTGGAAACTGTGGGGAAATATGCTTTGAGGCAGCTCACACATTGGGGCTATTCTTAGGTATCAAAATTTTGGCATTTGCAGGACTGCTCTTTTTGCTGAGAAGCCACAGAGCAACAGATTCTAGACATTAAGCATAGTAGGTAACTTGGACAAAAAAAAAAAGCACTAGTTCTGTGCCATTTTTGTATTCCTGTGGATATTTCTCAAAGCAGATACCTTTTTTCCCCCCAAATATTTGCTTTGATTAATTGGTATTTCTCGTTCTTCAAAAAATTGCTAAAACATTCCCAAGCAGCTGGCTGTGGAGACTTTACACTAGAAATGATACTGAAGCACCCTTGAATCCAATCCTAATGAGCACTGCACTTCTCTAGAGCAATTTATCCCCAAAGTCTTCTGTAGGGTCTGATCGTCTGTTTTCTGTTTTCCCTGGCTCTGCTCCACACCTTAGAGTAATTTCTGTCACCCGTTCTCTCAGTGGCTTCACCCTGAACAGATTTTCTGCTCAGTTTTAAATTTTTCCTGTGTCTCTCAGGCATTCTGGGTTTCCTAATGGAATTAGTCTGTGCCCCCCAGCTGTGATTTAACTGATAGGAAAATGGGTTTGTGTTCTCCGTATTTTGTATTTGATGTTTATTCACCTGTTTCTCGGTTTCTGCCTGTTGCATATGTGTTTCAATCCATTTCATCACCTGCTTCCCTCTGGAACACTGCCAAATGCCACCTCACCTTTCCAGCCTGCAAAGGAAAGGGAATGAGCTTGCACTGAGCCTGCTCCTGACCCCAGAGGGGCTGCCCTGGGTGCCTGAGCCACTCTGCCTACCTCACCTCTAGTCTCTGCAGCTCTAGTGGAGGCTTTGCCATGACTCCTCTTCCCCCTTCCGAAAGGAGTGAAGGGGAGAGGCACAGGCATCTCCGTGGAGATCCCCACCACCTGATTTCTTTCCAGTGCTGCAGACCACGGGGATGGTTGGTGCTTTAGAGCTGTCAATGCCAGCACTACCTTGGGCTTCTGTGTGCTTTGCTGGGCAGGCAGGATGCCAGCCCAGGGTGGCAGTGCAAGGCATGGTAATGCTGGCGGCTTCGGGGTGAAGATGCTATCCCAAAGGTCAGGGATACCTTTCTTCCTGTATTTTTTGTAAGCTATTTTTGTTTTTGTTTTCAGGGAAGGCCAGACCCTCAAGGAATTAACTGTTAGATGTCACCTGCACATTTCTCATTAATAAAAATGAATTTACTTTTCTGCCCTGAGGTAACCAGTAACAAATATGAGGTAGTGCCTAACAAATGCATATCTCAGATCACAACTTGACTGTGTCATTTCACTTGCAACACTAGACGAGATGTTAGTCTGTCACCAGAATCATGCCAGATTGCAACCAGTAAGGATCTGACTGCTAATTTTCCTCTCCCAATGGTCTGTACTATTTTGCAAAGAAGTTTTCTCTAATGAAAATTCCATTAACATTATTCTCTTTCACTCCCATTACCTAAGAAGTCTCCATTTACTTTACTAAAAAATGGTTTCTCAAATACACCTATTCTGACACTTTCTTGTTCTGATGATGAGACAATCTCTGAATAACATGAGAAGAATATAAATGCACTGCCCTTTTTTTCCCATAAGTAACACATTGTAAAAGATACTTACCAGTTTCACCAGAACTGTTCTTGTGACAGCATTTGTGGCTTTGCTGATAGCAGGGCTGTTAGACAACTATTTTGTCTGACTCAAGAGTTGCTGACATGTCTTCTTTGATAACTGATGCAACTGCACAGTCAGTTTAAAATGTTCAGCACCAGGACCTCAGACTGTGTGAAAAGCCCCAGCTCCATTAACTTCACTGGAAATGCGTCTACTTACACCGGCTGGCACAGTGGGAAATGCAGCTATTGTCCAAGGAGGGAAGGGGATAGGAAATGCCAGACAGGCAGCCACTGACAAATAGATTATTTCTGACAACAGAAGAGGAGCAAAATGAAATTCCCATCCCTTTTTTCAATACTGCTATTAAATGCTGATCTACTAACTAATGCCACAAATCTTTTTCCTCCTACAAGCAGCATGCTTGCATCACAATTTATAATGTGCTTGCAATTTCTTAAGGGCCTTCCAAGAAAAGTCTTAAAGTAACTCTCAGATATTTCCAACAAAATTACACCAAAGATCCTCAAGTATTCATCTGGGATGTTAAAAAGTCAAAATGCTGTTGTCAATGGTAGCAAAACAGCTTGTATCAGAAATCCTGGGTAGCCTGTGCACCTGCTGAAGAGAGTTTGATAGGTGTAGTGGTTTGAGTCAACCGGGCAGAGACACCAATTGTAGTGTAGTGGTTTGATACCAGCTGGGCAGAAACACCAATTAAAGTGTAGTGGTTTTGAGTTCACCAATCCAATTTAAGTGCAGTAATTTAAATTTGGGCCTATTATTTAGGACATTTACCTCTGTGAAATAAGGATCAGGAGAAGCAAAGCAGGCTCAAACTTTAAAGAATATAAAGAAAGTTTTATTAACAGAACTAAAAGAAAAAAAAAAAAGAAATAAAAAGAACCAAATAATAAAAATTAGATTAAATCTTCAGGAAACCTCTCCTCCCCCC
>VZTF01008251.1:4110342-4146827 GCA_013397755.1 Cnemophilus loriae | reverse complement strand
GGGGCTGCTGGAGGTGGCCAGAGGTGGGGGCCTGACCCAGCCCGGTGGATGGTAAAAGGGAGCCAGGCCCCAGCCCTCGTGGGGGAGCAGGGGAGGGGAGCTTGGCCCGGCAGATGGAAAAAGGGGGCCAGGCCCGGCCCTCGGGGAGCCGGAGGAGAGGGGAGAGGGCCAGCCAGGCCGGGCCTAAGGCCTAACCTGGCAAGAAACCCCCTCCCCGCCCCCTGTTACCTGTTGGAACGCCGGAAGCCAAAGAGGAAGTTCCCAGTGTCCAGCTCCCTAAATACTGTATCTCGCAAAGGGCGTACCCTAAATGTCATTGGCCCACGACACCCTGCCACTCCACAGGACCTGGCAGGGTGAAATTCACCTGGAAACCTGTCAACCCATGACAATAGGCTTCTGTGCTGTGGCCACTCCAAGTTCTGGTTCAAGACAATAAAGCCCCAGGGTGCCCCAGAGATTCAGCAATTCATGCCAGCAGTTTCCAGCTGCTGACTTGGTGGATGACAATATCCCTAATTCTCAGCAACAAGCCTTTGCTTGCTCTCTGAGTCCACTGATTCAGAGAAGCGAGGTTTGTTTTTGCTTTCAGCAGACACCATTCTCTGTTTCCTCCACCAGGCAGCAAAGAACACGTTGCTGATTAGAAAACAAGGAGGTTTATTGCCCCCTCTCTGCGGATCTGATAAGTTATGACAAGGTATACTTAACCTTTATCCTTTCTAGCATTCTGATGAACTGCCTCAATGGCTTTTTGGCAGTCCAAGCTGCCCTCTCACTGCAATGGAAGGATGAAGGCAGGGCAGGAGCATCTGTGGCTACAGCTGAATGCCCTTGCAGCTTCAAGCAGAGGAGGAATCCCAGCCTGCCTGAGCTTGTTCCTACTTAGAGACCCATGGGATGCATTCAGTCCTCTCCCTCGCCTCATAAGAGTCAGATTTATGAAGAATTAGTGTTCTTGCAGCCTTGCAAGGGGTCAATTTCAAGGTCTCCAGCACTGTTTTATTAATGAAAATCTAAATGGTAGAAAACTGCTAATTAGGAGATCTTAACACCCTTCGACTTAATCTTCAGATCTGTTGTAGGTTATGTATGAGGGACTATTGTTTCATACCATTATAAATTAATGAGGAGTATGTTATTAGTGACAATGAACTCTTTGTGGTTTATGGTTTACTGAAGAATATTTTTTAAAAGAAGACTTTGTGCTCTCAGGGCAATTTACGTTGGAACAAGAGTGTCTATAAACTGCAGGTGTCTCATTAAATTCTGCTGGTGATTAGAAGAAGCAGCCATGTGCAGAGATCTTCATCAGGGGCTCCATGATTTGTGTTGTCATGCTCAGTTTTTCCCTAATAGCTACACATTACTTAGCATTGATGCTCAGCTGCTGTGAGCAGAGCTCTGCAAAAATAGCTGGTTTCCATTCAGAAGCAAATGGCATCGAGCCAGCTATTGATTTATAGACTGACACATCCCCCTTTAAAATGGCTATAAGAACGTTGGCTACTTACCTGTTACCTTTCTCTAGAAGTACGTTAAAAATAATTTTCCACTTGATAAATGGAAACACGGAGTGTGATATTTATACTGGTCATTTTCATAGAGAGCTCTGAAAAGGGCTGCTTTATACAATTGCACTGGAGAGAGAGAGAAGGGTTGAGAAAGTTTGTCAGTATTCCCAGTTCTGGTTAAATGGTTTGGCCTGAAGGCAAGATGGATACATGCCCATTTCTTCCCAGCATCGACATGTGTTTGAAAACAGCAACTTGGCATAATGTTTTAAAAAAACCCCAACGCTAAACACAAAACAACAACCCTTTTGTATCTGCAACATATACTGCTTCTTTGCGGGAAAAAGGCAATAATATTCAAGCTTATAACAAAAGTGATGCATTATTTAGAACTGTGCTATGTCTTATTCATCTGAACAACTAAAAGACATTTATTTTCATATTCCTACAGAATTTATTTTATAATTCTCTCCTAGTAATGTGACAGCTACTTTTTAAAATTTTTGTACCTCCAGTGCTTGGCTGGTCTTTTTTTTGTTCTTAATGTTGCAGTTGTGCCTGGAACAATGGAGGAGTACTGGGTTTTTCTCAGGACTGAGGTTCTGTTTGGGAGAGAGAATCTAAGGCACACAAAAGAATACACCAAACTATTGGGCATGATTCTGATTTTTTCTCGTGTTGAGGTCTTGCAGTGGACGTAGACTATACTGATATCAACTCGCAGCTCTGAAGGGCCAGAGAAGTCCAAACATGAATGCAAACTCAGGCATTGTTTATTACCCTGGTCCTTTCCAGCCCCTGGCACAGCGAGGCCCTTATCCACTTGGCCTGGGACAGATACCAAAATATTTAAACCATGATCATATTTTCCTAGAAGTTCAGATGGAGATTGTTTTGGGATCCAAGAATTTTTCAGAGGATTCATCCTATTAGCAATGCAACTCTGCTGTTCCTTGGCATTCACAAAACCCTTGTTCTTCCCATTCCTCAGCTTCCTCAGCTAGCCTGAGTTGGCTTTGGCTAGGCCAGGGTGTGAAATCTGTGCTTCAGCTGAGAGCAGAAGATGCCTGCAAACTGGATGGGCCACCTGTTAGATGGAGACCAAATACATGCTTTTGGCTTCTTCATATGGATAAGAGCCACAGCTAAAAGAAACATTTAGGTATTTTGAGTAATAATAGTTTTAAAAGGGCATTATGTTTCTCTGTTTTCAAACTCTGGTTGACATTTTTGAAAGGCTCCATGCTGGAACTGAGACACAAAAGCCACCTAGTTCAAGCTCTTGCTCAAAGGTGGACTAGTTTGACTGGATTTCTTAGGGTATTTTCCTGTCAAGCTTGAATATCTCCAAGGACATAGACTCTACAACCTCTTTGGAACACTTTTCCAGTACTTGACCCTTTTCAATATATAAAACCTTTTCTTAATATCGAGATGGAATTTTCCATGTTCCTGCTTGTGCCTGTTGTTTCTTGTCCTGCCATCTGCACTTCTGAGGAGAGGTTGGCTCCATCTCCTGTACATGCCTCCGTTAGTTGTGCACAGGAGTCACTGCTTAAGGCTAAACAAGCCCGGTCCTCTCACCCTCTTCTCATAACAATCTTCCCTGTTCCTATGCAAGAGAGAGGACATGAGGTTTTTGGTAGGGCTTGCTTCCTCTAATGAAAAGCCACTTCTATCTTCTGCTTTTAATACCAAGCACTTCATAGTACCAGAAGTGCCTCCAGAGATCCATACAAGCACCCTTTAAAAGCCCGTACCTATTGATTTGGCATTGCTCCAGCTCTGCTCTGCTTTCCAGCGTCTTTGCAGCTTGAGAACACGCACTTGGAGCAGCCAGTTTAAATATTTATAGCTGTGTAGTTGCACATTCTAGCTACCAGACTTTTATCCAGATGCCCAGACAGGTGTGTGTGCCTGCATTTAAATCCCTGTTGCTTACAGAGATGGCATCTGAGCTGGCTGACAGCTTTGTGAACTCCTGGACTAAAAACTAGACACATCCTTGCTGTGCTTTGTCATCTATAATATAAAAGGATGGAGCCCAACAAATTATTTCTTTTCCTTTACACTTACAAAAAGACTGCTGTATTTTGTACTGGTTATTCAGACAGTGCTTCTCAGTTTCCCACACGGAAAAGCAGATAGTATTAAATACACCTCCACATTTTTTTGCAGCAGCAGTCTACACTATGGGAGTAGGTCTTTCTCAGCAAAGTTTGTGTAAAGGCTGTGGGATGGGGTGGTATCAATAGATGAGGAACATCCATGGTGCCACATTTGTTTTGTGTTCTTTCACTGCCACTCTTGATAAGAATGTGGTGTTCCTTTGAGGTGCCAGTCTCAGCCTAGAAAAGGTTGTTTCCTTCTCTTCTGCAGCCAGAAGCGAAGGATGGCAGGCAGTGGGGTGAGTTCCCCACCGCTGTGCTGGGACTGGGACAGGCCACAGCAATGAATGAGACTTTCCTGGAGGAGATACTTCAGCACTGGGAATGGTGCTAGAGACTCATCCTCCACCACCCTATACAGATCCATTAGAGAAGTAGTTTTTATTTACCAGTGAGCTTGCACTCAAGGACTGGGAGAGGGAACACTTGTAACTCATTGCCTAATGGTCAGTGCTGTCACAGAAGAGGGGCTGAGATTCAGCCTTCAGCCAGCAGGGCAGTCTGATCTATCTGGTCATTTTCCAGGTGCAGGAGAGAAGAACTCTCCTGAGCTGCATTCCCAAGCTCCTTGCCCTGCCCTAGAGCCAAGAGGAGGTGCCTGAGGAGAGAGCAGAGTCCAGCCTCAGAGCCAGGCATCATTGGTGAGCCAGTGTGTATGGAGGGATAGCAATGGGCTGTGCCACAGTCCTTGAGGAGCATCCCTGGATCGTGTCTGAGTGGGTGAGCATCCCTGGATTGTGTCTGAGTGGGTGCAGCATGCATCAGCCTTTTTACAGAGATTCCAGCTATGGAAAGGAAAAAAGCGCTGGGCTATGGTTAAACATCTCCATTCTCACTTTTATTAAATGAGTTTATTGCTCACGTTACTCCTACCTCTGCCCATTTAAAATACAAGGAGCCCCTGCTCTCCTGCTGACATGAATCAAGAGCACACACTTAAATGCCGCTGAATTATGCTGGTGTAAATCCAGCCTGAGCCTTTAAAACATGCCAGTATCACATGTGACTTCATATTCAGGGGAAAGCAAATGCAAAGTGAATGAGGTGAGACCGAAGATCTGTCCCTGCAGAGTCCATTTCCAGGCTTTTCAGTGGAGCTTATCACTGTAATGTCCAGCTCTTGGCTTCATTTCTTCACTTTCGAAAGATATCTACTGAAATGGCAATGGAAATTCAGGCAGTATACTTGCATTATCTAATGCTTCTACAGCGATATTGCTTTGGCTAATATAATACTGTTTATCCAATCTTTTCTAAGAGTTGGAGACTAGAAACTCTTTCAAAAAAATGTAACTCTAATTACTTAAGAAAGCTCAGTGAAATCAATGGGTAAAAATGCAGATTTGGTTAAGCATTCTGTTAATTTTTCATTATTTCTGTGCACTGTGTGATGCTTGTTCACATCGCTAATTACTCTTGCATTTCCACAATTTATATAGAATATAATATGAAAAATAAAACCCCAGGCATTTGTGGTCTGCCCACTGAGCATTTGTGACTTGAAGTTACAGTTCAACATAGGAATGCCTGAGTATCTGTGTGCACACTGCCTTTACTCCACAAACAATAGAACACAGACTAAAAGAAAGACAATGGGTATGAGTTTGCAAGGGTTGGTTTGTGTTCCTCCATGCTCTGGTCACAATTTTGCCAAGAGTCAGATGCAGGCTGAATCCATGCGAATGCACATCTGAACATATGTTTGGCAAAGCACTTACATGAGCCTATATAATCTAGAATCAGATAGACAAATACTGGTATCATTACATTAAAAGAAATTCTGAATACTGGAGTAATTACTTAGATATTTATTTAGCTATTGTTAGACATTTGGTTCCATTAAATAGGTCCCTGCAAGATTAGAATGGTGCTTAATAACCCTTGTACAAGAGAAAAAAATAAAACTGCCTTTTCCCAGCTATTCACTTTCTTGGGATAATGGGAAAAATCAACTTCCTGAGGACAAAGATACAACCTGAAATTTCTGACACAGAAATGGGAAAGAAGTAATTACCATACCTGTGAAATTTGGAGTAGTAAACACATTGTGCTTTTTCAATTTCCTTTTGAACTGAAAAGAAGCAGAGAGCTTTGAATTATGCAAATACAGAAGAATGTTAGTTCATTAATGTACATGGATATTGGTTGAAATAGCTGTTTGTTCAGCTACTTACATTTAACTTCCTTTTTAGAAATAAAAACTGACCTCTGTTCTTTCCTGCAGCTTTGCATGTCGTACCTTTAAGAGAATGAACCCATCCTGAACTCAAGGCAGTTTGTTCTTTTCCTGCTGTAGCATGAATCTTGGAGAGATTATAACCAATTTAAGCAGGATGGGGGATTCTGTTTCTAACTAGCTAGAAGCAAACTGCTAAGGAACCAGCAAGGGAAAATGAGAGGTATTCACAATAGTCTCCAGCTTGGATTACACGTATCTTGAAAGCACTAGCAGCAGATGCTTGTGGAAGTGATTATGCACTGGATCACACATACATCCTTCTGGCTGCCAACATCACTTAGGCACATTCTGTAGTGTAGGAAAAATCCCCTCCAGTTTACAAGAGAAGGAGCTCAGAGTACACTGCAGAAGGCACCAAGAATCAAAGGAGCTCGGCAATCACTCTGCTGCTCTGGGGCCCAAGCCTGTAGGATCAAATCTTTACCCCCAGGATTATGGATTGTAGCCTTTCAGGGGTTTCAGCATTTTGCCATACTTTAATTTATAGCTATAATAACACTCTGAGTGAGGAAAACACTCCTTTCTCTCTTTTTGGCCGACATTGGCTGTTGCTAATTAGGGCAGTTTTATGCATTTATGTAAACAGCAGTTCTAAAAGCTTTTTCTAAGTGATTTTCTTCTGTCTAGCCTTTAGTCTACAGATGTCATTATACAGCTCCACAGTCTATTTGACAGATCCTTAGACACATACAACAAATGGCTTTGGTGATGGCTGTGCTATATCACCTGTGCTACTGCACTTTTTAATTTTAAAGGGCTATAATGGAAATGTTGGAATTTTTTTTCCAAATCAATTCATTGACATTCTCTGATTTTTCAGTATAGAGTCTCTTATCTGTTCGGTTCTGAGTTCAATTGTCCTGGATTTTCATTCTTCCAAGCATCTCATTCTTTCCCTCGTTATGTGTTGCTGCCTTTTCGTGCTACTGAAAGCCCAGTATCCTTTCTCCTGATTTCACTGAGGATCCAGGAAAGTGGCAGTGACTGAGGCTCCTGCAGAGTGACTCTGCTTATTGTGTGGACTCATTACAGGTCAGCCCAGACAGAGGGATTTCATTTTTCATCTGTACTAGGCTTCAGAGGGCATCTGCCAAAATAGCTAATCTGGTTGTTTGCATCTACTGGTACTGGTTCTGAGTTTGTTTTATAGTTGGTTGTCCAGATGCATAGACTGGCATTACAAGGTTCCCATGCTACAGCCAGATACTCATTAAAAGCTGCAATTTACCACCTTCCTGGCCATTACATATGACAATATGATCTGCTGAAAGACAGACAGGCAACCTGGTACATGGCTTTTTAACCCTTTTTTTTTTTTTTTTTTTTTTTTTTTTAATCTACACAAAAATAAATAGGCCAGCTTGGATCTACACTTTATAACAAAGGAAAAAAAATAACAAGTTAGGAGTCTCTAACTTCTTCAAGTATGTGATCCCAATTTTCACCTTTAGGAAATGTTTTGTTCAGTCAATGTTTCTAATAAAAAAAAAAAGCCAACCCTTCCCTCTCTTCTCTCCCAGTCCCAAATATCTCTTGTTATCTCTAGTGCAGCCTCCAGCAACGTATCTGAATGCTCTCAGTGAAGGGGGAGTCTGGGAAGTCACATTAGGGAGTAGCAGTATCCGTAAGAACAGCTCTGGCTATAGCAGTGACCTGCGTTTCTGGGCTAGTTACCGTTAAGTCAACCAAAAAACACAAGGAGGACCACAGAAACCCTTTGGGGCAAGGGGTTTTGCTCTGTTTTACATCATCCCAGTGCAGGACTATTGCTTGCAGATGTTTTTTGCAAAGCATAAAATGCCAGTTGGAGAAAATCAGAAGTAGTTCTGTGAAAATCTTGAGCACAGGGTTGAATTTATCTTTCCTAAAGATTTCCTAAAGATGAAGTAGACCTGCAACTGGACTCACCTCTTGTAAAATGAGGGAATAGACAGTATATTTGGATTATTGCAGAGTTGAAGCACATGCTGCTAACTGAGATGCAAAGAATGAATAAACAATGACTTAATGCCATTCCTGTTTCACAGAGAGCCATAAATATGGGGTAGAAGTTGCTGACTAAGGCACTAATTCAGCAAGTGGGAGAAATTAATCAGAAGGTAATGCCACTTTTATAGGGCAAAAAGGATATGGGAACAGACTGACAGAGCAAAGGGATGGGGCTGAGATCAGTTGAATGGGAACAGACATCTTGGTCTAAAGTAGCTGTTCCCAGTTCAACCAAATGCTAGTGGTGAACCTATATAAGTCATCTTTTATATGGAAGGGATGAGCAGTGGGAATAATCTTATGCAGTCTTTGCAAAGCTACCAAAGAGGAGTGCTGGTATCAATGTGCTTTGGAGACACAGACTTTCTCTCGGAAGGAGAGGGGAACCAAGCAGGAAGCATTGCAGCCCAAGTTAACAGCACGGCCAGTATGCAGAGGGCAGCAAAGGTGCCTCCAAAGTCGATATGTGGACCTCCTCTGCCCTGGACCTGACCACTGGGGCAACGTGAAAAAGTCTCTGCAAAAGATTTTGAGCTTTCATAAAATTTCTCATCTGAATCAGGATGAAAAGCAAACATCAAAAAAATGCTGAAGATACCAGCAAGCTTCACTGCATAGGCCAGACAAAACACTGGTTTCGAAACTGTGATTAATTTCAATCTTTGTCTCTTTGCTTTGCAAACCTTTTCAATTTGAATTAAGTTAAAATGAGAAAATATCTTGCCATTTTTTCCAGCTAGAAAGTGACAAAACTAAGGATGTTAGACATTTTAAAAATTGGCTTAAAAGCATTTTAAATTGATGACATATTGCAGCAAGCAGTGCTGGCAGCCTGGGTTCAGCAGCACCCAGGACTCAACACCCATCTGACCTGGCCCTGTCCTCTGCAGCACAGGCCAGCTGGGTATCCCTTCATGCCAGGGATGTTTCAGTGGGCAAAGCTGCCAAGACAGCATGAAAGGGGCTTCATCAGAGGCCTGGTTCTTCCTGTCAAACACCTGTATAGATTTTTCCATCCAAAAAAATAAATATTTTCACCAAAAATGTGGTTGTAAAACCATACAGGCTCAAATTACAGCGGTTCGCACTTGCTTCCTTAAGGTAAATGGCAACTAAACCAGTGCCTTAGCTTTTTCTTTCTGTCCATGGGAGATAAAGGAACAACTGATGTTTTACTCCTGATTTGGTCATTTGTACCTGTGCTAATTAAAGTACAATATTTAATTTGCTTCACTGGTAGTACTTTCTCTCCTGTTTCCCAGGATTTAGTGACTTTACAAAGCACACGGGGGGCTATGAAGAATCAAGCCCTGTGTTCACAGAGCCTGTCAGATTCTCCTTGTCTCCTTGGAGGTGTGCACCAAAGCCTGCCTGGAGCTGGCTGCATCAGTGATATGCAATCTCACAGCCCAGCCAAGGACAAATAACCCATTTGTGTTGCTCTTGAGAGGTTTCTGAGCATTATTCTCTGTATTCTGAAAAGAAGTGAAACCTAATGTCCTGGGAAAGTGTGGTGTGGGGGAAGGAGGTCCCTGCCAGGTGGAGGTGGCTGCAGCCAGGCCCTGAGGGGGTTGGAGAAATCTGTCAAAGGCAGCTTCCCTTCCTGTATCCTGCCAAGGAGAAAGAATCTTCTGAGCAGAGTCACATTCCACCAGCATTCAGCTGCCACCAGCTTTCATTTCACTATGTTTTTTCCACCTGTTTTTAAAGTGGAATATCCCACCCAACAGAAATTTATCCCATCCGAAATGCAAACCTGAAAATGGGAAGTGGAGCCCTGACATGGGGGGAGTACGACACTGCTGCAAAGCGCTGAAGATCTGTGTGATGCCTGCTTTTCCCTGAAGGTACCCTCTGAGCTTGGGAAGGAGGAAAGAATAGGACCAGGGAAACAGGAGCACAATGGTATATATAAGATCTTCAGGTTGCCCAGCAGCATTTGGGATATATATTGAGTCCCTCCTGACCTAGCAAGGATCAGTGCCATCAGGAGGGAGGTTGTGTGGGGAACACAGGCTCACACCAGTGGCATCGTTTGCACAGTTGGAGATCTCTGTGCTCTCCCTTCCCAGGGGTGCCCACAGATTTGCATAGACAAGGTAAGGGAGAGATATGTATCCTTGAGTCTCAGAAGGGGGGATTTGTTGTGAGGGAGTCACCAGAGCCCAAACATAAACTGGTGATAACATAATCACATGACTTGGAGATAAAAGGTTACCTCAAGGCAGCATCACCGACGTAACTTCACATACATAATTCCTGACAGGCACTCACTCTTGCCTGTAGTTAAAAACCACAAGTTGTGAAGTTTGAAGCTTTCCCAGATGATCTGTGCCGTATCTTCACTGTTCCTTTCCATCAGAAAGCCTGTAGCAAATGTCTTACCTGTTTTCTTCCTTGCTACAGTTTAAGCTCATTGCTGGTCATATCCACCAAGGAAATCTGGACAGGGCAGTTCTCTCCTATTCTCTTTTTATCAACCTCTTTCTGTTTCTGCAGAGAGTTATCATGTTTATCTTGAGTCTCTTCTTCCTCAGACTAAATGCCACGTTATTGAATCTTGCATCATAAATCATGTTTCCACAAAGCGGGACATATTTTTTACTTTTTCTTTTTCTATTTTCCTTCATCCCTCTTTCCTTGTCCTCTCTTTATACGATACTTTACCTTATCCCTGCTCCTTTACCACAATCTGATTCTATCCATAATTATTTTCTCTATCAATTTCATGACTTTTTAACAGGGCTAATTCTGGAATCCAGGTTTCTTCTTATTCTGCTTGTCCTTCCTGCTTTTGCAAAGAATGATCTTAAAGTATTGTAACATTGCCTGCCTGCCTGGTTAAAGGACAAGTGTGGACTGAGAGAAACCTTACCAGTCAGGAGCTCCTAAGCTGGAGCTCCAGCTTAGCAGCAGCTTTTCCAGCCCCAGGCAAGGCAGCTGACCTTGTTCTTGCTATGAATTTCTTGAGGGCTTGCATGATTTTTAAAAATATGGTAGCTTATTGCAAGAAATGTATATAAAAACCCACTAGCACCAGACCGAAAATCTGAGCTAGTTTTTAAGGGGTCAAGGTCTCCTAAGTAGCTCCCATTTTTCTCATCACAGGCAGTCTTCAGCTCTACTTTAAAGAACCACTCCAGAAATGGAAAGTTTATGTCTAATTAGCACTCACAGGCTTCACAACTGTCATAAGGCTGAGGGACATAAAGACAGAGCAGATTAAGTGTTGTTACATGTCTCACATCCACAAACCAGTATTGTCAGTCTTAACATTGAGTTCTTCCAAGCTGAGGGCTGCCATAAGCTCCTGGGATTCCTGTTTGCAGGGTTTGTAATGTCCTCATGCCAAAACCAGACCATAGGGACGTTGCCCAGTATTGGGCCTAAGCACATGTAGTGTTTCCTGAACCCATGTCAGTTTCTCCAGCCACAGCTCTGCACATTTGAAAGGCAAAGTTAATATTTTTAAGTTAATCTAGAGATCTTTATTTACATAACTGATTGCAAGATAATGAATTCGTACAAAAATGTTCCTTTTGTTCATTAAAAAAATACTGTGGAAGAAAACTCTGGGTCTGGATATTGTTCTGTGCAAAGGACAGATTGTTGACATTCCTGGGCAATTCTGCTCTCTGGCAAAGGAGTGCTTCTTATCAAGTGCTCTGATGTACAAGTGCCTGAGGGCTTGTTCACATGGGAAAATCCAGTAGCATTATTCATCCCTCTTCACTGCACAATATGAGTACCCACATGGGACCTCAGCAAGAGTATAATTATTTTGCTCTAGAAAAGTCCGAAGTACCTTTATATAATTTCTCCCCAAAAGAGTTAGCGATGGCTCAGGTAATGCAATGCCCCAGAGAAAATGCATTTGGGGACATCAGAAAGGACTGCTTTGTACAAAAGCCACTCTTTCCTTGTGTGACAGCACATTTCCCTGTTTGAGATCCCTCCCTTTTTTTTTCACACAGAATGCTCAGTCTCTACTGTAAAAAACAGAGAAACTAAAACAAACGCCATGCATGTAACTTATTCACACACACACACACCCACACCCATTCTTTTAATTATTGATAGAGTTTTGCTGCACTTACATTTTTCTTCTGTAAATGCATCCTCTGAGCACCATACTCAGACAGATGCTATCTGAGCCGCGACTACGGCTCAGAAGGATGTGCTGAATGCTGATGGAGAGGGGTAGCGCTGGCTCTGGAAAATAAGCAAGAACAGAATCCAGGTAATGTAAAGCAATTTAACACTTGACAGGATATTAACAGGACGTGCTGCACCTGCAGCCATGAACTTCAGTTGCATAGCAGGAAAGCAATCTCTGTGCTGTAAAAGTACAAGGTTAGGAGGGATGGCAGAGGGACTGGGATGTGGCCTTTGCAGTTCTGTCTTTTGTGTCTACTGTGCCTCTTGCAGTTCTCGCTGAGTGACCCGAAGCAGGTGGTACAACTCGGAGAGAGATTTCAGAGTCCTCTGGTGCCCAATGGCACCCGTGTGCCCCGGCTGAGCACACTCCTGCACGGCTTTCTGCAGCTGCAGCTGCAGGGGCAGGGAAACCAGTGGTCCTCTGAGACTTGGGGAAAACCAGCGACGGAATATTTTGTCACAAATTACCTGGGGAAAGAAAAAAGAGCAGATTGTTGTGTTTCAGAAGCTACGACGAATGCCCTGCTGCTTCCCTGTAGCAAAATGTCATCTGAATCCAAATTGCCTTTAGCCGTTTGAGGAGGGAGGTATAGAAAAGGAGCATCCACATAGGTTACACTCTAGCTAAAGGATGACCCTTCTTCTCAGGCTACTTCTGCACTTCACAGATCTGAGTGGCTGGGGGAGCTGGAGTTTAGCCTGGGGAAGAGGATGCTGAGGGAGGACCTTATCAAGTACCTGAAAGGAGGTTGCAGCCAGGTGAGGATCGGCCTCTGCTCCCAAGTGACAAGCAATACAAGGTGAAATAGCCTCGAATTGCGCCATGGGAGGTTTAGATTGGATAGTAGGAAAAATTTCTTTACCAAAATGGTTGTCAAGCATTGGAACAAGCTGCCCAGGGAATTAGATGAATCACCATTCCTGGAATAATTAAAAGATGTGTAGATGTGGCACTAGAGATGTGATCTGTTGGTGGACTTGGCAGTGCTGGGTTTACGGTTGGACTTGATGATCTTAAAGGTCTTTTTCAACCCAAATGATTCTGTGATTCTGTGTAAGAAGTGGTGAGGGGGTGGGAAAAGCAGGCAAAAGGCCGACAAGCTACACCCCCGCCAGCCTCTCTGTTGCACCAGTGTCTCCCACCAACACAAGCTGGGCGAGCTGTAAGACATGTCATCCCAAAGCCAAGAACCCCATGGACACCCCTCTCCACTACATCCACACGTGACATCTGTAAAGTGGAGAATCACAACCACTGCTTACACTTGGATAGCCCCAACTTTCACGGAACCATAGAATCACTAAGGTAGGACAAGACTTTTAAGATTATTGAGTCCAAGTGTCAATGCAGCACTGACAAGTCCATCACTAAACCATGTCCCCAAGTGCCACATCTACAAGTTTTTTGAACACTTACAGGGATGGTGATTCCACCACTCCTCTGGGCAGTCTGTTCCAATGCTTGACCACCCTTTCAGGAATTTTTCCTCATATTCAACCTAAACCCTGCCTGGTGCAACTTGGTGTCATTTTGTCTTGTCCTACCACTTGTTACTTAGGAGAAGATGCCAACATCTCGCTGCAACCTCCTTTCACGTAGTTATAGAGAGCAATAAGATGTCCCTGACCCTCCTTTTCTCCAGGCTAAACATCTCCAGCTCACTCAGCCACTCCTTACAAAACTTGTGCTCCAGACCCTTGATCAGCTCCATTGTCCTTCTCTGGACATGCTCCAGCACCTTGATGTCTTTGTTGAAGTGAGGGGCCCAGAAACGAACACAGGATTTGAGGTGCAGCTCAAGGATGTGACTTTACCATCAGCAGAGACAGAAGTGCTAATCCCCTGCCCCCACTTACTCTGCTCTCCTGTCTGTGGCACTGGGCTAACAACTACACAAAATCATGGCAAATAAGCACTATACATAGTGAATATAAAGATCTGTTTGTGTGCCCCAAGATGAGATTTCTGAACAGGACAGACACTTACATGGACACGTTTAAAAACCTGACTGTCTTCATCTCACAGTGTCCTCGTACGTACCATGCATTTTATAGTCAGTGTGATTTTGAAAGGAATGGATGCATAAAACAGCTGTGTCTACTCACTTGCAAGTTGTTATTGGCTCTCTGTGCTCCACATTTCCTGATTTTCAGATTGCATTTTGAAAAGCAATCAAAGAAATTACAGTCTTCATCTCCTGTGCAGTTCTGTTCCAGGATGTCCCTCATTTTGGGTTCAAAAAAGGCCATATCCACATCAATGGCCACCACCTGCGAATCAAAACATCCCATCAGATCTGGCATGGCACAGCCTCTGGGACAGGGCTGAGCAGGCATTCTTTGCTGCTTGCTTTTGGAAATGCTGTGCTGAGAGCATCTGCTGGTGGGGAACTGGGATCACAAGGGCTTTATTTCACCTAACTGAGCCACGCTAGCATTACAAACACCACTTTTTAAACAAAAACAGACAATGCTTATGACACTGGGAATGGAAAAATTACTTGTGAACAATATGCGTCCCCAGGGTCAACTGGATTGATTTGCCTTCAAGTGGAACTGTCCAATCTGAAGACTGATTTACTTGCTGGTGCAGCATATGCAGATGGCACCTCAACCTCTTAACTACATGATGGTGCACAATTACCCATGGGCCAGACAGTATGATTTACAGCTCAGCATTCAGACTCAAACCCTGACTTTGCCACTGTGGAGAGGAGCAGTGGGATGTGCAAGGATAGCTGCACGTGGTACAGCTCCTGCAAACCTGTCCTTGCATTCAGTGGGTTTGAGTCTGTTCAGCTGTAGAAGGAGATCCCTGATTTTGCTGAAAGGTGGGCCTGGTTTTGTCCAGTATTCTTTGCTATGGTTTAACACATTTATTGTGCATGGTTCTTGTTCTTATGGTCCAGAAATATGTCCTGTAACAGAGTCCAGCCAGAAGTTGGTCACAGCAGAAAAAACATGAGTGGAAGGGGTCAGTCACTTTTCTCCCCCTGGCACGAGGCTCTCGGAGCAGTGCGTAGGCAGCACAAAGCGTTTGCAGAACTGCTGCTCGTGCTGGGGGTGAGACCTCTCCGGAAGCAAAGAGCTGGGGTCTCAGTTTCTGCCAGTGCCATTCCACCCAGGAATGCTTCGGTTAAAGAAATCACAGTAATAAAGACGGAAAGAAAGGAATCCAGTATGGGGATGGCAGCTGCCCAACATGAGCCAAGCTGTGGGTGACCACAGGGAAGGCAGCCTCTCTCCAACACCATGGATGTGCAGCCAGCGAATGTTCACAGCTGCATTCCGCACTTGACAGTCAGGATCAGGGATGTTCCGTTGCAGCATATGACACACATTTTCATAGAGGAAAATGTCTGGGACCTGGGCAAAGCAGAGTTACTTGGGCTCAAATGATAGTTTTATTTTTAAGATTCGACCTCCCAAGTAACAGAAGAAGATGAACTGTGTGACTGGAACAGCAACTGGATCAACCCCAGGAACTAAAGATGTCTGGTTTGGTAGAAGGCCAAATAAACCTTCCACAGGCAAAATAAAGAACATGGTCTAATCTTCATTTTATTCTACTCCTTTTTCCATAGGGAAAAATCTTACAGAGATGAGGCATATCTTAAAAACATAAGTATTTTAAAGCTTTTTGGAGAACTTTATAATGACAATGTAGCCTAAGGAATTTCACATTTGGACAGGCAAATTTTTTTTTTGTTGTTGTTCTTTACTTCCTTAAGCTTTCTGTGGTTTTGCTGTTCAGTTCTTTGGAGAAGAGACAGTAAAAGTAGTGCAGAGTTTCCCCAGTCCCAGCATCACTGCGTCATCTCCCAGGTGGGATCTTTGCCAGCACATTTGACAATCTGATCCATTGCTCCACTAGGAAAATCAGCCCTGGTTCCCAAATATGTGGCTGCCAAAGGGTTCAATGGCTTCACTGAAATTCATCTTTTACAAAAATGTGTGGGCATCCAGCTAGACCCTGTGAAGACATGTCTGGGTGACACTCTGCCTATAAACACTACGTTTTGGTGGCATTTGCTAAGATCGTAGTTGATGAAGAAAGTACCTTAGGAAATACATGAAGGACCCAACTTGGCTCATAACTTGATTTAAAATCATGTTTAAGGTGCTGCAATCTTTCCCATTTTCTCTGAAGAACTGGTAAAAGAGGAAGCTCTCCCAGAGCACTGGGCATTCACCCAAACCTCCTTCTAACTCTGTACCTTATGTGGCTCCACGGCAGCCTAAAATTGAGAGCACTTGAAGGCTGGAGACTTATCCCCACCACATGAAAATAATCCTCAAAGTAAAACTATTGCATTCCAGGCACATTTCTTTGGGCATTAGAAGTCTCATTACTCAAATGAGGAATAGTGGTACTACTGTGAGGTTTTTTATTAGCCTATACAAGAAACCAGTAAGTGAAAAAACTGCTTAAAACAAACATAAGGGACAAAAAAGAGGCTGCCTTGCTGTGTTCCCATTCTGGAACTGGTTGGTCACTGGAAGATCCTGGCAAAGCAAGCCTCACAAAAAGGACTCATAAGAGAAGATACATCCGGTACTCATTCTCTTTCCCTAAATTTAATCTGTTTTCCTGTAAGTAGGTTGTGAAACAGATGCTCTGGCGTGTCCCCAGCCACAGGCAGCCACAGCACTGAGTAACTGAGGAAGATGGGCGATGCCTGCCTTGAGGAATTCCTGCTTTGCCTAAATAGTGGTACAGCTTGCTTTAGTTTTTTCTGTAGCTTCTCACCCATTCCCTGTTCAGATGCTGTATTGCACCTGAACAAACAATGGGAGGGGAGGGAAGGGTGAAGGGGAAATCCTCTAATTGCTCTTAATGGCTGTATGTTTAGGCAATGTTTGTCTAGTACTCTGAAGATACAAGTGTTGCATTAACACTCAGTGAGTACTAAAAATAGTATTAAAGTCCCTGAAAATGCTTTATATTCACTCAGAGTGCAGAAACTTCACTGATGACACTGCAAATCGGGAGCCTAGTTCGAACATCTACTCAGTGCACTGTGTCCCAATCTGTAGACAAAATTCCAACCAAAACCAGAGGAATTTCTGTCCACAGAATGAATGTGAGCTGCACCAATACTTAGAACTAAGATACACTGCTATCAGGTCCGAGTTACAGCTGCACAATGAAAAGTCAAAGAGTGATGGTAGCAGGGAGTTTCATGTTGCTGTCCTTGCATAGTTTCCAGACCAGATAAGCTGAACACTGAAGCACAAATGTGCATGTTTGGACGTGAGGAGTTCCCCTTGCGTCAGACCACTAATTCAGCCTCAGCTTTCAAATTCATACAGTTTTTTCATTTGAGCATCACCACCAAAAATGTGACTCAAATTGCAGCTTCATTTAGAGCTTTTGAGATCCCCTTGCCTCCAGGAGGCATCCTTCATCACATCCGAGGGACCTTGCACCAGTACCTTTGAAGAAGTGAAACAAAACAGAAGTGAGCAAGAAGTTTTCAAAATAAGCAGCAGGATTCAGTGCTCAAAAAATGTGGCTGTACACATTACAAAGAGGAAAAGCAGTAGAGAATCTCCCCTGATGCTTGTAAATTCATTGGCTTTGCAAAACTTAGCCAAAAGCTGTACAAGGAGGGAAGTGTAATTTTTACACAGTCACCTTCAGACTAGAATCTGACCTCAAACTCCTGGAACACCACCCCAAAGATCTAACTTACCGTGAGATCATGCCTGATAGCGAAGTTTTCTGGCTTGATGTCACACAGGTGAAGTCGGTGAGAGAAATCATTCTCGAAATGCCTCACCATGTCCAGAAAGCTGAGTGCAATGTCAATGATGGCTCTCACCCTGCTTCTGTGTCCAGTAAGGGAGGGGCCGATCATGTTTTCCAAGGGAAAAAGAGTTTTGTGCCAGGCATGTCCAGCTGTGAGATACTCCACAGCATAAAAGTGTCCACAAGAGCCAATAATTCGTAGCACATGTTTGCTGAAGTCCTGCAGCAAACTGAAGTAGATATATTCTTCCTGCTGGAGCAAGGACCACATGCTGGCCACCTGTGCTTTCCAACGTGGTCCCTTCTTCCTTGTCCACAGGGGCCCCATGGTATTGTTAGACAGTTCCAGTCCTAGGGCATTTTTGACCTCCAAAGCTACCATAAGCAGAAGCTCTGTTTCAGGGATATCCTGTGTTTCCACCTCCTCTAGCATACTGAGGTGCTGGTAGCTGGAAAAGATTTCTTTTTTGGATTTCAGTATGATGGGCTGGCCTCTCCAATCAGCCTGAATGACCTTCTTACCTCTGTCATAGTAAAGGCAGCGTTTGTACACCAGCTTCTGTGCCACACACAGGTCTTCACAGAGGTCACCAGTCAGGGCTCCGCTCCTGTAGTCGAGGCACTGGAGTGAAAGAGCAGAATATTCATAGCAGAACCATACTCCCATGGACCACGTAGAAGAAAGACAAATAATGAGCAATAGTCCTAAGCTCGAGAGGTTTGCAGCAGTCATGGAACTGCAAACACACACCTACAACCATCGGGTCATTCAATGGTTTTTCAGAAGTCTCTAGAGATCTATTACTAGCAGAGTTTTCCTTCAAAACAAGGATTCTGGGGATGGACGGGCTTTTCAGGGGCAAGGAAAGGGACTAGGTGACCTGTTAATCTGAAATTTTTTACACATATGAGTTCAGTGAAACAAACCTTAAACACTTGTGGCTGCGCTGTGTGAGATTATGGGTTGTAACACTTTAAGGCACAGAGTAATGCAGGACTTCTCTGAAAGGTTCAGGGCAGCATAACTTAGATACCGCCACTTAAACGACAGGAAAATCCATGGGTAGCTGGATTTCTGGGACATTCCACAGCTCTACATGTTTCAGCCTTGCACTCAACCTGCCCTGAAGGAAGCTATATGATAACCTCCTCCTGTACTACCAGGAAACACAGAGGTTGCATTCAATGCCTTTTGAACCAAGAATTTTCAGAATTTTTGAGTATGTAAATGCTGCAGAACACAATGGCTTTTCAGGTTCTGTATGTAGTTATCAGAGGTGACACTTTAATATTAATTGCTCCAATACTTATTTTTTTTTTAACTAGAAAGAAATCAGCTCTTGGAAGCAAGGGCTGCTGCTTAATAGTTTAGTGGTCAATGCAAACTAGTGCAAGAACTGCTAGGATTCCCTCACCAGTCCTTCTCTCAAGCCGTAATAGTTTCCATAATATCATTTCCAAAAGTGGAAGCAGTTGATGTATTCCTATGGGCATTCAGAAGTGCAGCTGTAGGGACTGCTTTGGGTCGCTCAGCACAGGGGATGATCAGAGGTCTCTGGTGAAAGGGGAATAGAAGAGATGGTGTAGAAAGCCAAACATCTGTGAGGAAGCTTGACAGTGTCATCCACCTCCATTGCTTTCTGGCATTTGAACCTTCATTTAAACAAGCTGGCAGGTCCCCCTGCATATGCAGGACTTGCAGTGGCTGCCTGAGCCCCGCCTCATTTGTGACTGGCTGTTACACACACACGAGGAACGTGATCATAGCATTCAAGTAATGTATTTCCTCGGGACAGTCTCTGAGGTGTGTACACCAGAGGAATATGTTCTGATGCCAAGCAACATTGAGAGTCCAGTCTTAAATAACACACTGGGGAATGGGTGGAGAATTAAGTCCAAAATCCAAGAATGGTGATCAATTGACTGAAATAGCTCACTGAGGGCAGTTCAGAGAGACACAAGGTTTATTTACATTCTGATGTTCTCACAGTGCAAATGAGAACATTCAATGCCAGCAAGGAGAGCTGGGTAGGCAAATTCTTGCATGAGTGTCCAAACACTGAGTCCATGTATGTGTGAAACACACACACATCTGCATTCTCATCTACATCAGGATGGCTAAGGAGACTCACTGGGCTGTCTGCAGACTTCAGAGCATGCAGATCAATGTTCTTGCTTTTGAAAATCTACTGTAATGTAATGTAATACAATTTTGCTCTACCTTTTCAAGTAGGAAATGTAGTTTTCTCAACAAAAGTAGGTTAACAGTTCTTGCCATCTGGAACTCTAAGCAATTTTAGAAAGAAAATTACAAACAGAAAGAATTTTTGGGGGTTTCTTTGGATTGTAACTATAAGCACATTCAAAACTCTATTGACAGACCACAATCTAATTCTCTTCTGCTACAGTAAGAGAAGATACAACTTAGTCATGTAATTGGGTTCACATGGGTGAACACTTGTCTCTGTGGACAATTTTACTGTGGTTCCCTCTTAGAGGTTTCACATGCATGGACTTCTGGCATCTAGAACACCTGCAGCCTAACACATCAAGGTGCAGCTTATTTTCTCGTGTTGACATCACATCATTCTTAGTGGCATTACTGAGAAAAAGTAGTGATGGAAAAAGCAGACTCAGATTTCACAGACAGAGGAGACAGGTCCTTTTTGAACCTGGTTGCTGTTTAGGGCTTTTCTGCTGTTTTTTCAGTTGAAGCTATAAATATTTGATTTCTAACCTAGTATCCGACAAGCAGTGTCTGAATCATATTCTTCTTACAATGAACTTGCGCAGTGTTTTGCAAACTGGGATCTGTGGAAGAGGATTTGACCAAAGAGCTCACGGTCTGACAGTGATGAAACACAGATCAGCCTTCCAGAAGTAACATTCTCAGCTGGTCACAAAGGCAAGCAAGGCTTTCAAAAAGGCTTCCTCAAGGAAGCAATCAAGAAGATTGAACCATTTCCTATCAGCCTTTTAGGCACAGTCTGCACTGGTAGTTCATCTTGAAGCAATTATTTGACCCTTACATCCTTTCCAAAGATACAGTTTTATAGGACGGTCTTCCACCATATTGGCATGGCTTGTACTATTGTGCTCCTCAGTGTACTAGCTTGCATTTTACAGTATTAAAACACAAATTTGGTGGACTGAAAACATTTAACCAGGTAATAGAGATTACCCTGCCATGACAAGATGGACCATTTATTATTTACCAACCCAGGAACCTTTGCACTAACTGCAGACTTCACTATACAAGATTGTCTATCATCCTGCTGATAAAAGGAAGAATCAATTCCTCAAAGAAATCTTTCAGAAATGGTCCTCCACACTGCCATCCCTGTCTTAATGACTGAATTCTGAGATCTGTTGATGAGACAGTTTTAAATCGACCTAATGATCGAAGTTTGAAAGCCACAGATTCTTCTTTAAGTGCCAGATTCTTAAAACTAAAATATGAAAGTGATACTAAGCCAAAAGCCTCATAAAGAAGCAGCTGTACTACACAAAAATGCAAACACAAGCATGGTTCGGACTCACTCATGTGTTTCTTATTAAAATTGGCTACATAATTTTTAATGTCCTTGGTGCACTTATCAAGATAAGTTTAAAGAGCTGGGTTTAAATTAATGTAAAAGCTTAAATTAATGTAAACCTTGCTAAGGATTTATATAAATTTAAATAACTCACTGTACCACCATCAGTGGCCTGAGACTGAGGTTTTGCCTTGTTAGCTACTACTTCTATGTAAATGCAGTACAGACCCAGGTTTGGAAGGCATCGAAATTTATTGATTTCTCCAGAGGGAACAGAAATCGACTGCTGTGATTTAGTGTGTTCAGTGTAAATGAAGATGAGACTGGCATTAGGAAAGAGCAAGGGGGTTGTTTTTTGAGAGTTAGAGTTGGTCCCTGCAAATTGCCCAGTGCTATTTCAGCCTTCTCAGTGCAATACACACCTGCACAGATGTATATCTTACTCAGAGTAAGGAAATAAAACCTCCAGAAATGCCACTTGCAGGAGTATTTTCACCCACTTCCTTAAAATAGCTCATCTCCCACTGACAGATGACTAGTAAAAGATTTTTGCTTAATAGAAGGTGTGAGACTCAAGCTATCAGGTTGTTTCATAGATCAGTTGCACTGTCTGTAACTGTGAAACTGATGCTGCGCTCAGAAGATAAAGAAAGATTTATTTTGGAGCTGATGAAGACAAGTTCATTTTCTAATTATTCCACTAGAAGGACAATTCCTTTCTAATGTCATCTGGGAAAACTGTTGCTTACAAACCTTAGCGATACTACTGATTATTCACCTTCTCACAGGTGAGCACAGCAATCTCAGCTACTCTTCCTCTGGAAGGAGGGTCTGAAACTGAGCTATCTCTCAGTCATAGACACAACTTTCCAAGCTTGCGCCTGAAATCTGATCCCTGGGCTTTTGAAGCCCTGCCTGACGCTTTCCAAACTGAAGAACAGCAACAAGTCTCTGTCCATCTGTTTCTTAGCAAGTGGGATGGCAAGGACCTGGACCTCCCTGAGCTTGGCAGCTCCGTGCACCTCCATATCTCAGTGTTCTTCCCAAACACGTAAGCATGAGGCAGGAATCACTCCTTCAGCTGCAAATCTGAGCTCAGCTCTACTTCAGTCTGGCTCCTGAGGTAAAGAAACTGGAGCTCACTGCCATTAAAAACACGCTGTCAGGACCACTGCCTACACTTGCTTTTCCTTTATTATACTTTATATATATTTATAGAATTAAAGAATATCTATGATCAGTTTTTGCTTGCTTGCAGCAATAGATTATCTAATTCCCACTAGGATTCCTCCTTTCCCACCTAACCACTGGCACCACAGATACCCTAACTAAGAAACAAAATTGAACTAGAAGCATTAACCCACGCTACTCCTCTTCTTAAAGTGTTTCCTACACAATCCTAAATCTGTTCCTTATTATTTGTAAGGGAAATTTTAATGAACATTCGCAAATCCTTTCTTGAATTTTAACCACATCTTACACGCCAGTCCCCACCAGACATAAACGAGGCAACACAAGCTGCCTGGCACTTCTGAAAGACGACTTTTGTACAAACAGCTTTTCGGCTAAAATCAGACGAAAACCCCCAACACCCGGAGGAAGGCTTTCCTCCGCTTTAGAGCGTTCGGCTCGACGAGCTGCCCTTTCCAAAGGGCTTGGGCAACGCGCCCGCATCCCACGCCCGGGAGCCGGCCCGCCGCCTGCACCTGACCTCTCCCCGGGAAGGGAGGCAGCGAGGGAGGGCAGGAGGGAGGGAAGGAGGGAGGGAGGCAGCCGCCCGCCCGTGCGCGCCCGATGCGGCACCTCCGGCGGCCGGAGCCGGGCAGGGCGCCCCGGAGAGCGGGTGCTCGGCTCCTCGCAGCCCCGACGGACCGCCCGCGCCTCGTCCTGCCTGGCAGCCCCCGGGAGATGCCCCTCGTCCCGCCGGGGCACGTACCAGCCTGGCCAGGATCCGGCGGCTCTTCTCGTCCGTGCAGCGCTCGGAGAAGACGCTCCTGTGGAGGAGGAACAGCGCGGCGCTCACCACCACCCAGCAGGCAGCCCAGAGGAGGAGCAGCAGCAGNCCCCTTTTGAATTTAAGCCACGTAGTTCCGCCGGCTTTTGTCTGCGCTCCCCTGTGCCAAGCGGCCCCTGCAGCCACTTGGCGGCTGCTGCCCGCGCCCCCCGCCTCTCCTTTGCGAGTTTCTCACCCGAGAATAAAAGGGGTTTGAAGGGTGATGGATGCTGCTGTGGGAACCCTTTGCCATCCAGGCGGCTGCTCGATACTTTGAAAGAGGCAGCCTGGAGACGGACAGGTCCCTCTGGTGAAAGCTTCGTCTCCCGACAAATGGGGAAAGGAAAAAAAAAGGTTGTCATTTATTCTGGAGTAACTTCACCAGTTTTATCCTCCCGGAGCTAATGGAGGGAGAGAAGCGACTCAGATGCCCTTTCAGCAACGCAGCCCCCAGGGCCTCGGAGGTGGGTCGCCGCTTGGCTCTGCAGTAGCTCCCCCAGCCGCCAGCGGCGGGGTGCAGGCTGGCCCCTGCCCGGCACCCCGTGTCCTGCCTCCCTCGGCGGCCGGCGGACAACACCAGCCGAGCGGCCACGTTGGACACGTTGCCAAAACAGGCAGGGTGTTCTGGGTCCGAGGATGCTGGGGTCGATAGATTGTCTCCCTGCGCTCTCATTGTCTCCCTGGCACCTGTGGCTGTGTCCCTGCTATGGTGTGGTCAGCTCCACGGGACAGCTTCTGATACATTTGACTTCGTTAACGTTTCTGAGAAGTCAAAGACTCAGATGTTTGTTCCTGTGCAGCAAGGAAGATCCTGGCATCCTTTCCTTACTCCAGGTGCAGATGTTCGCTGTCTCTGTTCAGAGAGCTCGGTTCAGTGATATATGTTCTTAGCATTATGTCTAACTTAATGAGAAATACTTCCTTGACAAGTCTTTAAAAAGAAAGATGTCTCTATTGACATGATCGAATTTTATCTCTCAGAAAAGCAAGGGAAGAACATAGGTGCAGCAAACTTGCTGTTATCCACACCTTTTACATGATCAGTGCAGTTCTCCTCTACCTGGCAGAGCAGGGCTTCAGGAAATAGAGCTTCTAAGTAGATGGCAGACTGTGGCAGAAAAGAAAAAGAAAGATAAAAATATTGCTGGACATATTCCAACTTTCCTTTCTAGAGACTGTCAGTGGGGAGGGAGATGCAAGAAGAGCAAAACTGCTTTCATCTCCAAAGTCTCAGAAGCAGAATCATTATCATTAGCCACATCTTCCATCAGTGTGTTTTGCTTGATTTCTCCACTATCTCATTTCTTCACCTGCTGAGGCTGCCTTTTCAAATTTTCTTTTTCTTTCCCCTCATCCTGTTACTGAGAGGCTTATTTTTGAGGCACTGGTGATACAGCCTGTTTCTTGGGAACATGGCAAGCAAAGACCAAGGAGGTAGCTAGGAACTAAAAGATTTTAATCCTGTTTCTCAGTCTGATACAAAATGCTTTCAGAAGCTGTCTCTGACCAGCTTGGAGTGTTTTGGAAATTTGTAGGACAGTAAGTGGACAAGGAGGAGTGTTGCTCAGCCATTCCTCTGTAAGAGTACCAGCTAGGCTTGAACACAGCCAACCTTCACCAGTGACTGCTGCCACCTAGGAGATAAAACTGCAGATCTGCCATACTGATGTCTGGAACAATCCTGAGATGTGTCCCACATAGAAAAGTGATGCAGATGGTGGAGGAAACTCAAGCATAAGTCCCTACTGCTTGGTCCTAAGCTGTCTGGGTAATAGTTTAGGCACTACCAAACCCATGTGTATTTCAAAGTGTGGATCTTGACTTCCCTGTGTGTCAGCAATCCCCAAAGGATATTATGTACTTTTATTAAATATCTGTGAAATTCTGTATATGTGTCATTTGTATTTCAACAACAGTTCTGAAAACAAATCTTAATTACACCTTACTTTAAGCCAGGAACAAAATACGGAGACTTCAGTCCAGGTTAGGTGTCACAGCTGAGCTTCTCTAATTGCTGCTGAAAAAACAAGCCTGTTCCTTCCTCCTCCTCCTCCACCGGCACCTCTCCGTTTTCCTCTTTGTCTTGCCTGCCTAGTCCAGTCCCTTCCCCCAGTCAAAGATATTCCTGGCTGCCCAGGGAGCTTTCTCAACTTGCTAACAGGGCAGAGAAATGTAAAGCTGTTTCTTGCTGAGATTATTTTCGGAGAGGTCAGCAAGCCCTGAGGATGCCACCAGGCTGGTGCAGAGAGGCACATTGCAGGGCCGGGCGCTCTGGGATGCTGGAGGCAGAACTGTCCCACTGGCTCAGCTGTATCAAGTGTCTGCACCTTAAAGATGCAATGAGATATTGCAGATTAGGTGAACTGAATGGAAGTGGTTGCTGAAAGAAGCAGTCCTGTGTCTGTTTCCACCCCAGCCATATGCTGCCACTGCTCCTGCAGCAGCTGGATCAGGGTAGTTAGCCCAGCAGGCAGTATCAGCAGGGTGTCTGGCTGCACTTTTCATTTCATCCCAAGACACCAGCTAAAATTCTCTGGATTTTGGGGTCTGTAAGGAGCTCACATCCTCCTCTTTGGTTTGGAAACAGCTGCTACATATAGCAAGAGCAATTCTAACCTTAACATGCAGGTATCTGCTGCTTTGAAGTTATGGAACATGAGGAAATAGACTAAGAAAATAATAATAGGTTTCCAATGTAGTTTTAATATTGTTTTAATAGCTTTAATAAAAAATAGAAGTACAAGATGAACGGAGCTTAATGAAGCAAATGCAAGTTGCATGACTCTCATACTGGATAGTTTACCAGTTTCATTTTATGATAAATCCCACAGGAAGCATTTGCAGGGAATAAAGCCCTATCTTCCTGAAAGATTTCAATATCGCACTGAGGCAGGGGAAAGGGTTGTATCTAGTTGTTCAGACTGAATTTTTAAATATCTCACTGACTTTAGTGGGTGTGAAAAGTTGTACGAGTCTGGTAAATATGTATGTGTGTGTGTACACATACATTCTTGTACACATGTACATAGAGAGCTTCAGAACAGGTCAAGAATTGACTCAGAAAGCTTGGATTTAGTAAAAGATAAAAGCCTAGGTGATTTAGGATCAAGTGGTTTAGCCTTTAATAACAATCTATCGCTAGCTGCAAAATTCCAGTCTGATTCTAGATTTCCCTAAGCTTCAAGGTTCTTAAGACTAATAGAGTTAATTGTAGTCCATCCTCTGTGAAACATATATCTTAGTGTCCCTCTGTGCCATAGCAATTTTTCTTTAAAAAAACCCACTGCATCAGAGAACCTTTGCTTTCTGTGTCTATTAAACTGTGGCTGCTTCACGTTGCATTCCTGTGTTCCTAAAGGAAGCTATACTCCTATTCTCATTTTAACTGAGAATTAAACTTAATGAAAGTTAATTAGTAGAGATGGAATTAAGGCAAGTGACATCAGGGGCAGTAAAAATAATCCAGGACTAACTGAATTAGTTCCTACCCAATTAATCCTTGAATTAGTTCTTAGAGCATGAAGTCAGCATCAAGTTGGTCTCCTCTTCATCGCTATGTTGGGCACATCACAAAATTGCACATCCCTGGGGACAGTTCAGCTGTGGAATAACCACAGGCTTCAGTAGCCAGGAGTGAGATGCCTTGACACAGCCAGGTAGGAGCCTGGCATAGCCTCCACTTGTGCTGTGTGTCTCCGCAGGGGCTCAGCAGCTCCTCAGACCAGGGCTGTGAGGAGTCCTCAGCCCAAGGAGCTGCTGAGCCCTCACGTTTCTCATCCCCTTCAGATACAAACTGCATTGCAGGCTCAAGTTATATTATGCTGTTAGACCTTATTTCCTGATTACTGAAGTCTTCATGAATAAAGAAAGTAAATCAGTCATTAAGAACTACCTTGGCACTCAAGTTAATGAAATGTGAAACTGGTTCATTAGGACTTATTGTTCCCTTTGATTGATTTTATCACCTTCTGTCATTGGTTGTCTATGGAAACAGGGTACATGTCTGCTAATCTTTCACAAGGCACGTGTGAATCTCCTATTCTCCTTCTAGGAGCTCAAGAAACTTCTAAGGGCTGTTCAAATCGACTTTGAAGCTGTATTTTAACATACAAATATTTATTTCTGATTTCCTTTGGCAAAGTTGCTGCTGAGAAACCTCGGAAGGTTAGACATAGGTTTGAACATGCCCTTTAGGCAGTGAAATTCCCCTGCAGAGTACTGAGTCTACCAGCAGAATCCAAGTATATTTTCTCATTTATGCCATTAATCAAAAAGAGTATGTTCCAAACTACTCACAGAAGTTTTATGGCATCAGTGAGAAGTGAGTTTATTGGGTCACATTGTGAATCAGAAGCAGAAAAATGGCACAGTATAAAATACAGAGTACAGCTTTGTGGGCAAGGGAAAGGCCTGGGATAATTCACTGATTTAAACAAGGGCAAGTGTTTAGACAGAAAAATCTTTCCCATGTATATATAGAATAAAAAAATTGTAATATATTTTCTCCTGTTTGCTTTTTAATTTTTGAAGTATTTCTTAGGCATAGTTGCCCAGGAATGCCAAAGGTATTAGCTTCTCTTTCCCTTTTACCACTTTCTAGATTCCACATAGCAGGGTTTAATTGTCCTGCTCTTCTCATATATCCCATTTCAATTAATCACTTTATTAACCTCATGCCAACTTTTCCCTCTCATTTGGAAACAGTATTGCCTGAAGAAGCCAGTAAGATACCTTGGCAATCACTGTAGCAGATTGTGGTTTACTTGTAATCCTTCAAAGGAGATGGAACAATTAAGATGCAAAAAATACTCTGGAATTTTTGTCCACTTATTCCAAATGATGTCTGACACAGTATTGCCTATTGCTTCTCTGCTGCATTCTTTGCCTATTTATGTTACCAGTCACCAAAAGGAAAATTAGGCTCTAAGATGAAGCTTAATCAGTTTGTGAGGGGAATTTTAAGTGGAATTTTCTTTGCCTGGGATTGGAGTCAGTGGCTTGAGAGCAATTTTCCAAGCCTAAGAGGATGCTCTCCAGTGGAATCTGCTGCTGTGTGGCATGTTGTGTGTCTGTCCACAGTGTGTGAAAGAGAGAACAAAGAAGGGAAAATGCTGAGATTGTTTTCCAGTCTTTCAGTATGCAGTTTCTAGTCTTTGCATCAAGTTCAGGCCAAGTGATCTCATTATGCCAATACTGAATCTGGCTCTTTGTAGCCTCGCTTTTATGAGTGTCTGAAGCAATTCCAGAAATACTTAGAAGTTGTGCTAGGGTTATATAAAAAGAGAGAAACACCCCACCATCTAATAAGCTAATTCTGTCTGGCACTGTAATTTACATGAATGGTTTAAAGTAATTTAAATGGGCAGACTATTACACATAATAAACACATGGCACTCACAGGGCTGTGATCATTTAGATATGTGGTAGCCTGAAAGAGAAAAAGTTAAGTGTCATCTTTTCTAGTCAAATGACCAGATTTATTATTTCAGTGCACTAAAAAGACATTTCTACAGCTGATACTACCAGAAAAGATATCATGTTGTCATACAGATTAAAATCAATCCAGCTCTATGTCTGCAGACTCTGAAATGAGTTTATGTTAGGAATTTGCACCAGACCGATTTTAAATTTGTTTCTACTGGCAAGAGTGACCCAGGATACCCAAAGCCCACATGTTCACGTCTTTTTATGCCATAGATTGTAAAATGCAGCCAGAGGTCTGCATGCTGCCTATTACTAGAAGAGAAATGGAAAGCAAAACTGATTCTCAGAGATGGAGAAAAGCATCTCCTTTGTAGGCACAAGTAACCACCAAGTGGATACTTATGATACTGCACGTGAAGGGCTTTGTAAACTAGAAATAGACTTTCCAGGGAGAATTTGTGCTGCTTTTCTCCACTCACATAAGCAAATCTTAATTTATAGCATTTTTCTGTTTCTTTCTCTTTGTTCTTTTGGCTTAAGGGCTGTATACTATAGTACTGCATGTTTAAAAATCAGATTAAATGCAGCCATCACATACAATAGATCGCAGTGCATTTACATGTGGGTATGTCCATTTCTCAATTTCTCTCCTAAAAATCCAAATCTGAAGTAGATAAAAATGAGGGTTTAGGAAGATCATGGGTGGTTTTCAGTACCGGTTCTGTAAAACTTACTTACTTTCAGTTATTTCCCTGAAGCTGCTCTCTGCAGTTTCTTTGCAAATGATGAAGAACTGGGCATAGAGCAAACTGCAAAATGATCCATTAGTGAAATCCAATTTTCTATCAGACTTTCCAAGTAATTAACTTTTTCTTTAGGTAATATATTGTTAGTTTGCATGCATCCAATGTTGTATGACATTTGTTTAGGGAAGAGTAGACTATTCAATTTCTGTATTGCTTACAACAAACAAACAGCTTATAACTATTAAGCATCTCTTAGTGTGAGTGACTCCCCTGTGTTACTCCTGAGCAAGAAATCTGCATGTGGGATCCTGCCCTGCTGCCTGAGCAGCAGCAGTGCCCCTACCGTATGATGTTCCTGCTGTTACACACAAGCATCCTCCAAGAACCTGAGTGGTTCTGGTGGCCAGACCTGTTTCGGGGGGGTCACTGCTACACAGGCATCAGCAGCCAATATAACAATCAAGGAGTGCCATGGTGCTGCCTCCTGCCTTGAGCAGAGCTGTTGATGACTGAGAAGCCTCAGAAACAGATTTCCGTAGCTTCTTCCACAGGCGCAATCTGTTTTCTGTCATTTTTCATCAGTACAATCCCACTTTCTTCCTTACTTACATTTTTCAGTTCTCCTTATTGTTCGATAGTTTACCTTTTCAGTTCTTTATAGCCTTTAATTGTCTACAGCCAACATCCTCTGTCAGTCACCTCTCTCCTCAGAAAACTTTATGTGTGTTGTAGGAGTCCCTTTCCCCCACCTCTAGTAACAGCCTTCTTTTGGGGCCAAAAAATAACAATTCCTTAAGAGTCCTTAACTCTGATCCAGAATCAGTGGATTTGCTTTTGATTTACACTAAGGAACATAAAAGGAGATGGCATTATTAGACAACATTTAATATTTGCTGGTTTTGCAGCTCCCTGTTTCCTGCATAGAACAAAATTGTGCTTTCAGCCCATGCTGTACAGACGCACACACATATGCTCTTAGCAAAAGAACTCATAGCAAGTCTCCCAAAATGAAAAACAGGGATTGCAATGTTCTGGATGAGATCCTCAGTCTGGGAACAGAGGAGATCCACCAAAGGAGGGGGAATGGAACCACAGTGAAACCACAAGAGATACCAAAATCAACCCGGCAGAGCTGCATCTCTGGAGTAAAATTCCAGCTGGGGAAATACTTAGGCTCTGTTTTATTGAGGAGAGCATGCATTGCTGGCCAAGCCTCTTTAATATTTCTCTTTCACACTGACAAATCAACAACTTGTAAAAGACTGAAATAAAGTCTCCCAACATCCCGAAATATATTCAAGGAGAAATTGAAAATGACATCTACTCACACATATGGCACATTCCATGCACTTTCAGCGTGGATAAACTGGGCATGGAGTTGGGATAAAACACTGGAATGAAATACAACGTAGTTGAGATTAAGCAGAAAAAGGGTGAATGTTTTTGCATTTGGGCTTTTTGGTCATTCCAAAGAAAAGTGCTGGACTGAAGCAGTGCCCAAGGGCTGTGGTTCTCATTTGCAGTCACAGCACATCTAGCTGGGCTATTGACCCTTTGCTTGCCTGTCCTTTACATGTGCCTGTTACATGACACACATCCCACCATTCCCATTTGAGCCATTGACTTTTTATACTAATGCAGAGTACCAGGACAAGCAGGCAGAAGCACAGAGTGCTTTACTCACTCAGGCAGAGGAATAGACAATGAACAAAGGGATGTAGGTGCATTTTTTACTCCTTTCGGAGCCCTGGCACAGCTGGACTAACACTTCAGCAAACAAGGAATCTTTTGGCATGTCCATTCAGTGACTTTCTAAGATATGCTGGCTCTGCAGTTTGCAAGCCAGTCCTCCAAGGAGCTGGAAAAGAGCAATTTAATAACAGCCTCTCACACCATTCTTTAATCTGTGCCTCAAAATCAGAAGTGGGAACAGTACCTGCCCTCTCTGAGAACAAGATCTCCAAAATAGACTGGCTATTCCTGGGCAATGTTAGGGCAGTGTAATGGGGAGAATGCTGCCAAAAGCACATTGATATCTGGGCAATTTGCACATGGAATTTAGAAGAGGGGTGTATTTTTGGTTTTGGCTGGCTCTCTGCCACTCTCTAATTTGAGGCAATCTCTCCAGCCCTCTAGACAGGTTAGATTTGCTGTTTCTGACAGTGACATTGCCAACGTGTCACTGGTGCATCCTGAAAAAAGGACACGGAAAACACAGGCTGCAATGTAGTGTACAGACTCAGCAAAACAGCACTTACAGGGAAGGGCAAAACCACCCTATATAAAACCAGGAAAAAATGAGCAAAGAGCTATCCAGCAGTGCACAGCAAGACCCTTGTATCCTACTTTATGCTGTCATGGTTTGCAGATAAATCTAGTGCCTAGGATGAAAGACTTCAAGATCTGTGGTGTCCTGAATTGGCTTAGTTAAGCAATTATTGACTGCTGAAGGCTAAGAGTAATCCAGGATGTTTTGGTACTTTGTTAAGATACTGGAGGATCTAAAGTTGCAGCAAGCTTTCGAGGGTGTTTTTATCAGGAAAGTTACAACCTTATTGATACAGGGGCTACCAGAGCTGCAGAAAAGTTTGATGCATCAACCGCTGAGCCAGGAGGCTGGGGACAGGAAGAAGTTTGTAAGGATTGGTGAGGAAGGAGAAGTTCTGTGAGCATGCTGGTCCTCCTGAGTATCCAACCCACCGCTGCAGGACAAATTAGCTCCTCAAGCTCGTGGCAACCAAGCCAGAAAGTCAACCTAGCATGGCAGCAGAGAGCCACCCTGTGTGCAGGCGGGCACGTCTGTCTGCTCCACAGTGGCACAACACTGTGGGGGCTCGGAAGACCAATGCAGATGTCTCTGTTCTGAGTTGGACTGAATGGAGCCACAGGGAATATAAATCCTCCACTTGCCATGCTCAGCATAGTGAGAGGACACAGGAGATGACAAAAGCAGCAGTCAGTAAACGGTAGAGGAAGAGAAGGAGCAGAGGGAGAGAGGGGGGTCCTTTAGGATTTATTATTACTCGGGCTACTGAGCCACACAGGGTCCATTTAACATTAGTGCTCCATTATGCAAGGATGGGAAGAAGGATCACAGGACCAGGACTCTAGACTTTGATTCAGTTCTTGTCTCAGTTGTAGCATTCCTCTGCGTGCACATTTCACAACAGCAAAAGCTGAGTGCAGAGTCCAATGAAGTCCCATGGAGCATTCTAACTGAGTTCTGACCAGGAACTCAGGTACACAGACACCCCACACGGGGTTCTCTTATGTAAACATCAACATTTTCTACATGGTTAAGTCTAGGTTAAATGTAATCTGCCCTGTATTTTGATTAATTGCCTATCAAAAAAAATATTTTGTTGGAAGAAGCTTGCGAGGATCAAGCTCATTAATTACTACACGGCACACATGCGCATCTAGATTAGGAAGGTCATGAACACACCCAAGTGTTCAGTACTCTGCAATTACAGTACATCATACAAGCAGCCCTGCTTTTTCGGAGGCCAGGGCAAGGTTACTTCTGAAGCCATAGTACTGACTGGATAGTAAATGATACTTTGATTTGTAAGTGCTATACCTCTAAATGGGTTTGGGCTTTGAGGCCACCTGGTTGTGAAAAGCCAGGGGCGATAAGTGAGGCTTGCATTGCTGGAATGCCAATTGCAATGCAATTTCCAGGGATAAGCAGCTCTGTTCACCTTTAGTTGACAAAATCAAACCCAGCAGAAGTAGGCGTACTTACGGTAAGCAACGTTAATGGGGTCAAAAATGTCCACATAGGTGCATGTACACGGGTGTGATAGAAATAGGACACAGTTTGAAAGGGATTAAAGCAACCAGTGAGGACTTCCTTAAACATCTTCGTTTAAATTTGCTCTCACTAGTTCAAAAGCTATAGTTTGCAGGAAAGCAAAGAAATCCAACAAAGCCGCACCGTTCTGCACATCCATATTTACAATCTTCCTTTTCAATCCAGCAGTTTACCTAACGTAGTGTGAGCGACCAGTGTTTAGAAAGCTGGGCTTGTGAATCACCTAAGCAGAAACATACAAACTAAAGAGGAAAGGGGAAGACAGAGCAGGAAATAGCAAGATACAATAAAGAGGCTGAAGACAACTAATTTCAGCTTTATATGATGCTCAGAAGTGCACTAAAGTAGATGTTGAGCCTTTATCTCATGTAAGAGAAAAGACAAAAAAATTGAGCAATGTGAAATTTTTAGATGGCATACACCTGCAAATAGGGACATGACCGCCACTTGAAATTAATTTCAAAAGAAGCGAGAGTGAGATTTTGCATGCGTACTGTAGTATCCACAGAAACTTTTTGTCCCCTTTCATAATTTCGCAAGAATTTTTCAGAAAGGGCAGCCACAGCTATTAACGGCATTTCTGCTGGCCTCCCACAGCCCTGTGGCTCTCAGTCCGCAGCCATCCAAAAAGCTGATCCACAAAGTTGTCCTCCCCCAGACCAGTGCTTATGTTTCAGGCTCCTCACTTACTCAGCTGCTACTGCTTCAGCTGACTCATAGATGCTACATCCCTGTGATTAAAAGCAATGGCACAAGTACCTATGAATTATTTCTTTAGAAGAAAACTATTTCGAAGACAACATATTAAAAAAAAATAGAGCTTAGATGTTTAGATATCTCTGTCAGGACCAGAGAATGCTGAGCATCCTTTTATTTTCTTTATAAAGTACCTTACTTTGTCATCCCCTGTCCCTAAACCATTTCTGATAAATGTGTCTTTTCCCCACCCCTCCTTTCTCCTCTGTTCCCAAAGGATTTTTATGTATGCATATGTTATTTTCACCTCCAAATTAACAGCCTTGTAAAACAAAGCTGTGTTTCCATAAAGACAATTTACAAGGCTCTCTAAGCAGATAATTGGGCCCATTATCTTTCAAAAAAAGTTGTTGTTTTCCCTCGAGTAAGTTACTGTGTGGTTTTTGTGTTTGTTCTTCACATAATCCTTTGTGGATTAAGATCAATACAGGCTTGCAGAAAACTGTGATAATACAGTACACAATATTTGCTCCACAACGTATGCTTCCTTAATGCCTTTCTTTGTCAGCTCATGTCCTTGATTCTTATTTTGGTTAGTGAGTTTTTTTAAGAATGTGAGAAAAAAGTACCAAAAAATACTTCCACATAGGAATATGAGAATGAAATAGGTCACCAGAAATCATCCTGTGTCCTGTCTCTTAATACCCTCCACGAATGCAACAAAGTGCTTTTCAGCAGCAGTTTCTCTTTCCTTTTTTTTTTTTTTTTTTAAATTTTTTAAAATCTTTTTTTCCCTATTGCTTTCAGGCCAGATTTTTTCTAACATAAGTGTAAATAGAAACTTTATTCCAGTTTCTGAGTTCCAATTGTCCATTTGGGGTACATTTTGCCATCTGCTCTCCCACCAACACAGAACAGTGCCAGGTGTCCTGGTGTCAAGGGGCTCCTCAGAGTCTGGGCTGCCAGGAGTGGCAGGAGCTCCCCATGGGGGCCTGCCAGGACAAAGCCTGGCAGCCAGGACCCAGCCCATCCCATCCCATCCCCAGCCAGGAGCCAGGTGTCTGAGGGGCACCAGGGCGGCCCCAGCCCCAGCCAGCTCCCTGGGGACAAGGCAAGGCTGGCATCAGTCTGTGAATCTCCAGCTCAGCACGGCCCGTGGCCAGACCAGCCTCGTGCAAGGCCCTAGCACGTACCTTACCCCACACAGCACCACAAGCCAAGTTCCCAAATTACGTAGTTCTCCCCCTTGGCAGCTCACAGACCAGCTAGTATGCTCCACTCTTTCTCACTCCTTTCCAGCTCTTGAGCTCCTAGCTACCTAATTTCATCCTGGTTTTATTTCTGTGATCCTCGGGTTGTTGAGTTGCTACTTCCCTATACCGACTCCATCTCCCCAGCTTTATGCCCTCAGCAAATTTCAACAGCACTTTTCCTAATATTTGTGGCTCTGGGAAGCACACTGCTCAATAGGTTTGGCTGAGTGGTGAATCTTCCTCAGTCATTCAGGTAACAAATATTTTTACTACAGCCAAGGGCCAACTGTCACTTTTAGATTTATTTTAAGAAGATCTATAAACCAATATTAGTTACCAAACTATTACATACGTGCATGGTTAGCAGCCATATGTATCAGAGCTATTCATGAACACCAGCAGTTCCCATCCTGTAAACACTGGCTTCATGCAGGGCAGGCACAAGGTAACAGCAAACCTTACCTGAATTTTTATATTTTTGGGTGTAAAATTACTTTATTCTTGTCCACCATTGTTAGGAGCTCAGAGAGCTCTTCATTAGGTGATGTCACTTCACTTTCTCATCTTACTATTCATACTACACTTCCCTTATCCAACCAATGATATTAAATTGGTTTGCCAATGATGCTAAATCAAGAGAAGGTGTGACTCCCTCGAAGTCAGGGAGGCCCTGCAGACAGACTTTGATAAATTAGAGGGCTGGGCAGTCACCAGCCCTACAAAATTTAACAAGGGCAGGTGCCGGATTCTGCAGCTGTGATGGGGAA
The DNA here is from genome assembly GCA_013397755.1 of Cnemophilus loriae. Classification (NCBI taxonomy): domain Eukaryota; kingdom Metazoa; phylum Chordata; class Aves; order Passeriformes; family Corvidae; genus Cnemophilus; species Cnemophilus loriae. Next base: position 4,110,778 of record VZTF01008251.1, on the reverse strand, counting down.
ACCCTGGATGTACGTACAGACTAGGGAATGAGATGCTGGAAAGCGGTGCTGTGGAAAGGGACCTGGGGGTCCTGGTCAATGGCAAGCTGAACACAAGTCAGCAGTGCCTTGGCAGCCAGGAGGGCCAACCCTNCAGGGCCAGGAGTTGGACTTTGATGATCCTTGTGGATCCCTTCCAACCCAGGCTATTCTATAATTAATTCCATGATTCTAGGGACCTATCTAAACCACAAATGTAGGAGGATCACAAGGATCCTGCCCGCTTCGGCTGGAATAATTCAGTTGTCCAGACTGGTCTCTGCTCCAGACCCCACAAACTCCCCCCGTGTGACATTCGCCCCTATATTACATTCCCCGTTACTACACCTTGTATTGTTCCGGCCCCGCCCCACAGGAGCCGCCCCCCGGCAGGCCTCAGCCCCATGCCGAGGCCCCG
>VZTF01008251.1:4053516-4110248 GCA_013397755.1 Cnemophilus loriae | reverse complement strand
CGTGGCGCACGGCGCGGGGCGGGGCTGGCGCGGGGATATTTAAGGCGACGCGGCGGCAAAGGCTCGTCTTACTTGAGCTGGAAGCCGGGAGCGTGTGAGTGCCGTGAGTGTCGGGAGGGGTCGGGGGGACCGGGTCCCTTGGCCCTGTGGCGCGGCGACACCGGCGTATGCGGCCTCCCCTGCCCTGGCCGGGAGGAGCCGGGAAATGCCGGGTGCGCGGCGTCGCCGGCGGGGCGGGCCTTGCTCCGTGTCCCGCGGTAGGGACCGTCTGTTCGGCCTCGGGGCGCGGCGGCACCGCGGCTGCCCCCGGAGAGAAGCTGCCCCTGCCTCTCCGTTCCTGTCCCCTTCCTCTCTCCCCGTTAGCCTGCCCCACGCGCTGTCCTTAGGAAGCCCGCGGCGCGCCTACTTCCCTCCCTCCCGTCCCGAGGCTGTCACCGACCTGGGGGGCTGCGCGGAGCTCGTCCCAGTGCTGCAAAACCTTGTAAGGAGCCCCGGGTTTAACCTTTTAAGTCAGCCTCGGCCCGAGGTGCTGAGCCTGCAGCGTGAGCATGGGGCTCAATGGTGGCTAATAGAGCGCTCCTAACTTGGTTCAGTGCTTTCCTCTGGGATACTAATGTTGCTTGTGGACAAGGGGAGCAAAGTTGTAATGGTGCGTTGATAGTCCCTCGGGTTATCTTATTTCAAGGTGCAACTTTTAAAGTCGTGTGAAAAGGTAAAACTGTGGAGCCTCTTCTGCATAGGTAGGAAGGGTTCAGCTCTCCATTCTGAAGCACTTACAGGAAGTTCATACCCTGATTTCGAAGACGATGGGGGAAGTAACATCCAGCCTTTCGCTATGTGGTAACCAACACTTACTTTTTGTAGTTTGAAGCTTTCTGGGGCAGGCTTCTTTGCAGCTCTTCAGTGTGACTTGCATGATTCAATGCCCTTCTGATTTCAGAACTATTTAACTATGGTTAAGGTGATATTGAAAGTAGTCCCTGGCTTAATAAGTAGTTCAGATGTTGTTTGTGTTGGACAGAATGTCAAACTCCAGGTAACATGTATTTTGTGTCTGTGCTGTGAAGCTAGAGCCCTGGGGTTGCTATAGAAACCCGCTTGAGTGAAGGGGAGGGACTGATGCCTGTGTGCTGATTTCCTGAAAAGCTCTCCATAAATCCTGCCTGAGATCAAACTGCATGTGAGGAGGGTGGCTTTGTTAGGGAAGCCTAGCTGCAGTGAGAAGCATTGCTTTAACTTGGTCATGTCTGTGTAGGCCTTCCAAAGGTGTTCAGTTTTCACCTTTTGTGACTGTTGAAGTGAATGCTTACCTGTCTGGTGATTTGGGGTTGTTCTAATTGGTATTTAAGACTAGTTATTCGAATTTAAACTTGATGGATGCTTTAAATTAAATCAATGCTATCTCCGGTGAGGGAAAGGATTTTTGTATGTCAAACACCAGTATCTGTGCAAGTACAACCTTGCTTGAAAGAAAATTTGGGGTGGTGCTTGTATTGCAGTATATTGTGTGGGACAACCTGCAGCTGGAAAGGATTTGCTTCAGATATGTAGAGTAGTCAGCTTTTCAAGAAATCCTAAGACAAGCAGTCAGATGTTTTAACAACTGTCTTGTGACTACCATGTAGAAGTAGAAGAAAGGCTTAAAGGATCTGGCATAAAGCTGACTCAACTGAATCACAGTGGCTGGAGCTGCTGAACATGCTTGTTTAGTGTATTACATGGCCACTAGAGTTTTTCCTCCTAGTCCAAGCACTCGGATTCCAGAGACACACTTCAGGGAGCCTCCTTCTCTGGAGTTACTCAAATGGTTCCTGGATGCCATCCTGAATAATGTGTTGTAGGGCCCCATCTTAGACCAGATGACCTCCAGTGGTCCCTTTCAAACTTAGCCATTCTGGGATTTGTAAAGCTCATTATTTTCCTGGCTTAGATGAGGTGCTGTGTCTTTAGCTCTAACTTGAGAGTTAAGGTTAAGCTTGTTTGCTTTGTTGCTTTAGGGGACAGTATTTCTTTTCAATATTGATTTCAGACTGGTAAGGAAGACAGAAAACTGAAAAGGGGAGAGGTCTTGGGTTTTCTCATGTGAACTTCAGCTGAAATAAAAACAAAAGAAGGAAGTGGTAGCACTGAAGTAGTCACTGACCACTTGCTTATGACCTGCTGGGGCTGGCCTCTGTTCCCATGGCTTCATTCTGATCTTATTTGTGAAATCTGAGTGAGACAGACTTAAGGCTGAAGAAAGCACAGTTCTTCAGCTGCCTGCTTTTAACCTCCTTTGTAGAGCACAAAGCGTGGTGCTTTCTTGGACCTGGCTACCAGCATTCAAGCCTATGGCATGCTATTAGTTGAAGTCATAATGAAATCTACTCTTTGAAGTTGCATTTTACTTGAGTAACACTTTGCCTGTAATTCTGCAGTAAAATGAAGTGTATGATTTCAGTGAAGTATCTCTAGAGACAAGATTGTTCAGTTTAACTTTGAAAGTTATTTTGAGGGGAGAGGCAGAAAGAGTGGTGTTTAAAATTTAAATATGCTTTTGTTTAGCCACTTCACTGTGGTGCTTTTGCAAAAGGGAGAGGCCTCAAGTTTTATATTAGTACAGCTTGGAGTGTGGCATTAGAAGCTGAAAGGTGAAGGTCTCCTGTGGCTCTTGATTACTGACTATTACTTCTTCAACCTGTGAAGGCTAAATTATTTTTCTGTCACAGAATCTTCAGCAACACTGTTCTGCAAACTAGGCTGAAAATGTCTGCTCTTGAAACCCTCTTTAAATACATTGATGAACACCAGGACCTCTATGTTCAGGTAAGTTTTCTTTGAGTTTTGTCCTGCAGCATGGGCAGCTATGGGATATTAGAAGTTAGGTGGTCAGCTTCAAGTTTGTTGTAGCGTCTATATAATATGCCCAGTAATAATGTCAAGTAATGGGAGGGAAGGGAGAGCAGGCAGCAAGTGTGAGTGATTTGAGTCAGTCAAGAAAACTATTTCTTAAGTTTAGGCATAGTTCTGTTCAAAAACCTTAATGAGCATGGTAGGTTTATTAGGAAATTATCTATTAATGTATAGTGCAACTGGTGACCTATTTAGAGGTACAAGAAGCTGACACTGGCTTCTGAATGCCAAACTAGGTTTATAGTTTCTTCCCTTTTGAGATGGGAGATGAAAGATATTATAAATGAGGCTGGAACAAAGCTTTCTTGTTTAAAACAGTTTATGCTGGAGTGCAGAGGGAGAGGTTGCCCTCTCCAAAGAAGGTACTTTGCTGCTTGACCTGCTATTTTGTTACAGGTTGTATTGTAATCCCTTTCACCCATGAAGCAATCAGTGGTACAGCTCTGTGAACTCAGGCATGAACTATGCCAAGTGTTCAGCTTGATTTCTGCCAGTTGTTCTTGCTGAATTCACGTGGGGAGAAAAAGCTAAAGTGGCCTTTTTGAGAGGCCTGAAAGACTTTAGCTGGTTCTGAATACTCAAAGAACAGCGTCTAAAAAGGCACAATAAGCACAAGCCGTCATACTCTTAAGCTTACTTGATGTATCTGTAGACTTTGTGCTATGCTGTAGGGGAGTGAGGTTTTAGAGAGCTTTTGAGAGTAATGTTAAAGGTTAAAGTTTGTCTTTGAGCAGAGGACAAAGCTGATCTGCCTCAATTTGAGCTTGACTTAAATCAGTGTTTGTTGGATTACAAGGTGTGGTATTTGCATGGTGCCTGTTATGTAGTAAAACCTGTAGCTCTTCCGTGTCTCCAGCGCCTGGCAGAGTGGGTGGCAATCCAGAGTGTGTCAGCATGGCCGGAGAAGAGGGGTGAAATCAAGCGCATGATGGAGGTTGCTGCAAAGGATATCGAGCGACTGGGAGGCACAACCAAACTTATGGATATTGGGAAACAAAAGGTATGTAAGCATCTCCATGTCAGCTTAGTAGAAAAAAAATCTCTTTAGAAGACAAGGTGTTTTTGCATGAGAAGGTGCTGGTTTCTTATGTTGCCAGTATGAAAAGCACCTAGACTCCATTAAAATGCTGTTTATTGGACTTATCACTGTAAGGAAGGAGGATAGTATGGATATTCTTATGTCCCTGCAGATACTGGCACGCCCAAGCTGTGCAGCATCTATGAGGCATCCAACATGCTGTGCAGATCCCATGCATGGGAATGTTATCCCATTTTATTTATTCAAGCTGTTCAGTTTGTGAGAGAATTTCTTGATGCACTTCTCGGTTAAGTCAAGGACATGCAGGTGGTGTAATCCCCGGTGCCAAGTGGGAACTGCCTTCAGGTTACAGTCAAGTGGCTCAGTTTATCCTGCAGTCCACGGATATGCACAGCACAATACAGGCAGGAAGGTGAAGCTGTGTGTGCAGCATAACACAGGCTTTGGGGTGCTCAGTATATCTTTGTGGGTCACTAATTCCTTGGTGATGGACTTCTGGTCAGGATCACCACACAAGGGTCCTGTGGGCAGTGGCCTAGAAAGGCAGTAGCCTGTTGGGGAGTAGGATAATGCCTTTCCTGCCTCGCAGTCTGAACTTTCTGTTAAAAACTTTTGTTTATAGTAAACCTTGGGACCCAGTTAAGGATGTTGAATTAAATTTTGGACTGTATTAAATGTGTTTTAAGTACTTTTCGAGCTGAGCATGAACAGAGCACCTGCAAACAAAAATGAAAAAAACAAAACCAAAACATTTTTAACCACAGGCTGGTGTTGGTCCTCAGACCCATAGACTATAAAGATACTGACTGAAGTTTCATTAAGTCTTCCAAAACACTTTTGGGCTCTTTCAAAAGTGCTACATTTATCACAGGATTGCATTGCTCCCTTACTAGATACGAAAGGATCGTTAAAACAATGAGTTCTCGCCTTATTTTTAGCTATCCAGTCTGCTTTTTTCCCTCTGAGAAATGTATGTGCTTATGAGAATTATAATGATAATCTCATCCTGGGGAAATATCTACTTAATATGCTCCTCCTTTGAGGTGCCTAGCCACTACCGGCCTCAGATTAAGACCCATACCAAAATTCTTAGACTAGGATTGGGATAGTGGCATTAAAAATCTTGTACTGGCATGTTTTCTAGTTCTAGGAGGTTGTCCTTGCAATTGGTGTGAAAGACTGCTGAGTGAAATCTGTGTTTATGGGAACCTTCTGAGCAGTTCTTGTGTTTGGCAACTGGATTACACTTGTTTGTAGCTACACAGGTTCCAGCAGGAAAACAGCTGTCTTGGGAGGGAATCTGTAGGCTAATTCTAGTTCTGCTACTACCCACAGCCTAAAACCCCATCAGAAGTGTTTCAGTTAATTCAGAGACAAAGTTGTTCTTTTCATCGCTGTAACTTTTTGGTAGCAAGAACTGATTTTAGAGTTTTATGTGTAATATTTTTATTTAGATAACTTTAATCCATCTGCAAGGGTTACCTTCAGTGTTCAGTTTTATATTAAGCATAGAGAGAGGTAGTCAGTGTATTGTGTTGCTGCTGTATCTGTGAAGAACAATGTAAAGCAACTGAACTTGTCAGATCAAAGTTACTTTACTGCTGCACAGCAGTTTGTTGTGTATTGATTACTGTAAATTCTTGTGGTAGTGCTTCAATCATGTAGAGCTGTAGCTGGCCAAGGACCATGTAACCTGTTGATAAAAAATTGGAGCTTGGAACCCATATATGCAAAAAATCAAATCTTATCTTGATCTGCTGAACAGTGTATGGAAGTACATGTTCACTGGAAAGGAAATACTTGCTGACTGGGAATAGCATGTGATAATTGCTTATGGGATATTCCAAGGGATTAAGCCAAGTTCAGCTCTTGAGCTCCTGAACTGAGTTCATCAGCACTACCCTGCCCTTAGCTTAACAATGTAGGCTGGCACAGAGAAATACATCTGTTATGCTGATCTTATTTGGGTGTAGGCACATGTTCACCCAGCAATACCACTGTCAGGAAACTTTTGTCCAGAGAGCTCTACTGTGGACAGGATGAAAGTGCAGTGACAAGCAACACAGAATGCAATATTGAATGGAGTTTATCACTTATGCTTAGGTCAGCATTAGATATAGCAGTTTGGCATGCAGTCAGCTTGCTCTGCTAAAATCTGGATGTAGGATTGGTAGTTTAAAGCTAACAGTTCTAAGTGGCTTGGAACATTTTGACTGTTACTGGAACTTGTCAGGAAACTAACTGGCATGATGCCATCAGGCCATCTTTGGCACCCTGCTTCTGGCAATTGGTTTAGGTAGATTAGTATTGTTTAGCTCTCTGTGCCTCTACTCTCGTTACTTCCATAGTTTTAAAGTAATTCATATATCTTATAAAAACTGACATTCCACATTTTAATGAAACTTCTGCCCTCCTATTTCTAGCTGCCTGATGGATCAGAGATCCCCCTACCGCCAATTGTTCTGGGAACACTGGGCACAGATCCACGCAAAAAGACAGTGTGTGTGTATGGTCACCTGGATGTTCAGCCAGCAGCCCTAGAGGATGGCTGGGATAGCGAGCCCTTCACACTGGTAGAAAGAGATGGTAAGAGCAGTGGGCTTCACAAACTGATGAACACTTCTGTAACAAGGGCAGCATTCCTCAATTGTTCCAAAGCTGTGCCATTGATTGAAAGGGGGAAGGAGAGTAAGAACTGGTATGGGTGTCTATTTAATACTTTTGAGGTAAAAATGTGTGCAGGTGGGGAAACAGTAAAAAAGTTGAGCTGCAAAATCTCAGCTGCTTATGGGATTGTTTCCTTTTCTGATAGTCTAGGCTGTAATTTGCATGTTTTCTTCCTTGTAGCACAATCTTAACTGCTGCCTTCCTTGGTGCCAGCTTGTTGCCAGAGAGCTTTTTAAAACTAATTTCTTCTGCTGTTCACAGCTTGAAGCCTGTAAGGTCATGTTAGACTGCACGAATTTTGAACCATTTCTGAGAAAAAATACACAACACAATTTCTTTATGCCTGGAGACAAGAGTGGCACAGCAGCCTCCCTGGGTTGCCTTGTGTTTAACTGTGCTACTATGAGTACTACAGAAGCTCTTTTGCAGAGGTAGTGCCCCAAAATTTGTCCCTCTCCCATAAATGGGGATGAAGAAATGGTGCAGTATCTCCTGTTGAAACAACATTGCAAGTGGTCAAGAAGACTAAAACTTTCTTTTCTATTTAAAGTTGGTGCTACCAACAGCTTGTTCTTTGTTTCACTTTCTCAGTGTCAAAGGTCATATCAATAGAAGGACATTAACCACTTGTGTTGCATAGGCTTTAATGATTGCCAGAAAAAGGAGTATCTGTGCTAACTAGTATTTCTGCTTGAGTACTTGGGCATAGGCAGCAGAGTCCAAGTTACTGCCTTGGGTTATCTCATCTACAAGCAAGACCTAGACTTGCCTCAGGCTGTGGCTTGCCTCTGTGCAGCCTGGCCATGCAGGAGTCATTCACCAATGGCTCTTTACTTTTGCAAGCTGTCTGGCCAGTTCTGTCACTGGTTACATGGAGTGCTGAAGGGTTGTAGCCACAGCTCTGAGTTGCACTGATAACTGCCTCTGCTGTGATCCTGTGTGCTGCATTTTCTGGGAATTCCTTGTGGCCTGTGAAACTTGTCTTTGACTGAATTCCTTTCTAGGGAGATCCACTTTTATCTGGAGAATCCAGAGAAGTGATTTATCACTAGCTACTGAATTTTTACTCTTCAAACAAAGAATTATTGAACTGAAGCTAATACTTGATAGATTTCTGTTAAAAGGAGGAAACTTGTTTCTATACACTTAGGTGTTTGTAGAAAATTATTTTATTGTGAAGGGTAAGGCAGCCATATCTTTTCCTGGTTTATAATAAACTCCTGTTGAGGGAGCAGCTGGGGGAAGAGGTAGGGTAGCTCTGTAAGTGGGAGAACTATTGCAGTCCTGTACCTATCCCACTTGCAAGGTTATGTGAAGCAGGATGTAAAACTGCTACTTCAGAAGAATCAGTAATGAAAGTTTTTGTATAAGCAGGGTTAAAAACGTTATCCAAAAAAAAAAAAGTGTTATCCTGTAGGCAAGAGATGGAACTTCATTCTAATTTTTTCCTTGCTGGTTAATTTGTATCTTGTCTCTACAGGAAAGTTGTATGGGAGAGGATCAACAGATGACAAAGGTCCAGTGCTTGCCTGGCTGAATGCCTTGGAGGCTTATCAACAGACTAATCAGGTATGTGCCCAAAACATATTCTGCTTTTTCACACATAGCTGAGTCTAGCAATAAATGTTATCCAAGTCGCAAACCCTTGTGAAGGAAGCCTGCTTATTCAGTGATTGGAGGAATGATATAATAGTACTGTAAATTCCCTGAGTTCCTAGTAGGGTTGACTTTCTGACAAGTTAGTCATATAGATGCCTAGGTTACACTTTTAACAATTTTCCTTTAATGAAATATGTAGGAGGGAAAATACATATGCAAGCACGTGGAGCAGGAGGAGTAATCAAATGTGATCACCATCATGTAAGGATGTGAAATTAGTTTGGCCTTTATCAAAGCTTAATGTATCACTGCCACTGAGCTCTAAGAGGAGGTTAACTTAATAACACTAAAACTGGGAGCTTTGCTTATTTCTGTTAAAGAAAATGTGCAATCAGAAATAGCTCAGGGTGTTTGCTTTATCTTGCAAGACAAGTTCCTATCGCTTCTGAGAGGAATAACCAGTTCAGTTGCTGTCTAGGTATATAGAATGTGCTAGACTGGATAGACAGGGTAACTCTGTTCCTACTGTGGCATGCAGTTCCTGTGGTTTATATTCGTTTTCCTAGCCTAGTGGCTTACCTTTGGCAACAGATTTCTGCTGTGTTCCCATGGTTAAGGGGTTTGGGGATGAGTTTTTATGACTTTTTTGAAGAGTTTGGATTCTATCAAATGAAAGGTGGTGTAAGTGCCTTCAACATAAGCGCAGTCCAAACTTTAAACCAGTTTGTATATAATTAAGAAATTCCACTGTCATGGAACTATTTTACCCATGTCCATTTTTCTGCTTTGAACACGACAGATGAAAATTACTGATTACTGAAGTAGTCAAATGTTTTCACATGCTTAATCTGCTGTTGTTTTTCATTTCAAAGGAGTTTCCAGTAAATGTTAAGTTTTGCCTAGAGGGTATGGAAGAATCAGGATCTGAAGGCCTCGATGAACTGATTTTTGCTCAGCGAGATGATTTCTTTAAAGATGTGGATTATGTTTGCATTTCTGACAACTACTGGCTAGGCAAGAAGAAGCCTTGTATCACTTATGGTTTGAGAGGTATCTGCTACTACTTCATAGAGGTAAGTGCTGAAATACACTGCAAATCCAGTATTATTAAACTGAATTTTCCACTGGAGAAGAGTGCTAGTTCAAACCTTTTCATGCCAGTAGCTTTTTTTCAGAAAAGATGAAACTGGCTACTTATGTGGAATGGTTTTTCCTAATTGTCTAAACATCCTTCACTTGCTATTCTGATACTTGGGTGGGTGGGATAGCTTTCAGATGTGTGAATCAAGATAAGCCAGCACCTTCCCTGAAGGACTGTCTCATAGCATAGATATCTTCATCCACATGGATCCTTCTTATAGATGGGTGTCACATTTGTGCTTTTCCAGTCAGGTGGAACTTCTCCAGTTAACCAGAACTGCTGGTAGATGATTGAGAGTGGTTTGACAAGTTCTCTTACCAGTTCCCAAAATCCTCTGGGGTGGGGTGGATCCCATCTGGGCCCATAGACTTGTGGGTGGCTAATTGGCATAGCAGGTCACTAACCATCTCCTCATGGATTATGGGCTTCCCTCATCTCCCCATCATCAACTTCCAGCTCAGGGAGCTGGGCATCCTGAGGAAAACTGCTCTTGATATTGAAGGCTGAGGCAAAGAAGGCATTAAATACCTCTGCCTTTTTCTCATCTCCTGTCAGTACACTTCCCTCTGCTTTCAACAAATGATTGGGACACTCCTTGACCCTTGGCCAGATCAAGTTCTAGCTGGGCTTTGGCTGTTCTAGTCTCCTCCTTATATGGCAGTATCTCTGTGCTAAAATTGACCTGAATCTTCATTCACTTCAATCAGGTGGAATGTTGTGACAAAGACCTTCACTCCGGAGTTTATGGTGGCTCGGTACATGAGGCCATGACAGATCTCATTTTTCTAATGGGTAAGAAAAAACAGGTTTCACTGAATACATTTTAAATGGGAGCAAGAACCATCAAAGCATGACTGAGTTTGCAGTGAGGGAGTTGCTAAGGACTATTTAAAGTAGCAAAGCAGTGACCAGTGAAATGGTGCTTGCCAGGTATGCAAAGCTAATGCCTTAGATAGAGAAATATGGTTAAGGTCTTGCCAAGAAGTTGTCTACTCTTAGCTTTCCCTAAAATCTTGCTGCAAATTTGCATGTTAATTAAATCGGCTGTCTTCTCAAACTCTGCTATGAGTGTGATATTGAAATCTTTGGGAATCTTACCTTCAGACAGCCAGTGAAATGTAGCAGTAGAATTAAATACAGTAGCAAGCAAGTGCACATTTTGGATACAGGCAAATTCTTTTAAGTGTCTTCCATGGTCAGTGGTGCATGCTCTGGGAAATAGAAGTCTGAATTTCACTGCATTTACAGAGCTTTCAGAAGGCCAAGACTTCTGTTTCCCAAGGAAAGTGTTCCCAGCAATGACATCCTGTATCTTCTGCTTGAGTACTGATATTAGGTCCTTCTTGTTTACAGGTTCTCTTGTAGACAAGAAAGGGAAAATCCTCATTCCAGGTGTTAATGAAGCAGTGGCACCTGTTACTGATGAGGAGCTGGCATTATATGAGAAGATTGATTTTGACCTGACAGAATATGCAAAAGATGTAGGAGCAACAAGACTCCTGCATGATGCAAAGGTGTGCTGCACTCCTCCTCTACCCTGTCTAGATCAAGCTGTCTGTATTAGTAGGAGACAGAAACAAGCTTCTGTGGATGTGTGTGTAGTTACCAAATAATTTATTAGGCAGAGGATTCATCTGATGTCTTCAAAATGGTGAGAATGCCTTGAAGATAATTTTGCCTACTGTATGGTGGACTGCATACTTAACACTTTGCAGAGGAACTGCTAGTGTTACGTTCTTGAAAACTTAGTCTAGGTTATCCCATGTTTAATTCAGGCAGTCTTGACAACTTTAAATTTGCTCCTCACTCTGTATAAGTAACATTTGAAACTTGTACAGAACTTTATCTAGTGCCATTCTCTTAATGCTAGATAACAATGTTGGCAGCTTTCCAGAGGTCAGATGGCAATCTACACAAAACATCTGATTTTCTACAGCTGTAGGAAGTTCAGTGGGTTATCATAAGTAAAGTAGTTGCTCAGAGATGATTGCTCCTTAGGTGAGAAAAGAGCTTGAAACCTAGCTGTGCTGAATTTAGGGCTGATATGCTGAACATCTTCCTAGACCTGGCAAAAAAGGACTGTTTTGTAATCATGAACTAGGCAGCCCAAATCTTTGAACAGTCTCATGCTCAATAAACTCATGTCTAAAGTTAAATCTTCATCCTGGGAGCTCTCCACATGAATGCCTTTAACAGCACTGACCCTTACAAGGTACAGGTATTACATACTAATTTTAAAACCCTAGATGTAAATACATCTCCGGTCACAAAAAGCAGATGCAGGTGTTGTAAAAGGCAAGTTTACATGTGCAGCTCTGTCTTCTGTCCTAGTACTGTCAGGAGGAGACTTCAAACTTAACTCAAATGGGTATAAGTAACAATTTATATCCCCAACCTTGTCTTTACATGCTCAGGTTTATGTCAACTGGGAGCACACAGACTTCCTTGCTTAGCCTTGTCCTTTAAAGTAATGGATGAATTATAGCTTGGATATAAGGAGGAACTGGCAAGATGTTCTTTGTGATACTGAACTGACGCTGTTCAGTCTTGGCTGAACTGAAATTCCAGCTAAGGGACTTCTAAGCTGCATACATGCAAGAAGGGTTTTAGGGCTAAGGAGAGGGAAGGAAGAGAGAGCTGTAACTTCCAGGTGAGAAGCAAATGTGCTTGAGAGATCTGAGCTGTGACAGCTACATTTGCTTTGAGAGAAGATTGGAGTTTTCCAGGTTGTACCTGGAAAAAACCAAACTTGTAACATAAAGGACACAAAATTTCTAAGTCCCCTGCAACTCTGCAGCGAAGTTCAGGCTGGAGACACTGTACCTGTCTGCACAGGATAACTCAACAGCTGCATTGAATTCAGGATGCAGTGTATTGAACAGCTGTGTCCAAGATAACAGAGGAAATGCAGGAAGTGTACCTGGAAGGCAGTGGTGATCAATGAGCCAGGAGTTCAGGCATTTTAATATAACTGATGATATAAAGAAAAGCACACTGAAAGCCTCAGTCTGAGCAGTGGTGAGTGAGGCTTTTAGAAAATGTGAACCTAAACAGTGTCTTGGTGATGAAGGCACCTGCCTGTCTTGAGGCAGGGGGGACTAGAGCTTCCCATACTCTCCCTACACACTGTGCTTGAGCACCTTGTAAATGGTGCTTATGTCCTTATCAGAAGCAGACTGGTCGTGTCCCAAAAGCTCCACAGAACTAGGAGAGAGCCAAACTAGAACTGCTGAGTCTCTTAAGGTGCTGAGAACCCAGTTGTTGTATCAAAATGTGTGCTTAATGGGAATGATAGCTTCTGAGTGGTCTTCAATGAGCTGCTTTTCTCCATGGGAGAAAGCACTGTTTCTTTCAAAATTCTCATTACGTTGAGAAAATCATTAGTTTAGGGAACTCTGTCAAACTTCATGTAACCTTGTGTCTTTCTCTTTACTTTTGCAGAGAGAGATCCTTATGCACAGGTGGAGATACCCTTCCTTGTCTCTCCATGGAATTGAAGGAGCCTTCTCAGCCTCTGGTGCCAAGACTGTGATTCCTAGGAAAGTGATTGGCAAGTTCTCAATCAGGCTTGTGCCAAACATGACTCCTGAAGAAGTCACAAAGAATGTATGTTGAGATGGATTGCTGCTATCCAAACTAGTGTCTCTAAACTTCTGTTCCCTTTGCCTTGTGGGGGGAAGAGTTTTGCTGTTTTCTAAAGCAGTTCTGTTCATTTGCTTTCCTACCATCTTCCCTGTTCCGCACCTCAACACGAGATAACTGAGGGAATCCCCAGTGGACTGTAGTGATCTGATTACTCAGTTTCCCTAAACTCAAAAAGGCTTAGGAGTAAATGCTAACTTAATTGTAGGGCAGTTGGACTGCCAGAAATGCATATTCAAAAGCAAGAATGTTTGACATACTGGCTAATTGTTCTACAATATACTGTTAATTTGCCTAAAGAAGATATTCTGACTTCAGAGCAGAGAATCATTGGAATACTATGAAATAAGAGCAATAGGAAAAGTATTGCTGCACAGTTGTAGAGACTTGCAAGTCCCTCAGGTGCTTTTAGAGTATGAACTTTGCCAGTGCTCATACAAATGCTAACAGTAGATAAGATCATTCAATCTTTCTTACAGGTTGAAGACTACTTGAACAAAAAGTTTGCGGAGCTGCAGAGTCCCAACAAGTTCAAAGTGTACTTAGGCCATGGTGGAAAACCCTGGGTGTCAGACTTCAACCATCCCCACTACATGGCTGGTAGGAGGGCCATGAAGACAGGTCAGTGGGTTTTTCACTTGGCATTGGTAGGATTAAAAAAGCTCTTGTTCCGGCACCTCAGGAAACACTGAGGAGGTCATGTTTGCTGAATATTTAGTTCTGCACTCACCTCTAACTTTGGCTCACTGAGTGAGGAAGCATGTCGTGCAATCTTTAAACTGAAATCTGAGGTAGAGGAAGGAAAGATACTGGATATCAAATTCATTTCTAGTGTTCTGGGACAGGTTTTTTGGTATGGTGTTGCTTTTGCATAAGGATGAGACTGTTGGTTCAGATCACCTGCTTAGCCAAATTCCTTGAAGCTTGGTCATCACAGCACCCCTCTTAATCAGTTCTGCTAGATTGTATAGGGCAGCTAGAGCAACTCTAACTCTGTTGGAGTACCGACAGGCTTTCAGATGAAGTGTTGGTATGTAACTGAACTGAACTCTGACAGTGACAATACTCCAGTGCTCTGTCTGTGGGGAGAAGCTCCACAGTTTTATAGCCTTTGTAGTCTGGTACAGATGGGTATTTGATGGCTTAAGTAAGGGTTTGTGGAAAAAAATACAGACTCTAAACTTACTAGAGTATCACTTTTCTAGTCTTTGGAGTTGAACCAGACCTGACAAGGGAGGGAGGAAGCATTCCTGTTACCCTTACTTTTCAAGAAGCCACAGGCAAGAATGTCATGCTGCTTCCTGTTGGAGCTGCAGATGATGGTGCCCACTCTCAAAATGAAAAGCTAAATAGGTAAGAGAATATTCATCCCTGTGCCAGGGTAAGTTTACTGTGGGTCTTGGCATGTATTATAAAAAACACTAAGAGCTGAGCTCTTGCTTTTGTTTAATTCTCTGGATGGCAAAGTGCTTTTCTCCCTAGCAGAGAATAACTGACTGGTTGGGTAACTAGTTTGTAGCTGAATCTTGATTTCTAGATTGATACACTTGAAACCAGAAGCAGGTTTTATACTTTGGTCTCTAAGCTTGGCTACCCTCTCCCCCAAGGGTGGTGTTTCTGTCTTGCCAGGGAAGATGTAGGGGTTTGGGGAGTAGTGCCTGTTGCCTGCAGCAGCAGTTCCTGTAGAGTTTGTCATGTGCATAGGACTGATGTGTGGGCTTTGCTAAAAGGACATCTCCTAGAAAATACAGCTCAGTGAAGACACTGCTAAAGGAAACTGTCTTCTTTGCAGGTACAACTACGTCCAGGGGGTGAAGATGCTTGGTGCATACCTCTATGAAGTTTCCCAGCTGAAGGACTAAGTTAGACACCTCACCTTCTGGCTTATGGATCAGAAGTCTGAATTTTCTTGCAAAATGTCATCAATTACCAAGTCTTACATGGCTCCCCTTTTCTACCAACACTCCAGTGCTTTGGTGGGGGACAGGGAAGCAGGCAGTTCCACTTGACAAAGAACATAATTCACCAAAAATACTTCTTTAAAAGCTAACTTTAAATGAACAGACTATTCCTTAACTGGTCAGCAGTCCTGAACTGCATCTTAGTCCCCTCTGTATCACTTCAGTTTGCTGTATTCATCTGCTTTTCCTGTAGAGCAAGAGGAATGGTTTACTCAGCAGTTTAAGCAGCCACAGCAGTGGCAGAACTTCCAGCCAATTTAAGGTTCTTATTCCTGGGTATGTCCTGGAAACAAGTAGTCAGGATTATGGCGCTACACTGGAGTGTGCTCAAGCTGAAGTGAGACATCTGTCTTTGCTGACTGAGTGAGTTGGAAGAGCAGTTTGTCTCTTGCAGTTTATGCCTGCCTGCAGGCTTCAATTTACAGGGAATCAGGTTGTAACAAATTTCACTGTTGTAGTGACTACTGGCCATTTTTGTAAAGCTGCCTTTGTAGTACCAAAAAAGAATAAAAAATAATCATGCTGTAGTTTTGCTCTTGGTCTCTAACGTTTAAATAATGACTTGGGTGGGAAGCAACTTTGGGAACTTGGGAGGGACACTTCTGTGGCTGTAGAGGCAGATTAGCAACATGGCTACACAGACTACGGGTTGTGGGAATCCAAATTTTTATTCCTAGGCTCTGGCTCCATAAGAACTTGTTGACTTGAAGCAGATGTTGCAAAATCCAGCTCTCCTAAGAGAAAATGAGCTGAAAATATTTCATTTTAGCTCTGTAAACCAGGTCATCATACTGTAGCATAACTGATAATACTGCAAGGGAGAAGAGATCACTTGTTGCAACTACTACTAACATCCAACTTCAAGCTGTCTACTGGATACATTAAACTCCAACACTTTTGTTGTTATGTCAAAAAACTCTAGAAAAAACAAACCTCTTAAATGCTTGGTATCTTAATTGGATTGTGCTCACTGTTTCTGAATTACCTGACCAGCAGTGGCAGCCTAAAGTAGGTAAGTATTTCACGTGATGGTGCTTTGCTCAGAATGTGGTATAGTCCTGTGTCCTGACATAGGTCAGCAGCATGGGATGATTCCTCCCTTGAGGGGCAGAAGGCAGGAATGTCTTCTCTACCTGGTTTTCACTGGTGCTTGATCCGGAGATTTAACAGTGGAGAGCTGTTGGGCTAGGGAGTCTTCTGGTCTCACTGAAGCTAGTTTTGGTTTTTTTGGTTTGTCATTGAAGTTGATGGCTGGAGATAACCTGGTACCATTAACCCTTGCACTTGCAGTTGGGGTACAGTCAGACCATCCTGTGTCAGTTCTTGTGAGCACTGAACACAAACACTGGGGAGTTAATGTTTATGAATTACAGTGTGAACTATGTTCAAAAACTATGCATAGTTGTCCTATTGCTTTTGTGACAAACTTCATGAGAATCAGTTAATTGGCTCAAGCTCTGCACTGAAGACACTGTATCAGATCCTGTACTTGCTGAATAAATACAGCATGGCAGAGTTGTGAAGGAGGCCAAAACAGAAGAAAGGGTGTGAAGAGGTTTGTAGAAAAGGCTGAAAGGCAGATACTGTTGAATATACAGCAGGAATATTTTGGCATGAGGAGAGTGCCAGAACCCTGTGAAAAAGAGGTTAAAATGAGACTTTGGCCCAAGCAATATGCTGGGGGCCCTATTTAAGCCCACAGGAATAGGTTGCTAAAGTAATCAGTACTTAATGAGATTTAATGGGGCTTCAGATTTGTTTAGATGAATAAATTCAGAAATGATCTGGATTTATCAGTATATGTTGGCTTGCTACAGTAGGGCTTGCTTTAGCTGTTAGCTCTCTTGTCCCTGCAGAAGGTGACCACAAAAGCAGTAGTACTTGGCCTCAGTGAACAAGGTAGGCAGAAGGGACTAGCGGTACCACCTTATTTCTGTGGCCTGTGTGCTTCAGACCTGGCTCCTTGAGGACTTCTAGTTCCAGAGAGCTGGCTTGCTGCATCCATGAATCCTTGTGCATGGTGTGAAGAGTTTGCTTAGCCCTAGTTGTTTGAATAACAGCACTGTTGTATGACACAGAAGTCTCTGACATGACAGAAAATGTGAGCTGATTGTGAAAACCAAAATGCATCAGCGAAGCACAGACCCTGCCACTCCTGTCTGCTGGGTGTGCAAAGGCCGCTTGGCACTTCCCACACAACTTCACAGCACTGCTTTACCTGTTGAGTTTGAAATTGGGACATCTCTTGATCAGAGTCATGTGGCTGTTAGCAAGTCTAGTTTGCTTGTACTTCTGGTTCTCCCACTCCAAGAATCATGCAGAAAGATCTACAACATGGATTTTACAGCTACTTGTTCCCAGGGTGCAACTACTGCAGAACTGAGAATGCGGACTGGTGCCCTCATTGCTCGCTAGATTTCTTGTGTCTTAGCAAAATCCATGACAATGCATCTTGATATGGAACATGCAATTAAAAGAGCAGCTGGAGTTATGGAGTTAAGCTATTATCCCTAAATAAGCCCTAAATGCCATTTAAAATGTGATTTTTCTTTAATTTTTTGTGTTCTGGGAAACACAAGCATGCATGTTAAAACACAGCCCTGATTTTTCAGCCCTGATTTTAGGCTCATCCAGCACAATGTTTCCTAATTTGAAACTGCTTTAACTTGCGAAACAGACTTTGGTTTAGCATAATGAGTTTAGATGCACTAACTAAATCGAAACTTGAAGAGCTTCAACTTTGTGATCTTGACCTTGAAGCAATGTGAAGAGTAGAGATAACATAGAGCTAATCTAGATAAAGTATTCCAGTTTGTTCATTCTGTTAAACTACTAGCTCAAAAACATTAACATTTTTTCAGTGTTATCTGAACTCATTCAATTAAAATGTAATAGATTCACGTGTTAAATAGGCATTTACATTGAGGTGTCAATCTGAATAAATTGCCTTCCTGATAATTAATAAAGTTATGCAGGGGGTTTAAATCACTCTTCAGAGAATCTTCTTAGGCTACACAGGAAAGTTTAGTGGATAATTTTGATTCTAGTCCCTTGCTAGCTTGATCATACCATTTTACATCACGAGGTTAGGTTATGACAAGCCCTGAATCCTGAGACATGTTTTTCTAGTGCTTTTAAATATTCATCTTTCTATTAATTTTGCATACCTGTAGTGATTCTGAGATTTGAGGAAAACTTAACATGCATGCCAATGAAATAGGCCTGCTAATGCTCAAGCAGCAGTATGCAGTGTTCTCCTCTGTGCAGGCTTGTTCTTTCTTCTCAGTCATGGAGGCAGCTCATGAGCCTCTTCTGTTTCTGCCCTTTAGACTGAAAAATGCAGTAACAAACAGAGTTGAGCAGGTTTTTTTGTCACTGTTATTGTGCTGTGCTCACCTTCAGGAAGGCAGCTGTCCTGTATAATTCCACTGGGATAACCACCATGTAGTTACTCTTCAGGCTGTCTGTATGTTCTGGGGTTGTGTGGAATGTTCTGGTCAGGCAGGGCTACAGGCGTGGCTTCTGTGAGGAGCTGCCAGCAGCTTCCTCCATGTCTAACAGAGCCAATGCCAGACGGCTCCAGGACAGACCTGCCACTGGTCAAGCCTGAGCCCATCAGTGACGGTGGCAGCGCCTTTGGGACAACATAATTAAGATGGGAAAAAGGTTACTGCCCAGAAGTAAGTGCAGCCAGAGAAGAGAGGAGTGAGAATACATGAGAGAAACAGCCCTGCAGACACCAAGGTCAGTGATGGAGGGGGGGAGGAGGTGCTCCAGGTGCCAGAGCTGAGATTTCTCTGCAGCCTGTGGTGAGACAGGCTGTGCCCCTGCACCCCATGGAGAAACAACATGTGATGAACTGACTGTCTCCCTGCACCTCTGCGGTAAAGGAGATAGAGAACTGGGAATCGAGGTAAGCCTGGGAAGGAGAGAGGGCTGGGGGAAGATTTGTTTCATAGATTTGTTTTATTTCTCATTACCCTACTCTGATTTGATTAGTCATAAATTAATTTCTCCAAGTTGAGTCTGTTTTGCCCATAATGATACCTGGTGAGTGATCTCTCCCTGCCTTTACCTTGGCCCATGAGCTTTTCATTGTATTTTCTCTCCCCTATCCAGGTGAGGAATGGAGTGATAGAGCAGTTTTGGTGGCCACTTGGACTCCAGCTAGAGTCAAACCCTCAAGCTATTGCAACACTGCACAAATTTGACCCACTGCACAAAATGCCAAAATATTTGAAAGTGAAATATGCTCAATTATTAGATTCTCAGAAAATCTTCTAGAGATGCTTCTGTGTTGGCTGTTACTTGTGAAACCATGTGCCCCACAGTTGTCAATCACAGTCCACTGGTCTGTACTGAAAGAGTCTTGTTAAAGTTGACGTGTCCATAAGCAATGTGTATGAATAGTATTTAAGGTAGGATCCTTCGAAGGCTGCTGCTACTGCCTGTGTGTATATAATTAAAAACATGCATAAAAATGCTAGATGTATTAATGTAAAGGTGAATCTTTGGAGGACTGTTTCCTTGCTATTTTGGACAGAGTAAGCTAATGGAATTGCAAATATGAGCTGTTAATCTATGCAAAAGGGTAGCCAATTCCTGAATTCTAAGATAGATGTTAAGATATGCAATGAAATTAAATGTGATGTTTCTGAAGTACTTAGTGGATTTAATGTTGATGTAGTGAATAGCGGAGTCAAGGTTAGATTTGAGAATAAATGCTGTGTTGCCTTGGACTGTTTTAAATGCTTGTAGGTAGAATTTTGAGGTTCTGCTGCTTAATTTCAAGAATACCTATTAAATTCTCCCTTAGACATGTAGAAAGCAACAAGAAAACTAAACTAAGTGCTAAAGTAGTACAGTGGCTGCAAAAGACTTGAAAACTAGAATACTGTAAGATATCTATTTATTTATTTATAAATATGCCTTTGATAGGTGTTGGTTTAGACTATCTTGCTGTATTAGCAATGGGTTGACAACCTTTTCTCTTCCATTATCAACTGTTTAGCAGTGCATCATTAGAAACCTTTTAAACATTCAAATTATGTTTCTTTTGATGGATTTTTAATAGTACATGCAGAGTACAGAATACCTGTCCTTTGCTGCCTCACATATTCTCTGCTATTGCTGCTGTTTTTGCTCCCCCACTCCTGTTTTTCCCAGTCATTCCCATGAGGGGAACTAATCCTGCAAGAGGAACCCATGAAGTTTCCTAGGAATACTACTGGGCTTTCACTGTATCACTAATGTGATAGCTACAGGTTGACTGGATTGAGTCTCTTCTGCTTTTTTTATAAAAACTGTAGCTCTAATTCTAGCATGGGAGCTGCTAGGAGGCAATGGCCTTCAATTTTACTCTGCAGTTACCCCTGCAATAGTTTTCAGTTTTTGGAAGTTGGCATAGCATTATAATAACACTAAATAGAGTGGGAGAAGGTGACTTTTTATTTCCAAGTTCCTCTCCCTTAACCTCTTTACTATTTGAGAGAATAGCAACCAGTGAAAATTTGGGCAGAAGAGCAGCTCTATCTGCAAATCCACTAGAATACAGTACTTTTTAATTTGTGGAAATGCCAGAAGTTAAAAGCGTCAGACAAAAGGCAATTGGAAATGGTTCCAGGCATATCTCTTTAGGTTTTTCTGTTGTGTTGAACACTTAGCTGCAGGACTGTAGTTCAAAGCTGCAAGAATACAATAGAAATTCAAAATACAGTAGAGTCTGCATGTCATTTTTAGGAACCGGTTGTCAAACAGAGAATTAATACAAAGAAAGCAAAAGATTTATTTCTGCACAGCTTTGAATCTTGTTAATATTTCCAAAATATCCTGTAATGTGTTGCCAGCCATATCCTAAACTTTTGTACAAGGAGGGGCAGTGCTGCTTGTGATTATTTTAGGGCAGTTTTAATTCTGACCAGATGGGTTCAAATCAAGAAGGGGGAAGACTCCATCAAGAGCTGAGGCACATGGGGGCTACCAATTCTGTTGCCTGGCAATAGAATTTCAGTATAGAGATGTGAATAAAGATACCTTGAATATGGACACGTTTTGGAGAGACACAGGTAGAGAGCAAGTCTCTGAAATGAACTAAAGGGCTTCATGAGAGAGGTAAAAGTGAATGTATAATTGCGTGTTCCTGGCGAATGAAGAGCCAGAATTCATTAGCTTCCAGCCTTTAGTCTGCTAATGTTCCTTTCCACTGATCTGGAAATGATATTTAATGGAATTTGGCTGGTTATGAATGTAAAGTTTATAGAAATGCATATAATTTTTGGAAGCTTTCCTTGGAGTTGTCTGACACTCATAGAGGAAATTTAAATACCTCGAGACCAGTTCAGAAATAATTTTCTTAAGTTCATAGGAGTTTTGAGGAAGGGATTTGAGAAATGGAATAATAAAATTTTGTTTTTAACTGCAGATAAGTTCATGCATTGACTGGTTTAAAACAGAAATACACTGAAATGTAGCAAACATATCTGGGTAGGTTCTTTTCCCCATGGAAAAGGGGACCACCATATTAATTGAGTATTAAATTAATAGAAAACTATACTGTATTACATTGCCCACTCTGTGAAAGTGTTCCTACAGGATATGACAGGTAATTGAGTCGTCAATATAAAATATTAATAATTAACACGATACATTTCATTTTCTTAGTGTGCTGTAGTTCCACATCTATCTACGTGCAAATATGACACAGATTTACTGGGACACAGCAGTCACCTTGAAGCTGTGCTCAGTAGCAGCTGATTAGCATTATCTGTTCCAAATGTAATATAAGTTCAGCTTCTCTGACCTCATTAGAGGAAGCTGAGAGTGCCTCAGTAATAAATGCTCATCTAGCTTCTTCCAATAATTTGATTTATATGGAAGAAATTTTTAATGACACATTCCCTGCCACTAATAGGCCAGCAGTCCTCACGGATATAGAAGAAAGATTCTGAATTATAATTAGACTTAGCACTAAAAATTAAAAAAGGGGCTCAAATAGGAAAATATTATTTTTTTCACTAGCACACAGACTGTAATACAGATGTCTTTTCACCCACTTGTATTCATAGACATCAACACAGAAATAAGGCTAATGCATCCAGAAGTGCTTGGTAATCTGTTTGTAAACTTAGATATATGCACCTGTTTGCTTTTGAATTTGATTTACTAGAGTCTATGCCCATCAAAAATAATTATCATTCTGGCACACTATTAGTCTGATTTGCCATTGATGAATAGAAAGAATTTACTTCACAAAATGACAAAGTGGTCCATGAAGCTGAGAGGCTGCTTCTTTAAGTTTGGGTCTAAATCAAAAGTAGAGGAGGTGGTGAATTTAAATTGTGAAATATTCAAAAACTTGTTTGCTCTTTAATAGAGCAAAGATGGTAAATTTTAATCTCACACATTTTGCATAAGATTATAATGCAAAAATACAGATTGCAATCAGTCTGTTCCAAATATAGTCTTATCTCTGTTGATAGAAAATAATGTGTCATCCTGAGTCCTTTAAACCTATCAAGTCAATCTGCAACTCAAAACTAACAAACAGCAAAATGGTATAAAAACTTCTTCTGTAGTCTGTGATTAGGGAGAATTGGTTACTTCAGGAAAGACAGGTATATTGGCAAACGATGCATAAACTTATAAGCTTGGTCTGTCACTCTTTTTCCACAGATGCATCAATATTCAGAGTTTTCAAGATGGCAGAAGCAGAGAGTGACTTAGATGTTACTATTAGCAAAGGAACACACCAAATACCAAAAAGCCTGCTCCCCAACCCCCTTATTTCAGTATTTGAAGTGTCACATGTCACATGGATAACATCCATTTATCTTTCAGTTTAAAGATTGAAAATTCTCTTTGTGTTTTTGCAGTGCTCTGAATTTGAGAGCTTGATCCTGCTAAATCTGTTAGTCGGTTTAGGGTCCAATTACTAGTCACAGGAACAAATGAAAACTTCAGATAAGATGACACCATGCTGAGATAATTCAAAAGCAATCAGTCACACTACTCCAGGCTTTTTTTTTTTTTTTTGCATGAAATGTGACTCTTTGAAAACTATTTATGAGGAAAAAAACCCCACTCTTTTCTTTTTTTTTTTTTTCCTTTACTTGCAGAATTCACCTAAAGCCTCAACTGTGTGAGATGCGTTATCTTTCTAATATCTCCACAGAGCATTTTTCTCCCTCCCAGGTAAAATAGAGCAAGTCTAGGTAGATAAAAGACATGTTTACTTGTGGCTGTGAAGGCTGCACACACGTGAAGGATCTGACATCTCTGACACCTTTGTATTCAGCTGAGATCACTCACAAGGTACTAAATGGATGGTTTGGACTCCTTAAATCTATCATGTTCCAGAGTTAGATTTTTCAATATGAGTTCTTAATGTAATTTCCTCTTTGGAAATGGACATATGTGCTGCCTCTAGCAATATTTTCAGTAATAACTTTTCCTTTACCCCAGTAGTGAATGATCAGATAGGTAAAAGCAGACTTGCTGCAAGGGGAGAAACTAAGGCTGATATTATAAACACATTTGTGCTTCTCTAAATGTGACAGAAACTGGGTCCATTTCATGATGCCATTATCTTCAGTCCCCTGTACTAAATTACCTGTGTGTGTGGTTGTGCATGCTCCTCAGATAGCTTTTAGTTGTGGGAATATCCTTGCCTAGCTAGTTTCTCTGTAGATATTAACATGAAAATAAACTATCCTAAACTCTATAGCCTTGATGAGGAAAGGCACCATGGGAGAGTAAGGAGACATCAGAATATGTTTTTTTTGATTCCTATGTGCTTTTCTGTAATCTAAGACATCAACTTCTGGAATAAGAAATAAAAAGAAAAAAGCCTAATTTTTCTTTTTTTTTTGTATTCTAATAAGGAGACATAGCAAAAGAACACAGATATTGTGGGTTTTCCATATAGAGAAGAAATTTTAAAAATTGCTATGTCTAAATTCTGAGTGTTTCTTTCTGGGCAGTTTCTATTCAATTGCATGTCATAGATTGAGATTTACAGTTGAACTTGACTTAAAGATCTTTTCCAGCCTAAATGATTGTGTGATGAAAGGAAACCCAGCTCTACCACTGACTGTGTCTGTCCAGCACACAGGAAGCAGCCAAAGAATACAGTGGGGTTGCACAAATAAATGAGAAACAAAAGCAATGGGTGTGCCAGACTGGTGATGTTTGTGGTTAAGCGTCAGAGTTTGAAAACCTGGAGTTGTTTGTTTAGGCTGCCCAGTAGCACCCTGATACTAGGGAGGGCTTTGGATGATGATCAGTTTGGAGTGAGCCTTTGGAATGTTTGGGGAGCTTGGAGCAGTGCCTGTAGCAATGCACTGGATATGGTTCCTTGCTATCACCAGCTCTGCAAGCCAAGGCAGCAAGCTGCCCTAAAGCTCAATCTGGCACGGTGTGCACAGCCCAGCACCTTCTCTCAAAGGTAGGTGATGATAACCTTGTATTTTAGGGGCCTGATCAGGAAACTCTCACTAAAAACAGTTGAAATTAAAGCCAGTGATAATGTTGTTCATCTGGAGCACCAAGAGTCTTGTGACTCAAGCACAAATCCACACAATATGTATCCAAGATGCCATTCTCTCTCCAGCCTTCCCCTTTCCCATCTTGTAGGAAAGGGTACGTAGATTGTGGCAAATGGGGAGAAGATGCTTTTCTTCCTGGTCAAAGCTGTGCTGCCCTTAAAGACTGGCTTCCAGGCACGAGGGCAGGAGCACGTGGTGGAAATGCTCTTCTAACAGCTGTTTGTGCACTTGACATTTCATAGCTAAAGAATTAAATGCATTTTTAAATATTGTCGTGGGACTCCCCCTCTTTCTCTGTTTTAGTTCACAGTAAAACTTAATTCCCTCTGATGTGCAATGAGTGAGGGAATACAAACTTTATGCATCTTCATGAACTATCTCAAATATTTCAACCAAAATTTCATAATAAGGCTTTAGGCACTCAGAGTGTGGGATTAATGGCTTATATCCAAACCAGTGATTTGCAGAACTGTCATTTTCTTAGAAGTTAGGAGCTATTAAAGAAATTAGTTCTAAATGTTTGATTTTCTATAGTACTAAAAATGAAAAGCCATCATTGCCTTTTAAGCCATGTCAAAGCACATGCTAGTTTTGTTGAAAGGCCTTTGAATATATGAGAAGCTTCTCTGCTTGAAAAGACTATAACAAAGAAGGCAAAAATACTTGTCTGTAGGGAAAGAGTGGAATGAGTAGAGAACTACTTTCCAGAGAAGTTGTAATGAAGTTTATAGCAACTCAGTTAAAGATCCCGTTCCACTAGTCATGCATCTACCTCAGTTGTTAGCAGGCTCAGCACCTGTGTGCAGGTGTTTAATTAAGATGTCCAGATATGAACCAGTTGTCTAACCAAATGCTCCAGACCTGTAATTATCTGTCTTTCTGTTTTTGTTGAGGTGCTGTCGCATTTTTCACAAAAAGGCCCGTGTCTGGCACGAGGTGCACAATGTGTGAGTGGTGCAGAGCCCTGGTTCAATGGGCATTTCCTGTGGGCTCCTGAGGGAGGTGCTTTACCCTTGTCATAGGCAGTGACACTTTGATAGAAGAGACCTGCTGTGAAATAGCTCATGCTCCTCCTTAAGAAGGTCACAGTCACAAAAGCTTTGCAATGGTAACATCTGCTAGCAAGAGGCAACACTATTTGTGTGTGTATATATATATTCACATATGTATAAGCAGTGGGGTTTTTTATTTTTCAGATATTTAAGCTTAAGAAAGCTTATATTTAAGCTATTTTTTTTCTGCATTTAAGCTTAAAAGAGCTTGTATTCGTCAAGAGAACCTCCGCTTGCTTTGGCCTTCTCCCAAATACACTTGGATGATAGGAGGACTGCAATGGAAAAATACTCCTAAGCCTTTCTTGAGAGGCTGTGGCTCCTGGGACACCCAGCCGAGATGCAGAAGTCAGCGAAGTGTCAAATTGAGTTAGCTTTGTGGTGCTCCAGACATGTGGCTTGAAGGACACTATGCACAGCACCACCTTAGTGACTCGTGCTCTGACTCTGCCAATTCCTAGACCTCACAGAATATTGGGAGGAGGCAGTAGGAAGAGCTGCATAAACAGAGTGCTGCACAGTTAGTGTCAGCTTTACTCTGTGAGCCCAAAAAGCCAGTCTCTGACGTGTCTGTTTGGAAATGACAGCTGGGTAAAAGCCTCACCTGCAAGTAGAGCATTAATCATCCCTAAGGAACACTGATTTTATTTGGCTGAGAAAAGCTGTCTGAAGCATATCAAGATGGGAATAACCTCATGCCATCACTTCAGAGTGATTAATATCTGAAAATACTTTGCTTAATCATTAAGCTAAATGAATTTACAATGTTGCTTTTGGAAAAATGGGACAGTCTCCTATCTCAGCACTCAGAGCAGTGTTCTGGAATTGGCACTGGACAAGAACTTATTTGTTTCTCTTATCACTTAAAGCCTGCATGCTTGGAGCTCCAGCTACAGAGGTTGCAGTGAGAGGGCTCCGTGTTATCGCTCTTCCTCCACAGAGTATCTCAAATCTTTGTGGCCCTGCTCCTGGAAGGTGCTGAGCATCGTTGCTCCATACAGAGGACAGTCTGCAGCCCCTGATCCTTGTGAAGCATCACCTGCCTGGGTAAGGGGACCTTTTCTAAATCAATCTTCCACTGACATATCCAGGTGTGATTATCGACATCCAGGTAACAACTACTAATTCAGGGTCTTGGGGATCTTTTTGTCTCTACCAGCACAACCTCACTCTGCTGTTGACAAGCTCTCAAGGTGGACAATCTTGCTTAACTCGTGTTTTGTTATCAGTTGTGATTATCTTGAAGAATGGTGGCTGGGAAATACTCTTCTAACTGCAGTATGAAGTGGGAAGGAGCAAAGAGGTGGAAGTGCTTGCTGCTGCTACTGCACATGGAAGTAGAAATATCTGTAGGGGAGGGAGATTTGGGGAAGTGTGTGAAAGGACCTCTCCATTCCACACCAATACTTCTGGGATGCAATGATAAGTTATATTAAGGGAGTATACTGAGAAATGACAGTAAGCTGCAATAATAACCAGGTACCACTGATTATGACATGACAATACCATTCCTGCTTTTCTGCACTACACTTTCAAGAAATGAAAAATAGCTGGCTTTGAACTAGAGGTAGTTGCTTATAGAGTGACTGAAAGCATTCAAAACCATCATATAATTTCTCTGTCAATGAAATATTGCTCCTAACAGCATATTTCTTACATATTTGCTCACTCAAACTTAGGATTGTAATTATTTAACATGCCCCTTTAATTAACGTAACAATTAAAGCATGCTAATTCTGCTAAAGTGCCAATGAAGTGAAGGTACCATCACTTTGTAACCAAGGGAGAGTGCTACACTCTGCCCTGAGGTAGTAATAGAAACACAAAGTAAGAGACCATCTCTGCTCTAGACTCTTTACATTTTCAAAGCACAAGAGAAACAAAGCCAGTGATGCTTTTCCACCCCTTTATCCTATTGTTTCAGTTCTGCTCTTATTTTCCTTTAATCACTCTATTTCCTCCTGCTTAAACACTTACTGTATCCCCAAGAGGATACTCAACCAAACTATTCGAGTTGGTTCTTTCATTTCTTGTAGTTAATAAGCTACCATCAAAGAGTGTTTTTATCAAAGAGATAAACCTGCCTACATTTAAAAATCCTTCTAAACTATGTTGGCAATGTTTATGATACCCCATAAATGGAATAAGGACCATAACAAAATAAATCTCTTATACTGTGGACCTTAAACATTGTTCCAAGTTATAGGTTATAAAATAAGGGGCAATTAGCAATGAAATACTAAGCTATAAAGTAATAATAGCTCTTTTTTTTCCATGATAGTATAGTTCCTCAGTAGTATTATGTGATAAATAGACAAATAGTTGAATGGATCTACTAGATATAGTAGATCTATTTTTAATCTCACTTGTACTATTCTAATTCAAGAATAACTCCAGTGTGGAACACTCATAGCTAAGACAAATGAAGGCAGGATCCATGTAAAAATAGAATTATTTTAAATAAATTAAAACAAACATTTAATTCCCCCCAAATTTTGCATTTCATTTGCAAATGAGTTTTCACACATTAATCAAGTGAAGAACAAGTACTCAAAAAAAGGAAAGGCCTTTGTATGGCTCTGAGACAGGACCTGGACTTCCCTTATTACTTATTACCTTATTATGCTTATTACTGAATTTGACCATGTCAGTAGAGGTTCTTTCAAAACAGGCAGAGGACTTTAAGGGTAGAAATTTGTATGCAGACACAAGCACCTAAAATTTACTACTGATTCAGCAGTTCTCCCTTCTGCCATGGGAGAACTGGCAGCAAGATGGTGAGGCTATCCACATCTAAGTACAAGTACTGCACATCCCACATTTCTTCCCTCCGAACCTTTTTGCCATGAAAAGAGCAAGAGCCAGCAGAGCTGTCTTTCCAGGAAGAATCTTTTTTATACCCGTGTTTATCTGATTGCAAACCAATGAGCAGAAAATTTTCTGAGGTAAATAGTGAATTACTCCTCCTCACTGGGCACAAAGGGCAATACTACTTCCTGGGAGAAAGGCTTTGCCTTAACAGAAATATATCCTTTTCTTTTCCTCTTTTCAAGTCAAAGCAAAATCCACTTCTCTCAGTCCTCCAACATTCTACTGTAAAGCAGCAACACTTATCAGCAAAGCTAAAGTGCTTTCTGGCACTGGGATTCCTGTTGGGATATTGGACTTCCAGGAAGAAAAGGAGATAGGAAAATTTTTCATGACTTGATGTGTTATTTGATTTGGTTATCCTGCTTTGATTATTATATGATAGAGAGGCAGAAGTGAGCATCTAAACCCAAAATTAATCTTTAACTTAAAACTATCTCTTCATTAACTGCAGAACTTATCAGAACAATGAGATGAAATGTCTCTGTTCTGCAGGTGAAAGAGGACACCTTTCCAGTTCAGGGTCTCATTATCAGCAACAAAGGCAGCTGCAAAGAGGAACACCTAGAGATAGGGACATTCTTTTAAAATATTATCTGTATTACAGCAAAACAGAACCGATAAACAGGGCGTCACTTTTCTCACGAAAGGAGTGGCTTGAGCATAGGCAGGGCTGGTCATTGCTGTTCTCCAAAACACCATTCAGGCAATTCATATTGCAACACTTTAAGAGCCAACTGCTGGAAATAGCACTGGGCGTTGCAGTGTCACCTGCCAGCAAGTGCCAGACCTTACCTATGCTTCCCATCAAATATTTTCATTGTTTCTACACAGTCTATTGATTTTGATGTTGCTTCTTTAAAATCTTCAAATGCAGCCAGGTGCTGTGAGCTGGCGTTCATTCCCCTGCAGGTGTCTGGATCTCTGCAGCTTCTGGTCATTACGACAACAGTGGCTGCAAGTGGTCAGGGCTGGGCTTGAGAACTGCCACATGAAGAGTTGTCATCCCTCTCTTCCTCCTCCAAGGGTCTCACTTACTCATCTGGAGAGGTGACTGTGGCTTGATTGCCTGCTTCCACCAAAAGTATGCCACTTATCAATGAATATTGCTAAAGGAAGTTAAAAAATAACCCTGTTATCTCAGTTATTTTCCTCGATGGTGATTGCTTAGAGGGAATGTTCCTTTCAATGGAGTCCACCACTGATTTGGTAAATTAATTCCTACTGCCATAAACATCTTTATCTCCGTTCATATCAAATGTACTTTATGTTATTTGCAAACCAGATGAGTCCTGACTTTGTTTCTGTCTGGGGTGGTTGCAACCCAATGTTCAGTTTTCACTGGCACCCTCCTCCCTGCACACACCTGAAACGCTGCATCGCAGGGAGGGAAGCGCATGAAGCACACGCTTCAGGAGAGACAAGAAGGCTTTCAAGGCACGTTCAGGAGCTACTTCTCAACTGTTTGTAAGTTTAGTTAATATTTTCTCAAAGAATCATCCTAGTTAAAGAATCAACTTGGATTTCTTGTTAAATCACGGTGGAAGAACACTAAGTTTTCTTTTAACAGTGCTTAACGACATGGGAGGAAGCAAGACAAAAAATGTTCTTACTACTAAGGAACAAAGGAAGAGAAAGTGCACAACTGACTGTCATGCACTATTTCTAAAAATAGGCATACTACATTTTTCTATAGAGCAGCAACTGCTCCTTAAAATGACATCAAATAAAATACGCTTGACATTGAACACTGAAGTCTTTGTTTGATATCCCCCTTTCTTTATCATTCTTTCAAATCATTTTTCCGCTCCTCATGACACTGAGATATTTCAGCATTGCCTGAAATCTGTCTACAGCTTTATTAAACCGACTCTCTTTTCGACACAAGCTTTCCCAGTTGCAATCCAAACACTCCTGAGCAGCACTGTGTATTAGTAGCACATTAACATGAAGCTCCACCAGCTACTCCCCTCCCTCCCTCCTTCTGCTACAGCAAAACATAGCTGCTACCTAATTTCTTGTTTGAATTATTAATATTTTGTGCACTCTGCTACTCAATATCTCCTCACATATGTTTTCCAAACTTTGACACTGTTCCTTACTTTTGTTTAAGAAAGAAAGTATTTTTGTGATATTCTATGATCTTTTCTTGAAATTTGATCTTTTTTGAAAATACCACAGAATAATTCCAAACATCTCTAGGATACTTTGCTTGGTTGGTTGGGGTTTTTTTCCTTCACAGCATTTTAGCTTCCTTGTTTCATTTTCTTAAACAGTTAAATGCTAATGAAACATGACGAAGACATACGTCTCTTGTCTGCATTTTTCCAGGTCATTTGCTCGTAACTGAGACAAAAAGAGAAAGATACCAGCACTGCAGCACACATCCTCTGTAAAAACAAGCAGCCCATTTGTGATTCTGACGTTAAAAGGTATGGTTCATTCAAGTCACCATAAGGTGTCAACTATATATATATATTCTTTTTTTTAGAGTGAAACTGTTTAGAATTCAGCAAAATTGAATATTAGAGTGGGGGGGGGGGCAGGCGGAAATCATAGGTGATGGAGACACTGGTATTTAAATCCATTGCATGAGCTTGGTACCTCTAGCAGCCGTGTTCTGACCTCTGCTATGATCTCCCTTGTTCAAGTGCGGCATAACCAAAAGATTTGTTTTGTAAATAAGTGAACCTGAGAAGCCTGTCTAGCTTTCTACAGTAAGGTTAAATGAGGGTGCATTCAGTGGCCTCTGTTGTAAATGTTTTCCAAACTGAGGTTTGGAAATCACAAGGTAGAAAAACGAGCGAAATACGTGTGAAACTGAGGCATCCAGCAGGCTTTGTGGTAAATGAAGACAATGGCCCTGACGTCTCTCTAGATGAACATCTGATTGAAATCCTGGGATCTCTTGACCATGGCAAAACTAGATTTCATCCCACCTTCAGATGAATGCTCCCTGTACAATTCCTACTCCTATCACTTTCTTGTAGGGGTGCAGTGCCTTGCACTTTTCTAGAGCCCCTCACAAATGCACCTGTCGCAGTCCCATCCTCTCCTCAGCTCATGTGGGAACCAGCTCCCCTCTGTGAGCCCCAGTTCCCAGGTGGAATACACTCTATCTGTCAAAAGGACCAGCCTGAAGGTGAACTTTGCTCTCCTGGGACCCACTGCTGGCTAAAGCGAGACTGAGCAACATGGCACAAGCAGAGCCATTGCCTGGTCCCCCAAAAGCACACAGAGACAAAAAGAGAAGCAAACAACATAAATGGCCTCCGTGCTCAGCTTTTACCTAATGCTGATCATCTCCAAGTACCTTGAGCTCCTTTTGAACATCACCTGCAATGTTTTGGCTCAGATGCCCTCCTGTATCTACCAAGGCACCGCCCCAGCAAGTGACAATGTCTTGTCTGTGCCAGGAAACTCAGGGTCCACTTACCACCACCCCAGTCTAGGACTCATGGTCTCCTCTCCTCTGCCCTGTGCAGCCTGGGAAGTCCTCCTGACCATGCTTGTGGTTCACATTCCTATTTCCTATTGAAAATGGGCTTCAGTTGACAAATATTTGCAGCCACTTGCACCGTCCAAGGCTGGAATAAATAGCCAGATGGGGGGTTTTAAGTTGAGGGTGCTCGTTGCAGAATTCCTGCTCTTAAGCCTTACCTGCAGAAGCTCAATCCAAAGGTGACTGTAACCTAAATTATAAAAACCCCATTCTCTACCATGTCTTTGTTGTTAAATCCCAGAAGCTGCTTTGTCTCGTCTAAAGTGTCCAGATTTTCCCCATGCTTGCTTCAAAAATTCCCGTAATAATCACTTTTGCTTTAGGACAAATTGCTGCTGCTGTGACTAGTGATGAAAATATTTGAAGGGGATTGTTGATTAGATCCATCCCTTTGGAGGCAGGGTTTTCTGTTTAATGGAGAAAGCAATGTGAGAAGAAAATGGTACTTTGACCATCACTTAAGGTTGGGGTTTAGTATTTAAAAAATATGTCTATATTTAAATAATATGGCTAAATTTAATCTCTCCATCCTAAAAACCACCTTCAAATTTGGATTTTCTTGTCTTGATTAGCAAGTCGTCTCCATACCAGTGCTTTGCAGCTTCACTTTCCTGCAAAATCAGCATTTGGTCTCTTTCAATACCAGTGTTTCCAGTGTCAAGAAATGTCAGGAACTGGACACCAGGAATTATATCTACTGTCACAGGCCTTCTCAAAGCTTCACTTCAGGAAGTGAAGTAAGCCTTGTAACCTTGCTTCTGAGAGAAGGTTGGAAAATGGAGCCCATCCTTCATACAGCCAGGATCTCCAGCCAAAGTGAACAATATTTCCCTAATCTTGTTCATCATGCTTGGGTTTTCAATCTTCCTTCTCTGTCAGAGAAACATAATTGAAATTATTAATATTACCATAGCCTATCACCTTAGCAATGTATCAAAATTAAGGATTTAGGATGGACTTGCAACTATACCTTTTGTTCTAAAAATAATTTCTAAAAATATTCTATACTACAAACCAGTGTAGAATATTTTTAGAAAAGCATTGGGTTTTGACCTTGGAGTCAAAATCCCATCACAGGCTGATACAGCAGCTGTTCTGAATTTAGCCCAACCAAGTATTTAGCCATCCAAGGATTATTCTGCTAATACCAATTCAAGACACTACATCAAAAACTTCAAGCAAACATGAAAGTAAAACGGCAGGAATAAGAAAAACACGCTTTAAAATCTTGTCAAAAAAAAAGATGGCAGAGAGGTTTGCAAGTCATTCGCAAATGACTTCTGCACCTATTAAGTGTTTTAGTATTGACACTGTTCTTATTCAACCACAAAAGCGATTTGTTTTCTAATACTCTCCAGTGTCAGGCTTGTTTTCCCTTATTCATGTAAAATATAGAAGGTATGTCAGTAAATCCATTTTTCTCCCTTCTTCTGGCAGTCTGGAGGGAAAATCATGTCCTGGGATGCATCAGGCATAACATCACCAGCTGGGCAAGGGAGGGGATTGTCCCACTCTGCTCTGCACTGGAGTGGCCTCACCTCTTGGGTAACACAGTATAAGAAAAATATTAAACTATTAGAGAGCATCCGAAGCAGGATTATGAAGATGGTGAAGGGCCTTGAGGGGAAGCCATGTGGGGAGCGCCTGAGGTCACTTGGTCTGTTCAGCCTGGAGAAGAGGAGACTGAGGGGAGACCTCACTGCAGTTACAACTTCCTTGTGAGGGGAAGAGGTGGGGCAGACACTGATCTCTCCTCTGTGGTGATTAGTGACAGGACATGAGGGAATGGCCTAAAGTCGTGTCAGGGGAGGTTTAGGCTGGATATTAGGAAAAGGTTCTTCATCCAGAGGATTGTTGGGCATTGCAATGGGCTCCCCAGGGAAGTGGTCACAGCACCAGACTGACAGAGTTCAAGGAGTGTTTGGACAATACTCTCAGGCACATGGTGGGATTCTGGGAGTTGTACTGTGCAGGGCTAGGACTTGGACTCAATAGTCTGTGTGGATCCCTTCCATCTCAGGATATTCTATGATTCCGGAAATGAAGAAAAGGAAAGATGAGTCACCTAGGCCATTGGTGTCTGCAAGCTTTCCCCCAGGGTTGTCTTCCCAGAACATACAATTTGATGTTTCTGTACTGAAAAACTGATGAAACAAATGTTTCTTTAGAAAATGTTACCCCTAATTTACTTATAAAGCTAAAATTAAAGCTGTTCACTCTTTGGTAATTTTTTCAATTTTTTGTTTCAGCAACTTATAGACTATAAGTCAATTGAAAGTTTTATGTGGTAAAATGAGTACACTTTCTCCTGGCTTGAGGAGATGAAATGAGACTTAAATAAGCTCAGCACTTTGTAAATGTCTTTGCTTTCTAGAGCTGAAAAGAAATGTATATTGCAGGATGTCTGGAATGTTGAATTTTATCCTTAACTTTCAGATAGCACCCATTTCAGCCCTGTGCTGCTCTCTAAGGCAGTAATGTCCTCCTCATCCTCTGCGTTGTTGGAGATGGAGATCTTCCAGTACATTGATGCACATCAAAGTGATTTCATCAAGGTAGGAACTATATTAAAGTGAAATGATGAGCACAGAGCTGGTGCCCCAGAGGCCTGGGCTCTACATGCCAGAGGAGCGTTTGTCACAAAGGTAATGAGCAGTGTTCCAGGTCTGGCATCAGGAATGCAATCCCTGGGGTGAAGGAGGTATTTGCACGGACTTCCGCAAAAGAGATGGTCATGGGAATCCTTGGAGTGTGTTCAGAAAGAGGCTCCACTAAGCCAAAATGCACCTGCATGGGAGATGCAAGCCAGGCTCTCTGTCTTTGCTTCAGAACTGATTTTTGTAGGTTTGTTCTTTTCGAGGAGAGGAGTCTTGGTCCCATGCTGGTTTGTGCTTTCACTTCTGTCAGCCCCCTGTGAAAAGGCAGAAACATAATTAGTCCAGTCAGTATCAGTTATGCTTTGAATCTATGAGCACTTCTGAATCTTCATGAGGATCACCAAGCTAAGTTGTACATAATGCAATTTCTATAATGCAAACTAGTCAGCATCTAGTCTGCCTCCTCTACCTGGATTTTACATCCAGGGTTGACAATGTGAATGCCTAAGTGTGAGCACCCTCCCTGTTTAGAAAATCAGGAATCTCAACCCTAGTGAGACATCTAAGCGATTCTTCTCTATCCTGAAACCTTAGAGCATCCATGATAATGCTGTGATGATACAGAAAGGAAACCATCTTCCAGTGTGAGATTTCTCAAACGAGGGCCAAGGACAACAACATTCTGGATCACCTAACTGAACTTTTCTTCCTGTGCAGGATCTGAAGGAATGGGTGGCTGTGGAAAGCGATTCTGTTCAACCACATCTGAGGAAAGAAGTCATGCGAATGATGGCATTGGCAGCAGACAGACTTGCAGCACTGGGAGCAACTGTTAATTTAGTAAACCTGGGGTCACATCAGGTGCTTATCTGATTCTTGGACTTAAAACATCATATTTGCACATGGTCTTCCTATTGCATTCAGTGCTACGTACATGTATGTTATGACATAGTGTTATTTTTTGAAAGCTAGATAAAAATTCATCAGTAGTCCTGTACCTACCTGATACTCGCTGAAATCAAGTCTGAGAATTGAGAGCATACTGGGAACCACACAGACAATCCAAATGCAAATTGATATTCTGTGCATAGGAGGGAGTTTGATGCTTTTAACTGGAGGGAAGCAGTTTGCAAAAGTAAAAGGACTGAGTTTTTTACTGGGGCTCGTTTTTACATTTTTGTGTGTATGAAGCATGAGAACTAATGCTTCATTCGTCACTGAACTTTCTTTATGTGGGAGGTAGTTTTTACAAGGAAAATGTCGTCAGACAGAAAGGATTAGCTACCTAGAGCATCATCTTCCATTTTCAGAGCTTCTGACAAATGCTCCAAGCTATCTTCTTAATGATTGTTGGAAAGCAGCAGGGAAGAATTCATCTCGGAGAAACCTTTGTCTCTAATTTACTCACTTTACTGTAGCTGTGGGCTCTTTTCTGCCCTGGGCTACTACATTCCTACTCTAACAGGAATTCAGAAGTTCAATAGTAGTGATTCTCTTTTCTTTCCTCTGAGGCTTCTGGTGAGGATTCTGATTCTTAGCACAAAGACCCTGGAGTACAGCAACACTTTAATATTTCAGGTTGTGTCATTTGATAGTTGCAGAGAATGCAACTGGGCCATGTGGAGCACTGTTCTGCACAGAGCCACATTAGAGGATCAGCCTTAACCTGCTTTTAAGACTGACATAGCTGCTGCCTCCTCCCAGACATAACTTTTTTTTTTTTTTGTTTCTATATTGGAGGTTACAGGCCTCCTGCCCTCTGTCTGTGGTGAAATCAAACCCCAAATTAATTTGTGTGGCTTTTCAGTGTCACAATAGACTCTATAGCACAAGGTTACCTCTGTCTTCTCCAGTGCTGGGAAGTGAGAGCTTAGTAAGGAAGGCATTTATGACAATAAAATGTCAGAAGAGCTCTACAAAGGCCAGCAGGAAATACACAGTTGAGGAGAAAGATCTTAGTTTCTCTGAATAGCTTAAGACTGGATTCAGCCACATTTATGCATCTAATCAAATCAAAGTCAATTGAGTGCAGAAGCATTTTCAGTACTGAGAATTCCAGATTTTTTTGTACATTTGTAAGTTTTAGAAGGTTTGGTTTTCCTTAGTTGCCTTTTTTTTTTGACCTTTGTCCACAGTTGCCTGATGGCCAAGTCCTCCCACTGCCTTCTGTGATTCTTGGGGAACTGGGGAAGGATCCACAAAACCCCACTGTATGTTTCTATGGTCATGTGGATGTGCAGCCTGCCAAGAAGGAAGATGGCTGGAACACTGACCCCTACACACTGACTGAAATCGATGGTATGCATCTTTCCCTAAGTTTTGTATCATTATTTGAATACGTGACTGAGGTTCTGAGTGGGAGAAGGGTTCCTGTATATTTAACCAAAACATGAAGACTTCTCCTGTGGAAATCTTTGGAACATGTCCAGCAGCTTTCAGCTTTGATGATTATACTGTGACTAGTGAGACCCATCAGTGACTGCCTAATATTCGGTGTGGAAAAGCAATGTGAGGTTAAAGATGCTTTATACAGTATTCAATAGAGAATCCATTTCTGTTTAAAAATTCTTAAAGGATTTTTGCATCAACCATTATCCTCCCTTGCACTGCCTGCTCTTGCTTCATGCCACTTTTGTACTTTCACCTGCCATGCCGGAACTGAGGAGCATTTGTGGTGGAAGAATGTGAGACCCTCTTAAGGTAATTATCCTTCCAGCACAGCTAGCTGACTGAAGGAACAAAAATGATGGATAGAGGATCAGCGGATAAGTAAGACCTCAGAAATCCTGATTCCCAGGCTATAACCATTAAGTTGCCCTTTCTCATTATCTGGGATCAATTCCCAACTGGCGTAATTCCTTACTGGCGTAATTCTTCTGCCTTATTCCAGTGTATATCCAGTGAGGACTGCTACAGAAGTTTATACACAGGGACAGATTACAGTTTCACATACAGTGATAACTGCACATGATGTACAGTTGAAAAAGAAATTGCATACTTAGACTTGTAGCTTCATCTTTCTGCTGTGGCATTTATCTGTAGGGTTTTTGCTGCTTGTTACCTGGTCTGAATGATGTGTCCAGAAGCTGCATATTGAGCAAACCCTTGAGGCATATCTGGTATGAACAAACAGTTCCTGAGAAGAAAAGTGAAGCTTAAAAATTGGCATGTAGCAGAAACCACAACATGATGCATATAGAAGGAATGAAACATGGAAAAAGTGTACCAGTCCATTGGAAAGCACCTGAATACTCATCACCTTACTTAAAATGAGTCAGTGAAATCCTGACACTTTTGACACTCCACACATCATTAAAGCTTCTTTGGCAACTGGAATTTGCCAATTACATTGAAGTGACGAGAGAAAATTCAAAGATTACTTAAAAACTTTCCTCTTTTCTTTTTAAGGAAACCTCTATGGGCGTGGAGCAACAGACAATAAGGGACCAGTTCTAGCTTGGATAAATGCAGTGGAAACATTTAGAGCCTTGAAATTAGTAGGTATCAATGAGGACTTCTTTATTATTATTGCTAATTTTTGTTATTTACTATTATTCACTGTTATTATTTATTATATCTCTGGAGGGATGTATTTACATTCCTGAGTTAGATGATACATCTCTGTCCTAACAGACTGCATACACTTTGAAATACTAGCTTATTTCTAATGCAACACTTAGAGGACTGGTCCCACTCCAGTAAGAATTTGTCTTTGAGCACTTCTGTTTTGAACAGTCTGTCTGCAATTTAAATACAGTCTTGCTGCCACTGCCCTGCAGAGGAAAACCCAGGGGGAAGCATTCAATGTGTGTTACATACATTACACAGCTCTGATACCCTGTTCTCTTGAGAGCTTTTAAAATGGTAAAATAACAGACATTACTGAATGCTCATGAAGACTCACCTCTGCTGTTACATTCTGCTGATCTTTGGTTTTGTCTGCATACAAGATACCTTCAATTTATGTGTCTGTGTGAAGAGAATAAGTATCTAAAAATGTTCACACAATGGGCTGTTATGTCACCAACAGATTAGATTTATCAAAGCAAATACTTTGAATGGGTGCATTCACCAAGCACAAATACAATCACTCAGAGTCTGACATATTTCTGAGGTCAGACATTTGCCTAAATTTCTGCTATGACCAACACAGTCATCTTCAAACAATTTAGTAATTTTGGAGTAGTTTTATCCCCAAAGGAAAGCTAAACCAACATATATTCTAAGCTTGTAACTTGGTCAATTATCATCCTCTAAGGTGAATTTGCATGACATATTCTGTTAGTGTGCCGAGAAACAGTTTTCTGTCTCTTTTATGACATTATGGCACAAATTGAGCATTAAGTCTTGATTTTTTAAAGTCCTCTTACAACCTTCTGGAAAACATGTTTTTTCTTGCATCTGAAGTACTGAATTGACCTCGATGTCTCTTAAGCACTAGAAAACACACACGTTATTTGCCTAAAGAGTAGTTGTTGTAAGTGGACATGGTTATGGGTCTGACATCTTTCTAATTTTTCAAATCACTTATAGCTATCTTGACATCTTAACAAGCAAGCAAAAAGAATTTTTTGTCATTTGAAGCCTTTCTCCAGAAAACAGCACAGACCACCAAACAATATTCATGAACAGTTTGTTTCTAAAATTTGTGGCCAGCTGATGAACCATCAGTGAACCCATCCATGACACAAGTTCATTTAATTTTACACATTTATTCTTGCCTTTAATCTGTGCATTGAATCAAAAGAGAAAACATCCTAAAACCTCTAATGAGAAAATGAATTGTAACAGGAAACTAAGTTGAAATTTATGTCTTCTATGGGATGTGTCAGCATTTTCAACTCCCACTATTCCATAATAAAAGTTCTCATAATTACTCTTGGAAATGCATCCTTATCAACCAGCAGGCTTGCAAATTTATGAATGCTAAAAAGACAATTATAGTAGGATAACTGACAACATTTTCATCACCATGTAAGTCTGGTTATAGACACCGTTGGGAAAACCACAGCCAGTGGCTCCCGCATGGGCAGTAACAGTGGAAATATAAGAGGCAGGAAATTTTCTGTGAAAATGCAATTGCTATCACACAGTTAGAATTTCCAAAGCAATTAAAATATTGAATAGCACTGAGAGAAAGCCCATTTAATGAGACATTCCAGCAAGTTTTCTGAAAACACAAAGAAGAAAAAAAGACATCACTTATTCTTCTTTAAAAATGAAAAGTAGATAAAAACATGAGGAAAATAAGTTTTTCTGGGAACCTAATGTGTCCATCACTGGCTTTTCTAATGAAGCAAGCTATATCTCCTACATAATCATCCTACATCTTTCTTATCCTAACACAATTTGTACAGCAAGCCAGTCTGCTCCTAATTTTAAAGCTTTTAAAAAAAAAAAAAAAAAAAATTAAAACTCTCGTTTCTTACCCAGACTTTTCTAATTTTTATGTAGGCTATGCCAGTGAACTTCAAGTTTGTAATTGAAGGCATGGAAGAAGCAGGATCCTTGGGGCTAGAGAAGTTATTAGAGGAAGAAAACCAGAGCTTCTTCTCTGATGTTGATTATATTGTAATTTCGGACAACCTGTGGCTCAGCAATAAGAAGCCTGCCCTTACCTATGGGAGTCGGGGAAATGCCTGCTTCTTTGTGGAGGTAAAGGACACAGGTTCATTTGAACTGAGCCTCTGACAGCCAGCAATGATGTAGCTGTACTTACATCTGCATGCAGAGAAGGACTGAAGGAAAGCTTAATATTTACAAGCACAGAGCTTTCCCCCGCATCCCTTTTGGCTTCTGCAGGTTTCCCTCCTCATTTCAGTTCAATTAGCCTTATTTACTTCCATTAACTTCTCTTCAATCATTTCTCCCCTTGATTCCTTTCCTAACGCATTACTTTCCTGCCACTGTTCCAGTCTCATCTCATCCTCCCCCCTGCACATCAATCCTCATGCAGCACCATCCCTACACCTGCCTCTCCAACTCTCTCCAAAACCATCTCTGCTGCTGCTCTGCCTATCTGCAGCAGATACTGCTCAGTACAACGAATCAGCCTAAAGGGACTCAGTTTGGTTTGATATCTGGGTTTAAAAGCCACACAAAATTTCTGTAACCATTGGCAGGAGCAAATAGAAGTTCACTGTAGCCAACACGCTGTATTTAGCAATCAGTGTGAGCTCCTGTGAAATAAAGAGCAGAAATTTCTCATCTGGAAACGCTTCTTGATGAAGCATAAAAGGAATTTAGAGAGAAGATTAAAGAAATTGAGAACTAAAGAAAAATCTGCATTAACCTTTATGTCTAAAAAAGAATGATTTTTTTTTTTAACTGAAAGAGCCTTGCCAGCCTTGATTCAATTCTTCTAAGTCTTGCTTAAGAAAAATGATGCTATTAAAACATCAAAAATGATCTCTCTCTGCTAGTAGACAGTTAGATGTAATGAGGTTTTGAGAAGAATAAACAAGTTCTTTTCAGGAAAATATTTTATGATAAACCCAACTATGAAAATGTGTCTGGAAAAAGAACCCATTTAATAACTCAAATGCCTCTATTCTAAAGCCTTGTTCTTCAAGAGACCTATAAATTTTTATTTGTTGCAATCTTGAATTAAGGTTGGACATATATTCTTAATATAAAACAAGATTAATTTTTGCCTTTTTAAAAGAAGATTTTGCATTAAATAAAAAGGGTAGACAACTTGAAGAATTTATTCTCCAATGTTAGAAACAGTAATAATATGCAAATGTTTAATGTATGATGTCTTTAATCTTAGTGAAGCAAAAGAGGGAGTGGAGGAGGACCCTTGCTCTCAAATGTGTAAATGCTACAGACAGCTGAATTTCTCTCTCTGGTGGTTGACAACAGAGCTCCATCTTCTCTTTGCCAAAGCAGATTGTTCCTGACATGATGTTTTCCATTTAATAATTAGAAAAAGAAAAATAATTTTCTGTTCATTTGCAGTCTTGTTTGAAAAAAACTGGAACCAGCAATCACTGTGGAAAACAAACACAGAAGAATAAGGTAGTGAGTGTTTATATGTAACCAGTGGTTTTGGTACAGGTTGAATGTGGCAGCAAGGACCTTCACTCTGGAACTTTTGGAGGCATCATTCACGAGCCGCTGCTGGACCTGATAGCGCTGCTGGGTAATAACACACATCATTGCTGGGGAGCACTGCCCAGTGATCAGCCTCATGAAGGTCAGGGCCACGTTTAATTGTTGTAAGGCAAGCCTAATTGAAGCAAGATTCCCAGGTTTCCAAACCTCAACACAGCTATGGTGGCAACAGCCGAGGAAGGGAATGTCCCCAGTAAGGCCAGGACTTCAGATATGTTAAGCTGATGTCAGTCACGTGTCAATTAAGAACATTTAAGTATTACAGGCAACTTTAATACATACACACATAGCGAAACTTGACTTTTAAATGCTGATTTGTACCCCAGTAGGATGATGTTTTCATGTCAGAAGCTGGGCTGACACATCACACACTATACACAAACAGCAGCTCAATGGTTTTCTTAATAAATATGCAAATATATCAAGTTAGGTCTCGCAACTTGACAGATGCAAACAGTTGTTAGGCTTACTAATTTGGTAAAGAGCTAGGTAGCGGGGAAAAGGTGTTATGATTGCCAAGGGGAAGAAATACGCTCCACTTGTACTGATATCTGTATCTTATTTTGTAGACAGCCTTGTGGATTCCACAGGTCATATTCAGATCCCTGGAATCTACGAGAGTGTTGCTGCCCTGACGGAGGAGGAAAGGAAGTTATTTGAGTCGATTGAATTTGATCTAGAGGAACATAGAAATAACTGTGGTGTGAAAAAATTCCTCTATGGAACAAAGGTAACATAAAATCTGTATGAATATTCAGCAGAAAGAATTTAAATCACCTATTTGTAGCATTTATGTATAAGGCCAAACTGAAATATATTTTCAGTCAATGGCAAGCTCAAAATAAAATAAAGGAGCACTGAGAAGTAAAAGGTAAATAAAATTAGTCTGCTGAAAATTTAAGGCACTGCATCTGGGGAAAGTGGTCTGAAACATGAACAATCAATGAAAAGGAATAAAGCAAAACTAACAGTGTAACTCTCCCTTCCTTGTCTACCCCTTCTCTCCTCCCAAGCCTAATCAGCCAAATAAAACATGCATTAAAATGCCTATATTTACATTACATAGCAGGAAAGAAGTTGTATTGAGCTCTGAAAAAATGGGAGGCAGCCTTAGGCAGATAGGTTTCAGGTGGTTTTTATTTAATACAGATTTTGATGTCTGCCGAGCCTGCCATAAAAAGTATCCAAAGCTAGAAGCCTCTCCTTACCAGCAATTAAAAATTATATCCTAAATAAAAAACCAGCAGGTAAGGGCTGGCTTGGAAAAATCTCTCTGTACAAGAGTGGCAGCTGGGAGAAAGGAGTTGATTAAT
Organism: Cnemophilus loriae; assembly: GCA_013397755.1. Classification (NCBI taxonomy): domain Eukaryota; kingdom Metazoa; phylum Chordata; class Aves; order Passeriformes; family Corvidae; genus Cnemophilus; species Cnemophilus loriae. The sequence continues at coordinate 4,067,317 of VZTF01008251.1, read as the reverse complement.
TTTTTTATCACTAACATAATTATCCAGGTGTAAGTTCTACTCACATGGATGCTTTTATTTCCATGAAAAAGCTTTCAAATTACCTAAAGCTAGACTGTAAGAATCAGTAATACAAAAGTATAATGTAACTACACTATCTGAGTTTTGATGCTTTACCTATATGAGGATGAATTGATGTAAATTTTATGTGTAGATAAAGATCTAGTCTCATAAAACTGAAGGAAAGCAGCAGCACCCTGAGGTTCTGCATGAAGACCAGTTTATAATTTATATATTTCTCCTATTCTCCTTAGAATAATAATCATATTTTTGTTTCCCTTCTGCATCTTCTCCAGAAAAACTTGGTTACTGAAAATTATCATCTTTCCTATTGTGTTATTTAGTGTTCATTAGTAGAATTTCTTCACTGGTATCATCTGGGATGGATCTAGCTGAATGGTTTTTCCAGTGACAAGTTCCGGGATAAACAGGCTGTCAGACCAGAAGTTGTTCTGATCCTACTTTGCACTAGGAAAATTTACTTCCAAGATATTTTAAAACAATGTTCTATTTTTCTTATTTTTTATGAAAAACTGTTACCATCCAAATCTTTCTATGACTGAAAGCAGTAGTATTTTTTAAAAATGAAAATACATGTGCATGGGTTTAAATTAAAAATCAAACATCTTTAAAACACAGAGGTCTCCAAATACAATTTTTAGGATGGAAAAAGCTTGTTTATATCAATTGTGAATGGCTCCAGTGTCATCCCTTATATTTTCAATTATTTTTTTTTTTTAAAGGAAGAAATACTTCTACACCTGTGGCGTTACCCCTCTCTCTCTATTCATGGGATTGAAGGAGCTTTCCATGAACCAGGCATTAAAACAGTCATTCCAGCAAAAGTAATTGGCAAATTCTCAATCCGTCAGGTCCCCCACATGGACCCTTTGGTTGTGAAAAAACAGGTAAGAGACAATTCTTTCCTTTGGCCTCTACTGTGTAAATTAAGTCCCTCTTAGCACTTCACAAATCTAGACTTGTAGTAAATTGAATGTTTCTTTCCTTTGGCCTCTACTGTGTAAATTAAGTCCCTCTTAGCACTTCACAAATCTAGACTTGTAGTAAATTGAATGTTTCTAGCATTTAATTGTTTCCAAGAGAAGTAGGAATGTGGGTAATAAGCTTGAGTTGAAAGAAGATGAAAGCTTCTGACTGCAAAGTATTTTCCCCGCAGGTGGTTGAACATTTGGAGGGTGTCTTTTCCAAGAGGAACAGTCCAAACAAACTGAAAGTGTCTATGCCTTTGGGTGCAAAGCCCTGGCTTGCTGATGTTAATGATCTACTATACAAGGCAGCAAGAAGGGCAATAAAAACAGGTGTGTTCCATTTTTTTTTTTTTCCCCAGTTCTTAATGGGTTTGCAAGTGTGCAGGGGCATTGCCCTCAACAACAGGGCAAAAGAGATTTCCCAATTTAGTCCTGCAGCCACTTACCCTTATAAATCTCATTGATTTTGACAGAACAACTCATCAGCATCTTCCATACCTTGCTAAATTTTGATATGTTTTCTAGGAGTAGCCAAAAGGCCTAATTTATTTATTTTTGTATTGATAAGAAAACCAGAGGTTTATACAGCAGAGCTGGTTAGTGAAATCAATTGGCTAGACACTCAAACCCATTTCTACTCAGAAGCTCTTAATATCAGCTCTTTGCTTAAATATATGGTAGCAGAAAAAAGCACCTGGTTTACACCTATTTATTGATTCATTCTGCCCATGTATTTCAGTTTTTGGAGAAGATCCAGATTTCATTCGTGATGGCTCAACAGTTCCTGTTGCCAGAATGTTTCAGACTGTAACACAGAAAAGTGTGATGATGCTTCCGATTGGAGCAGCTGATGACGGGGAGCATTCCCAGAATGAGAAAATAAGCAGGTTTCTTTTATTTGTTGGTTTCTGCTATTACAGAAGGGGGGAGAACTGAAGTCCCTTGGTACCCATGAATGAGTGTGGCCAGATGGGAAGCTTTGCTGTGCATTGGGCAGTCCAAACCTACTGTCTCTAGCAAACTCATTGCTGTGCTAAGCAGAAAGCGAAATTCCCACTCTAACGCATACCATTATACACTTTCACGGGGAGTCTACTCAGTCTTGGCAATTTTCGTTTCACTAGCAATGAAATTTGCCTCTGGTCTGAAAGATGATGGTGCGGATGGGCACTGTTCCGTCACAGCATCTATTTTGAAGTGTGCCAGTCGCAGACGCTCATGGTTACGTAACAATTTTGGTGGTTTTCAGTATAAACAGCTATAAAGATTTATTTATAGTCCAGGGACCAAAACTAGTGTAATTATACAAAAAATAGCTTAAACTTGCCACTGGTGTTCATTGTTGGAGGCACCATGGTAAGCCGCTATTCAGTGTGTTACCTGAACCCTTGTGCAGGTTCTGAGTCCACTCATGATGAACTCTGGAAAGTGGAGAATTCTACAACAATTCTCAAATTACTTTTTTTCTCCCCTCATTAAAATCTCAACACTACTGGCTACAGAAAATAGCAATTTGGGGATGTAAACCTGGAAAAAGTTCTCTGAAAAAAATCCAGGGGAGTACCAAATTGAAGGATGTCCAGCATTTCTGTGCACTGGGTAATTTTTGGGGGTTACCAGTCTTGCAAATTCATCTGAAGACTCATTAAACTTCACTGGACTATGTTTCTAATTTTAAGAGCAGGACAGCCTGACAAGACTTCATCATGTTTCTTTCCTTCTTCACAGACACAACTATATTGAAGGAACCAAATTGTTTGCAGTTTTTTTCCTGGAGATATCAAAGCTACATCGGAACTTACATGAAACTTCCCACACAGAGACTATCAACTGACAGACCATACCAAGAAAATCAGCAAAGCACTTTCTTAAACTTTCTAACCTATATAAATCATATAAATCACATATTCAGTGGCTGTGAATTGGTGGGGAAAAAAAATAAATGCTGTGCTATTTTTTGACATACTACTAGATGGCATGCATTTGTGATATGGTCAATCAAGTGATCTTATCCCTAATGCTATAAAATAGGGTTAGTGATAATTCACTCTTGATGAATGGAACATGTTACACTTTAGTTTTAAACTTCAGGAAAAAGGGAATTTTTACATCTATTTTATCAAAATGACTTTATTTCTTAGTTTTGTAGTGTCACTCTTCATGCTGCCTAGCTGACATTCCAGTTACTGAATATGAGCAATACACAACACTGTAGTTTCCTCCTAACGATATACAAAATTTCACTTCTGTGATTCTTTGAAAAAAGATCAGCTACCAAATTAATCTCTTCCCTGTCCTTCACAGAAAGTTTTAAATAGGAAATGCAATGAAATTAGCTTGTGAAGATTGATGTGAAGATTTGCCTATTAATATCTACTTATGGGTATAATCACTGAGGTGAGTAGAACTGCAATAGTAAATAAATATTCATAGGTCTGGATTCTGCCTTCCCTCTCATCCAAATCTCCTCTTACTGTGCTGTGAGCAGTTTTAAGAATCACTAAGTAATGTTTCCTTATGTGACTTTCCTTCCATACAATAGAAAGAAGTTTTTGTAAACATCTGTTCTGGCCAAAGTCTGTCATCAGAAGGGTGTTTTTCCACCCAATTAGCAACTGGTTGTTGTTAATTACTTTTGAAGCATCAGTTTGCATTAATAATTAAGTCAAAAGCAAATGATGTACTTTGAAATGAAAACACATTAGTTGAGAGCTCTGTTTGCTGTTTAGGCAAAACATCCAGCACAAAGTTCACAGCTCACATTTAGATTTTTTTAACTTTAAAATGTGATTTTTACTCTAACATAATTAATTCACACAGAACCAAACCAACCGAACCAGTAGTGTTATCCCTACTGTTAAAAAATGACATTAATGAAATTACAGAAAGTAGTTGAGATCTTTCCTTTCTCTCCTCCTATCTCCCTTCAAAAATCTGCAAGAACAAAGATGTGGATGTGGAATCTATCTCAGGGAATATTGTACTGCAGATAACTTGTATGAACAGATGATGTGGGAAGTTATTGGGATAAAAGCCTTGGCTGAATTAAAAAATATAACTTCTTCTGATCTGCAGTAGTTCCTGTGAAATTCATAGGAGTTGGACATAAAAGTAGCCGGCCTTTTAAGAGATCTGGGAACAGTAATAATCCAGGGTACTTGGGTCTCACATCACATTCTCAGTAAATACCCATTTTCAGCCCTACCTGGGGCTGTGAGGCTCACAGTTCAGCTGCAAGAGCTGAGTAAGGATTCTGGCTCTGGCTGCTGACAGCGTTCAAGGGGAAAACGAGGATTCAGCTCAGTCTCTTACTTGTGTTGGCACTAATGACTGCAGAACTGCAGTGTAATCTTTGCTGCCCGCGTCAAGAGAGAGGACAAGGACCAAAAGCCTCAAAGACCAGAAGACTCTGGTTTGCACATCATCAATTTGCGGAATAATTCTCTGTGATCTCTCAGTTCCCTTCACCTGTTGAAAGCATTTAGGACAGCACAGTAATTAACGTTGCAGGGGTGAGTACTCCAGTGTCCGCACAGGACTCAGGGCAGATTAGTCCATGCTTAAAAGCTATCACACCATAGAGGTACATGAGGGAATTTTGCTGAAGTATTTGAAGATATATAATTGACATAAAAAATTGCAATCTCTGGGTTTGCAGTGACCATACAAGTTACAGAATCACAGAGAATGACAGAATATGCCAAGTGAGAAGAGACCCACAAGGATCATTGAGTCCAGCTTTTAGTCCTGTACAGAACCATCCCCAAATTAGCTTAAAACAGAATTGAAAGAAACCTCTGCTGATAAATATGACCATTCTAGCAGAAGAGTAGGAAAGTTGGTGAGATGGAGGTGGCAGATTTCTTCATGAAACGGGGATGGAAACTGTGTTTTAGGAATATGGCTACTCTGAAATACCACTATTATATATGCTGTCTATGTGTTCTACAGCTTTACAAAGTTGGAATCGAAGATGCGCTTATGTATTTTTTAGTGTTGCTCTTTGGAATGACAAATAAAATAGAGTCAACAAAGAGCATCATTTTATAAGCACACATACTCTCAGAGCAGTGCACTGAAATAAGGTTCTGCTCTGAAATAGCCACTTAGTGTCAACTTAAAACCATGTGAGTGAAACAGTGGGGCCACTGAATTACGCACACCATCTCCATGGCTGCTTCAGTCCCAGAGGAAAGAAAGAGCATAAAACTTCAGTTTCAGATTCTCCTGTCTGTGAAAGAAAGCACTCGGAAGACAACTCCTGCCCATAGGGGTATTGAGAGCTACTCTTTCCTTCTTAGATCAAGAATGAGTATCCACCTTTTTATTTTTTTTTGGATATTGTGCAGCATCTCATTAGCCTTGCAAAAAAAAGAAACGGTGTGCATTTTTCTAAGGTCTGTATTGTTATACAACATTTCTAGAAATGTTACTTCTTGATTGCATTAACTTGTTGCCACAGTAAGTTAAAGGTATCTCTACAATTCTAGCGTTAGAAATAGGATTACAAATTGCTTCTATTCGTTAGCCTTATTCTAGATGTGCCATATCCTATGTCAGAGCATATTAGATATTCTCAAATCCTGACCAACTACCTACAGAAATCATACGTACAATTTGTGTGTCTACATATGCATGTATGTAGCTGAATATATGTACACTTGCAGGATCTAATCCAGTCATTGATTAAAAAAAAAAAAAAATCTTGTCCATTTTGATTCAGGCTTTTTCTTAGTAAGGACTGAATAACGGCAAAACAATGTTGTGGGGATGTCCAACAGCAGCATCTATATCTCTGAAAGCTTGATACAGATATCAAGGCTTGGATCATAGGATAATAAAAGGGTTGAGGTTGGAAGGGACCTTAAAGATCATAGAATCATAGAAGAGTTTGGGCTGGAAAAGACCTTTGGAAACCATCTAGTCCAAGCCCACTGCAATGAGTAGGATCAAGTAGATCAGGCTGCTCAGAGCACCATCCAAGCTGACCTTGAATGTGTCCAGGGATGGTGCATCCAACCACCTCTCTGGGCAACCTGTGCCAGTGTTTCACAGCCCCCAGAGGACATCTCATAGCACTAGGTGCCTTATACATAGCTGGTCAAGTTCTGCCTGTCTCCCTGGTAGAGGAAGATTTGTCCCAAGTTTTCCTTTTTCTTGTAGGCTGTACATCCAAGTCGTAGGGAATCAAAACTCAAGAAAGAGATCATATTTTCCACTGAGTATTAATGTGAAAGAATAAATTAGAACATTTTCATTTCCATTTAAAATCAGTGGGTTTAAGCGTGAAAGTTGCTTTTTTATATTAGAGAAATACAGTTTTAATCTTTAAGTAATGTTTTGGAAGAGAAGACTGAAAAGTGTGTCAGCTAAAATCATGGAGAATAAGATGCTGACAATAGGAGCTGAAGGCATAGAGAGATGAGCAGCCTCCTGAGACTGAGATCTAATCAGCTCACTGTCTGCTTAGCCTGTGAAAGTGGAAATCAGGCTTACTCACATAAGTATGGTTTTCCTTTTCAGTCACTTTACTCCCAAGAAGTTTGACTTTGACTCCTGCTATTTATTCCTTTCAGAATACAGCATTTGGCTTGTCTCACAAAATGTTATAAAATGCCTCGCTAGTTAAGGTTGTTCATAGTCCATGTTTAGACAGGGAAAATTGTGCAACTGTGCCTTTACCTGTGACGCAGAGGCCCATGCCACAGTGGCTGGTGCCAGTGAGGACCCACGAGTTTCCTTGTTTCTGCTACATTCCCTATATTCTGGAACATTCCAGCTGCAAGTAACATGTAAAGTTAAATACTTACTGCTCCAAGGTGAAGTTTAACTGATCTTTAAGTTTATATGTTGTATCATAGAATATCTAGAATTGGAAGGAACCTGTAAGGATCATCGAGTCCAATTCCATGTACATCTGTATTTGGAGCCGCAGACACATCATGCCCTTTAGGAGGTGTGTCATTAAATATTTTAAACAAATATATGAGTAGAAAAACATGAACAGTTCCTTGTTAACAGAGTGCGTATTTGTCTACTTTACTGCCAAATATTTCAGTGATCTTCTCACTTGCATTCTTCAGAACAGTGTATGAAGAACACCTCCATGCTGCAAATAATTTTAATATGTAGCAAAGGTTTTTCTGCAATGCTTCTACATTAGATTACACAAATGTAGACCAGGAAATTCAAAATGATCTGCTAATAACACAAGCATGGTGGTATGCAATCTTGAAACCTCTTCTCATATTTTTTATCAGCTCTGAACTTGAACCAGTGTGAGTCTTCTTCCTGAAGTCACTTAGAAGTAATTTTGACATTTCCACTACTTTCTAAGGAGGTAAGTGAAAGAGCCACTGTTGTAATGGGAGGATCGATGCTTCTTGCAAAGCTTTTCAGTTGGTTCTCACATGGAATGAGTTGTTTGGATGGAGGACAATGGAGACAGTTCCTAGTTACTTTATCTGCTCTCACAGATTTTAAAAATTTTAAACATTTTTTTTTGCAATTTTAAAAGTAATTTTAAAAACTGCAAATACTATCTGAAAGTGTGCTTGTATTTTGTTATGCAATTTCACTCAGGTTCTTTGAGGGAAACGTGCCACATTCACTTACTCCTCAAGGCAGGAACAACAGCTGTGGTTTTTTGGTGGACTTAAAGAGATGAATGAAAGTGCAAACACACTTCCACAGGTGTGAAATTTGGATTATTTTTGCTAAGAAACTTTACTCTTGGGAGGGGAAAAAAACCCCAAGAAAACCTTGCTTAAGCTTAAGTCCACCCTGCGTAAGGTGCATCCCAACAGCAAAGAAAAATGGTCACATTCCTTACTTAATAAGAATTTGAGAATTTCAGTGTGTAACCAGAAAATTCTTCCTTTAGAGCTAACAGTATAAACACATTCTTATTTCAGTGGATATAGTTCTAACAGGACTAGGATGCATGTGCCAGGTGGATAATATGTTGACTTAGTGAAGACGAAAAATAAGGATTAAATCTCTATTTCATGTAGCGTACTTTTTTTGCATATTATTTTCTGATCTGATACCACATTAAATCTTCATGTATTGATGCATAATGTACCAGACTTGATGTTTGTATTTGAAATATATGTCTATTTGAGAAACTTGCTTTGTGAGTTTGCAAGAGATTAATTATAAAGTGGTGGAGCTGTAAATTCTGGCAAGCTGGACATCTTCACACATAACAGACAATACAGGGTAATAAATGACTCTCATTTTACTGCAATGAATTATTATTAAAATTAAATGAATTTTTATTAAAAACCCACAGTACAAGAAAACCAAATCCTTGGAGGTTTGGCAGGGTCAGCCTCCAGACAGTCTTATACATATATGTCGTTAAATGAAACCAGATGTTGTGGATATACGCGTGGACAATGCTGATGTTGCTACTTGTCTCAAAATCCTTTTGATGATCTCTCACTGTGAAGTAACATAAAGTGTCGGTCAATTGCATGTTCCCCATCCTTCTGATGCAGTTACAATTTTCTTTATTTTATTTTATTTTTTTATATTTGTAAGAATAATTCAAATATCATGCTAGTCTTTCTATTTGTGGAACTGAAGGGGATTTTTTTTTTTCTGAGCTTAGAATTAAAACTGTAAAATCTCTCCAATAGAAACTGGAAATATTCAACATGACACACTCCTGACATATACCCTTCTGGCGTGAAGAAACAAGTGGTGGCAGAGCCCTCATATGAATTTCATGTAAGTTTGCATCACTCTTTTTCTACAGTTAGAAATTCAAGAGTTAGTACTGCTTTACTTGTCTCCTGTGCATTACTGCCTTCCTGACAAGGCATCAAATTCCATAGGCAAGGTTAACATCCTCAATTTGGCAGCAACCCTGACATTCCAGTGACAACTTCGAAAGATAAAGTTTCATTTCATCACAGTGGAAGGACCAGTAAGATCCTGGAAGTACATCCTTTCTAAAGCTGGCTCTTTTGGGGGCTTCTGGACACCAAAATTTATATAGTCCACTTTTTATAGAAAAACAGTGGAATAGAAGACACATTTTAAACAAGCTAACAAGCAAACAAACAAAACCATGGCAGATGCTGCACTAGCTTCCCTCCTGGTGTACAAGCTAGCAATGGCAGTCTGCAGTGCCTTTGCTAAGTTGCCCTTATAAAGTGCACACAAAAATGTATGGGCCCAGGGAAAACAATATTCACCAGCAGTGCTCTACGGGTGCTGGTGTACCTTAACACGGGCTTTTCTGGAGGGAACAGCCTGAACACTTAAAGATAATGTCCATGGGTAAAATTTCTGCCTGTGTGCTTCAAGTAACATCAGTTATTTGTCAGCATGGAAAAAAACCCACATCTGATTTATTGGTACATTGATATTGATGTTTGCATCTAGAAAGCTGCATGCACAGAGACATGAGTGAAGTCTCCTGTCTGCATGTTTTGTATTGTGTATGCAAAACAGTTTAATTGTTTGTGCTTATATACAATTGCTTTCTATGACCATTTATTACTATTTATTTTTGAGATGTTGGCTACTGTGACACTGAGCAGATGGCTGGTTGACTACTGTTCTAGATTATTGCATCTCCTAGATGTCACACAGTTCTCTTACCACTCCTCATTTGGACTGTAACTTGACTTTAGAGAAACATAACTCAGATTATTCAGGATCTGATGAAAGAACACATCTGACTCTTCAAGTGCCTCTGTGAAGATAGCTCTCTGTGCACATCCAGATAAATATCCATGGCCCCCATGCTTCTGTGTTGCAGGCTGCACAGAAAGCTTTAATACTACTGGCAAGACTAGGCCTGGATAGTGCATCTTGTGGGCCAAACGAAAGGATTTGCAGTCACTGTTACTCTCTTTTGTTAAGTGGGGGAACTTCAAGAACTATCTTGTTTTTTTTTCAAATTCTTGCAACTTCTACCTGTAAACTTAAACTCCTATAAAAGTATTTTAATTGCAAAAACTCCTTTTATTCTCTTCAAGCTGCTCAAAAATCTTTTCTTTTCCCCTAGATTTAACGCAATTATAAGAAATTCAAACAAACCCTTTCTAAGCGTTCCATTAAAGCTCAGGTACTTTCCTTTTTATTTTTCTCAAACATTTATACTGCAGTTACAATAGCAGGAAAAGTTGGGAAACCACATAATTTTTACATTTTTACTTGCTTGCATAAGGTTCTTTATATCACAACAAAATAATTTAACAAAAGGTACCTAGAAGCGGGTGAGCATTTTGTTTACGTAAAAATGGGTAACTATTTGTACTTCAAACAAGTTCCCTGGCACAGGTACACAAACAAGTTCCTGGGCAGCGAACCCAGCGCGTAACATGAAGTGAGTCAGAAGGTGCAGCCTTTAATGAAAGAGCAGGTGCGGGTGCCACGAGCAGCGTCACCTCGGTGGCACAAAGGCGCGGCCATGCCCGGACACAGCCACACCTCCTCTGGTTCTAGAGCTGGCGTGGCTGCCCGGCTGCGGAGCGGGCCGAGCTGTGCAGGCTCGCTCTCCATCCCTTTGGACACCGGGGGCAGTGGGCGCAGAACTGCCATCACGGTTCCCTCCACGGGGGCAGCTCCCCAGAAAACCACATCGGAGCTGCAGCCGCCTGGCCTCAGCCAGCCCATCCGTGCTCAAGTGTGGCGCTGGCAGTGCCCTGCTTGGTCCCTCTGTGACCCTGCCAAGCCGGCCAGAAGCCACCTGTGTTTTGCCCAGGTGGCGTTTGGCAGAGGCAGTGCCGGAACCAGCTGAGCCATGGATCACAGCAGTGCTGCATCAGCGCTTAGCGAGGGACCAGGATCACAGGACCACGGCTGATTCATAGAATTGTTCATTGAAATTGTCCATTGTTAAAAAAGGCCTTTATTGAGTCCAACCATTAATCCAGCACTGCCAAGTCCCCCACTAAACTATATCCCTAAGTGCCACATCTGCACATCCTTGAAATACCTCCAAGGATGCCGACTCAACCAAATTCCATCAGTTTCAACAGTGTGCAGCAGCAAGTCAGTCAAACTGGAATACTGCACTTTGTTTCCTGAATCACACACCTTGAAAAATGGGCAAAATAACTGGCATGAAAAAAGGGAAGGTATACATACATGTGTATATATATATGCATACGTAATTGACACTAAAAAAGTTTACATCCTAATTATTCTGTTTCATGTTTTCTTAGGGGTTGGAACTGCAGAATAAAGATATATAACTTTTCTTCAAAAATTTGCTACTCTGTTAAAAACCAATGGTGAAGAAACCCTTGTGGGTTGATGTTGATAACTTGATATGCTGCAGACACCATGGTGTCCTTTGGAGGGCCTGCCAGTGACATTCTACCTATGAGCTCATCATCGAGTCATGGGGTTATTTCTTCTAAACAAATTTGATGGGAAAACCCGTGATTCAGGGTTGGTAAGTAGTATTACGGTGACTGCCTTTATCCCGCTGAACGTAGTAGTAATTACACAGCTGTGTGTGTTTTCTGTACAGGAGCAAACACACAACACTAAGCAGGAAAGGTAGGGAGAGTTTTCAGTTGCACAGCTAAGTAAAGAGCTGGTACTACTCTTGAAATGAGCAACATTTCTGGTGAAATCAGTATTTTGGTGTGGTAGAAATATACCAACTGCAGAATCGTTCCCAGTGTCATGTTCTGTTAGAAAATAAATATAGTCTATATTTACAGTCCATTGATAAACTACTATATTAACTAATTAAATCCTTGTCAATTACTCATTGACTTATTCAGCTTGCATTCTAATATATTTTTATTAGCATAACTACTTCAGAACACAGAACCACTTTTCAGCACAACTTTAGAATTCTGTATATACCTAAGACAGAACATTAAATGTAGGGATATCTGTAAGCATTTAATAAATACAGCTTAGAATTACAAAATAAAATTAATTATTTTTGGTACAGGTATGACTCTTTCTTAGATTAATAGTGATTCTGCATTAGATACTACTTGTCCCATACCAATGGCTCCCTCTTCAGGCTATTCCTAAAACATGCTGCCTCTCTTCATTTCGTAGGAAATATTTCAACTTGTAAGACTCCAGCTCCCACAATCACGTCTTCTTCTCCAGCATGTTTCCTCTCAGTAAGCAAATGATGAAATAACTGACGGACCAGGCAGGCTCACTTGGTGTTCCTTGAGACCCAGACCTACCAATCTTTTAAGGCATATGAAAGGAATTTGTAAACTGCAGAGAAACTGAGCTTAAAGCACATCAAAAGGTTATTTTGCCTCTCTTCCCCGTGCTGAAAAATATCCAGAACAATCAGATTGTTCTTAATTGTGTTATTCTTACAACTGCCAGTGGTTCCTGTAGACTCTCAAACTAGTAAATCTAAATACGTATCTAAAATCCCAAAGATATCTTTACTACAAATTTAGCCATATTCTGTGTAATTTCCTGTTGTACACAGAACAATTAAATTCTGTACTATAACCCTTAGGTACAGGACCAGGAGATAGCCCTCTCTCACTGATGTCCTGTGTGGTACTCCACTGTTTTAAATTTTGTTCATTCATTTCAAATCTTCCCCAAGACACTGGTGAAGTCTTGGGTGCTCCAGTTTGCTTCAATGAAGGGCTCAGGCCACAGCAACCGTTTCGTTTTCAACCCATTCTTACAGTCTTTACAACCCCCAAGAGAACTGGCATTGCTGTGCCATAACCTTAGCAGATTACCCAGTGACTAACTGGCTTAATAGAACTCGAAGTTGTCACTTCTAGCTGGTAAGCTCATGCACAGTGTGACTGGAAAAAGTCAGTGAACCGCAAATGTATTCCCCAAGAGGTGTTCTCTGCTAGCGTCTCTGTGCCACGGCCTTGAAGAATGCTAAATGCTGTTTAACTAAGATACTCTGTCTAATAAAAAATGCTGTGTAATCCGGACATAAATGGGAAACCTACATTTTAAAAATCATAAGCAACAGTGAAAAAGCAACTGCATTTTACCACAGACATCTGAAGACTCTTTAGACGACGCTTCTTTGCTTTGATATTATACTTAATCGTGTGATTCTGCTTAAGGGAGAAGGAAAGAACATTTAGGGTTTCATCATCACGGTTTCTTCACGAGTTTATAAAATGCAAAATACGTTACAAATTGCCTCCTTGTTGCCTTTTTCAACTGTTTCTCTCTTGAACCGCACTGCCTGAAAGTTATGCTAAGTATAGCTTGGAGCGTCGGTACCGTTCCGCTGATAACCCTAGTGAACGGTAGCGGGCTGTAAGTCAAGCACTTGTTTCCCCCCTCCTCCACAACAGGTTTCCCAAGGACCAGATCCAAATCTCGCTGCAGTGCGATACTGGGTGAGAATGTGAGGCACAGCTTTACGCACAGCCCTGCGCGGCCCAAGGTCACACTGGAGCAACCCGGCGCCGAGGCTGCCGTAGGGGCAGAGGCGACAGGCAGGCCGGGCTGCGCCACGCACCAAGGAACGGGCAGCTTCGGGAAGCTCTAAAACCGCACCGGCTGGCTCCTGCCAGCCAGCGCCGCCTGCTCTCGTCCGGCAGGGGCACGAAGCTGCGGCCTCACCGGCACGCGCATGCCGGGAAAACCCTCGGGCCTCCGTCCTTCCTTTTGGGACCATCCCTGCCCGGGAGGACGTGGGGGGCGGCAGCAGCCGGGAGCTAGGGACGATGTCACGGCAGAGCAAGATGGCGCCACAGCGCGCGCGCGCGGCGGCGGCCGTTGGGCGCGCGGACCTTCGCGCTCGCGGCGGCACGAGCGACGCCTCCGCACCGGCTCCC
>VZTF01008251.1:4009270-4052890 GCA_013397755.1 Cnemophilus loriae | reverse complement strand
CGGTCCGGTCCGGGCAGGGCGCTCTGGGGTGTCGGCGTGTGGGGTTCGGCGCTGCCCTGAGTGGTTTCAGCCGCCCGAACCCCTCTTTTTTTCCCCCTCCTTTCCCGAAGGTTGCTGTAGAATAAGCGGGGATGAGGTTTGAGAAGTGCGGCGGTTGGCGATGAGGGACGGCGCACGTGACTGCTGGAGCTCTGTATGTGGCTCTTACGAGGGATAAAGGAAGGGTTGTAGCTGCTTTCCCTTTTTACTACTTCAGTCACCACGCAGAGCAGTGACAGAATTACAGAATTAGGTTTGGAAAGACTTCTGATATACCGAACACTATTTCGTCAACAGACCATAGCACTGCGTGCCACATCCAGTCTTTCCGTAAACACCTCCAGGGACAGTGACTCCATCACCTCCCCGGCCAGTCCACTCCAAAGTCTAATCACTTTCAGTGAAAAAATTCTTCGTGATGTACAGCCTAAACATGCCCTAGTGCAGCTTAAGGCTTTTGTCCTCTCATCCTGTTGCTGGTTGCTTGGGAGAAGAGGCTGACCCTCTTTCAAGGAGAAGTGGCCTCACTCTCCTTTCGGGTGGTTGTAGAGAGTGATAGGGTCTCCCTTGAGCCTCCTTTACTCCAGGCTAAACAATCCCAGCTCCCTCAGCCATTCCTTACAGGACTTGTGCTTCAGACCCTTTGCTTATTTACTGCCCTACTCTGGAGGTCAGGCTGTTGAATTAGGAGCACCTCCTGTGCTTTCAGAGTCTTGTGATTGTCAACATGGTTTTGTCTGATCTAGAGGGTCAGAGTAGACTCTTAGGGAACCTGTGGGATTGTGGCAGGGAAAGCAAGTTCCCATAAATAGCATAATTAATACATTTAATTAATACATAGTTAATACATAGTTAATACATTTCTGAGGGTGTGTGTGTCTTCAGTAGGAAAGATCGTTGAACCAAAACTACTGCTTTAGGTGATCTTTGAGGGATAGGTCATCATCTATATGTCCTTTATATAGAAGTTTTTTAGTGTGTGGCTTGTGAGGCACTGGCACAGGTTGCCCAGAGAGGTTGTGGATGCCCCAAACCTGCAACTGTTCCAAGGCCAGGTTGGATGGGGCTCTGAGCAGACTGGTCTTGTGGAAGGTATCCCTACCCATGGCAGGGGTGTTGGAACTAGGTGATCTTTAAGGTCCCTTTCAACGCTAGCCTTTCTATGGGTCTGTGTTCTGTCTTGTTTAATTTGACTTGTTATGACAGGTTTCCTGGTGCTCCTTCAAATAACTGGTGTGGCCTCTGAACCACGATGTTAATACTAAATGTAGTGTTAGTTGGAAGAAGGAAAGGAAAAAACGTTTGTGATCTGAATGCTGTAGCTAGTAGTGATCTTAGAATTTACATAGTTAAAAGTTTTGTTTCTGTTTTCCTGTGCCCGCTGTGCTCCTTTGTGTGGTTGTACTGATACAAGACTTGCAAGATCTTGGCTTTGTCATGTCATTTGTGCTCATCAATATCATACTAAGCATGATGGTAATACCTAGGGAGTAGTAAGTAATGGAAATCCAAAAGTGCAAAGGTAATAGTGGCAGTGGTGGATTTTCTGATGGTGCAAAACCATGACAGACTAACATAATTTAAACACTGGATGTAATTTCCTGTGATTCTCACCTTACAACCCAAAGATGTGGCATGTAAAGACTATAAATTTTCCATTCCTGTATCAGAACATGAGTAATCAAGATGTTTGTATGAGGCTGGAGTTTTGGATGCTGGGATCTATATTTTTCCCAGATCACACCTCTTCATGAAAGATGAAGACAATTAGAGGCTTCAGTTGGGTCTCTCTTGCAATCTCCTACACTATTCACAGCAAGTTACATTCATCATAGAAGTAACATTGCAGTCATTCCATCCCTATTTCATAAATTATTTTAGCATGGACATATAATCAGATTGTAGCTTTTATATATAAAATATAGAGCCTGGCAGTAATTGTATAATCCATACATTTTAAAAAAAGTCAAATGCGCTGATGTGACAGGACGATGATGGACTGTGACTTTCTCAGTATGTTCAAACGTGTCAGTTTTATTAGCATTTTGGGAAATATAATTCAAACGACCTGAGTTAAATCCTTTGCTATCGTTCTTCTGTAAGAACTATTGTATAGTAACAGCATCGAAGATTTCTAATTTATTTACATGAGAGTTTTCTTTATTAGAAACGCTTTTAAAACTTAAGCTGTGTTGTCTCTTTTTAAAGAAAAACATTTCTTGGAGATAGAATGTGTGTGAAGGAGATGTCAGTTACAGTATTCCGTTAAACCCAGCCTTTTGTAGTGGAGAACAGCATTTTCTTCTTAGTGTGCACAGCATTAAGAATGAGGTGGCTTTGCTTTGCCTGGTTATTTTTTTTTAATTTTTTGAATGTTTTGTGGTTTTGTGCATGAGATGAAATTTACAGACAGACTGGCACATGAAATGTGGTTGAACTGGAATTGTTGGGTGGCTCCTCTGTTTGAATTTCCTAATGTGGTTTAGAATTTAAATATTCTCGGGAAAACAGAAAGGCTTCATTGGATGGATGACCCCATCAGTCAAATAAAAACATTGGTTTAAGATACACCTGGTCTAGTCATTCATTGAAATTAATGCCTTGGTGTTATGGTGCATGTTAGAGGTACTAAAAAGTTGACTTTTTAGATTGAAATCTGAAGTATAACTTAATCTTTTGAAAGCTTGGGTAGAAAGGCAAGATGCTGTGGTTGAACAGATGTAGTGGCTGTGTTTCCTTCAGCTGTTCACAAAACCAGACATGCGGCAGAGAGGTCTCTCTCTTGTGCTCTGTGTTACTTGAGGAGTCAAATGGAAATGGTGCTTTCATTTTAACAGATTGTCAGCAGCTGCCCAGCAGAGCATTCTTGGTTATTCTTCTACCCCAGAAGGGTTTTGTTTTGTGTTGGCCTTGCCACCTTGGGGTAGCACAGCCACCCAGTGCTGCCTCCGCTTCCTCAGGTGCAGCTGCATCACACAGTGCCTAGCCAGCAGCAGCCGAGGCATGGAGGCACCACTCCTGCCGTGCAACATGAGTGGAAGGAGCAGAACCAACAACAGCAGTTCTTGGTGGACACAAAGACATGAAGGAAATGAGCACTGTGCCTCACCAGTGATCACAGAATCAGCTAGATTGAAAAAGACCTTTGAGATCAAGTCCAATCTATGACCCAACACCACCATGTCAGTTAGACCGTGGCACTAAGTGCCTAGTCCAGTCTTTCCTTAAACATCTCTGGGGACGGTGACTCCATCGGCTCCCTGGGCAGTCTATTCCAATGTCTAATGACCCTTTGTGTGAAGAAACTCTTCCTCATGTGTGGGCTAAACTCCCCCTGGCGCAGCTTAAGACTTGTGTTCTCTTGTCCTGTTGCTGGTTGCCTGGGAGAAGAGGCCGACTTCTCTCAGGCAAGTACAGTGTTTAGTACTAACAAGCATAGACTTAACCGTGGATGTCTTGGAGAGAATGAATTAGGAATAGGGTTGCATGGGACCTGGCATTGCAAACTGCTTAAATCTTGCCTGGCCCATGGTGTCAAAGTTCCTGTGAAATCTCTCCAATAACATCAGAGTGGTTTAATCTTTGGTCTGTTTGCCTTTGCAGTGGACATTCTTACATGGTTACACAAAAGTGTATGAAAGTTTAAATGCGCCTATACCTACTTCTAAACTGGATTTTTTTTTTTTTTGGTCATTTTGGGGTGTGTTAACACATAAACTCAGATTGTTTATTAGCCTATGTGTATAAAACCAGTGAAGAAGCAAAACATGCAAAGATGTTCTTGTAATTTCTAATTTCTCACCTGTAGACATTCCAAAGGTGGTTTTTTTGCTTTGCAGAAAGAAAGTGTATGTTTAAAACAGAGGAACCACACCTGCTTTCCTGCTCTGCAGTTGTGAATGCTGTTAATCCTGTTTCTGCCATCTGCCAGAGAAGAGTCTGTAGTTACAGAACAGCCTGTAGCCCATTGTAGATGTTTATGTTAAATGTATGTGGAAGTTTTCATATTTTAATTAATCTCAGTTCTTCAACATGTGAAGATGAAAGAAAGCTGTGTCCCAAACTTATGTCAGCAATCTATAGCTTTATAGCAGAAAGAAACCTAGCTATCTTTTTCCTCAGTATGAAAAGGAAAATTACTGTAAGTGCTACCCAATTCACACACATCCTCACAAAGAAATGGCCCAAGTGCCTTTTAGAAACAGGCATTAATGGTGTTCCAAAAGTAAAATGCTTTTTTGCATGATCGTGACTGCTTTCCAGTCCTACGTTAGCAGAGTTGTTGATTGCTATTTTTTTTTTTTTGCTTTGTTTTGTTTTGTTTGCTTGTTCTACAGTAAGCTGACCTTTTTTCTCGATAGTCTGGCCTACTACTGAACTACTGTCTGCATCAGTATGGGTTTTGTTTAAGTGGGCTGTGAGGCTGTGAATGTTCTTAGGTTTTTTTGATCTTAAGTGGTACAGGCATAAATTTTAATTGCCTCTGTCTTTCTGAATCTAAACATACAAGTTGTTATGTGTGTGTGGCATATGCAATGGCCCAGGGAGAGGTGTGCAGAGTTAGGGTATGCAGTATTTCAGTGTGTAGATCTGAATGTATACATCTCTATAGGTTACTATTTTGCTACAAATGTGTATATATGTATATATATATATATATATTTATATGTATTTAGATTTTTTTCTAGCTCTTATATCTTTGTCTCATTGTAGTTATAAAGTTTCTTGCTGCCCTTAGCCCCATCATTGTTATTTCAAAAGTACTTCTCAAAAATATAGGTAGCAAGACATAAAAAACACATATAAATGTTAAAATCCACTGGAATTACAAGGAGTAACAAAACTCATCTGAATAGTAATACTAAGTCATCATTTTGTATGGAAATCATTGTATCATGTGTTTGGGTTTTTTTTTTTTTTTATGGAATCCGTGCACTTAAATGGTATATAAGCTTTTTTATAGGAAACATTCCAGCAAGAAGTTTGAAAAGTTTGCAGGTCCTGACAAGAATTCTAATTTTATCAAAGACAGATTTTTGTGTTGGCATTTGGATGGCCTCAAGAGCTCTGGTATGGCTTTATATATGTGAGTTCTCTCTTTAGTCAGGTTTTCAAGCTTGGGCGCACTCTGGAAGAGCCACTGACCTTCACCTGTTTCCATTTAGTGGGTTAGAGATTGGGTTTATATAAACGTTTGCTGTAAACATTTGCTATGAACATGAGATAGTCCATGCAGAGTTGGCTTTAGGACACCTAGTCAGGAGGAGACTTACTTTACCTGTACTGGTGGTGTGTAGCATGTTGGCATCACCCACTTCTGTGCTGGAGGGAGAAGCATGGACAGGGGTGACCTTTCCATCTGGGTTCACACGTGGAAGCATCAGACTTGCTGCTCTTGTAGTGCCTGGAGCGTTGGTGCCTCCGGAAAGCCCTGTGCTGGCTGTGTGTGTGCTGTAGCTGAGTCGCATCCTGCTGTATGCCCAGGGATCACTGGATGTGCCAGGGTTTCCTGCTCAATATTCTGCAGCCGTGCAGGAAGTCCTGCATGGCTGACAAATGTCAGGTTTCCTGGTGCATGGGGTGCAGCCAGTAAGTGGAAGGCTTCTGGGGAGCATGTCTTGACATTCCTGGGACAGCCAGCATCTATGCACATCTTTCTCTGCAAGAGCCACGGTATAGGAGTATGGCACTTTTGCATTTTGCAATGCTATGTGGTCTTTTATCATGGAGAAAGAAATTCCTGTTGCATACTCATCTTCCATTGAATGCTTCAGTGACATCGAATATTTAAGTTGGATTGTTACAAGTCCTTGAGAAAAGGATAGCAAACTCCATACATTCAGTGAAGGCAAGATGTTGCACTTTCCTGGTTCCTTGGTGTGTAACACGCTTTCTGCAGAGGTGTATCAACATTGGATTTGGGACACTGAATATGCAGTGATCCTTGTGTTTTGGTTTTTTGTTTGATTTGTTACTTATATCTTCTTCACTTTCCATTTTCAATGCTGGTGAAGTAAAGGCTGTTTCTTTTCATGCTCTCCATGTGAGGCAAACTGAGATTTACCTTAGTGTTTAAAGGGAAGGGGGTTCTTGCGTTGTCGTATAAATCGTTAATAAGATATACGTTTCTGAAAAGTCAGAATGGATAAATAGAAAATTTAAATCATCAATAAACTGCAGCTTGTTTATTTGTTTGCTTTGACAGCTCCAGGATAAAGTGCAATGAATACCAAAAATTACTAGTTCAGCATGTGTGTCTTTACTGGGCAAAGCCTGGTTGTTACAAGTCAGAGCTAATTTTTTTTGGATTGGATCCAGTGCTAGCACAACATGTAAGTTCAAAGATACAGTACATAAAGATGTTCTCTGGATGTTGTCTTCAAAATCTGCCAACTTAGTTTCTGTTGTTCTGAATTTTATTGGTACAACAATGGACTGATTTGAATTGCATTTGTTTTTTTCCCTGCCTGTTGTTTGCATTTTCATTTTAAATTATTTACAAGTCTGAGGCTTGAAGATGAGAGCCTAATGAATGATTTTAAAAATAAAGCCTTTTTTAAGCATGTTATACTTCATGTTTTGAATTTATAACCTAAACCTTAATGAATAGTTTCCTAGTTGCTCTCATCTTAGAATTTATGAGCTGTCCTATTTACAAGTCTTACCTATACAATAGAAAGATAATTCCTGTTTGCCTTAAATGAACTGTTCTTGTTAACAAGCTTAAACTGCTAATTAGGAATAATATGGCAATGAATGCTATGTCAAACCTTTTAGCAAGAATGTGAAGACGCAATATTTAGTTGTTGAGCCTTTTTCTGGTACATTCCATGTAAGAATATAGAGTGTTGCTGTTTTTGCTCTCTCATATACATATCAGGTTAATAAAAAGTATTTTAGAGAGAAACTATGGCCTATAGGTCGTCACAGAAGCAGGTTGACTTCTGCACTACATTTAGGATGATATGTTGGTGTCCATGTACTATGATACTGCTAAAAGCCTCTTTGTTGCAAGGCTTCAGATAGATGGCAGACATGTGAAGCACCCTTATGACTTCATGTTTATGTCCAGGTAGTATTTTTTAACAGATAAGTTATTCTCCTGAAAAAACCCAGCAGGGATAGCAGTAGATGCTTTAAGTGTACATTAATGTAATTTAATCAGGAAGGAAAGAAAACCTGGGACTAGAATTTGATGTTATTTACCTGACTATAAATCGGAATATTTCCATTTAGTTTAACAGAATTTTTTCAATTTGTGTCAAAATGATCAAAATCAGAACCTGACACAAGCTCTCCATTTCATAATTTTTGTGTACAGAACCAAAGAATTACAATCAGATTTTATTTTTTTTTTGTCAAAATCCTACTGCAAAATACCGTTTAGTTCTTGAGCAGAGGTTTTATAACACAGTGTTGGTACTTGTTGGTACCAGGAACTTGGCAGATATGTTATATGAAAAAAACTACCTTTTTTTTTCTTTAGTTGTTTCTCATTAGACTTTAAGTGTCAAAGATGCAGACTTGTGAATTTGAGTGCCATTCTAGATCTAGGTAGCTCAGAAATTCTTGGCAACTATTGCTTTGACTTCTTTGTGAGTGCCTCTGATATCTGCAGAGGGTTGTATATAGACTTTGTTCCCTTTCTCCTTTCCTTTGTGTCACCTAAGGAGTTTGCAACAGGGATGGCAACCTGAGGAGGGAAGGGGAGGAAGAAACTGAAGAGAAAGTTGATATAGGTCTGGCATTGACCTTCAGCTGCTCTGGAGCAGACATCTGATGAGATATGAGGAGCTGCTTCTTTCAAACTCCAGGAATCCTTCCTGGGCACAAGGTCATTGGGTACAGAAGGTGTTGTGTGGAGAGGACAGGTGAAAACCTGGCAATGCATTTTGCTAGCTCTGGTCAGACTATTCCGGTTCCATTTCCAGGTAAAAAACTTGCTGAACTTTGCTGGTCAAGGTTGACTTGCAGGAATGCTTTCTCTTCTTCTTACTTCACATCATCATGATTTTAGATGTTGCTGATTTCAGTAAAGTGTATTTTGAGGGGGAGTGTTAAATAAACTTTTATTTCGGAGAATGTGTACTTTTGTATTTTGAATGCTAAGGGTATTTGCCCTATAGGGGGATGGGGTTCTGAGGAGATGACGTACAGGCAGAGGCAATATATTATGCCAGCTACCATAGAGGGAGAAGTAGGCGAGCTTTCAGGCACACAAGCTTGTCTTTGTAACTGCTACTGGTACCGAAATAATTAAAATATACTTGAAATTAAAACAAAGTTAATCTCTGAAGTTTGTACTTAAATATTGCGTGGAAGTGCAGGAATGTAAGGAGTATGTCTTTTTATGGGGTTGAATTATATTTTATTTCTACATTTGTTGTAAGTACTCAAAGGTCTTTAGACTTGCCATTAGAGAGTTTTGGGTAGCAATATAACTGGCAGTGCTGAGAAAACTTCAGTTGATGTCACTGTGGCCATGATTTCATTTTTACTTTCTTTTTCAATTATTTTTCATCCTTGTAAGTTATAAGCTCTATGGGATCTGTTTTGGGAGAAAAGAAATACTTCACATAATATTTAAATTTTGTTTGAATAAACCACCTAGAAAGCACAGGGAAAAAAAAAGGTATATTCCCTAAAATAAAATCGCAGTAGGAATTTTGCATTATAAAAGATGATGTTCATAGTGCTGGATTTGTTTAAACCGGCAGAATTGCAAAGCATAAATAATTACATAATTTCACACTTTCCAGTGGAGTCAGACCCTGATTAAGAAGTTGACAGCCTGAAAGAGTCTGCTCTTTGACAGTGATGTCTATATTCCCTCAGTTTGTAGCAACTGCATCTAGGAAAACAATCTGAGCTTTATTCCCTTTACTTTGAATGAGAACCCTTATTGACAAAGGGAGAATATTCCTTTTATTAAAAGTTTTCATACTTTAAATGCACAGATATTTCAGCTTTTCTGCTTTCAGCTAGTGTATATTTTGCTGATACCAGGTCTTCTTGCTGTCTTGGTCCTCACTGTCTTTCAGTATGTTTGATATTCATATTTCTTTTTTATTCCTTCTTCCTTGCTGTGCTTTTCTTCTTCCTTTTCTTAAACAAATAGACAATATGGTAATATGAACTCTAATAGGAAAAAGGCATTGTTTAACTCAGTTGGGGTACTACTAATCCAGTCACCAAATGTAACCATAACACAGCATGCTTTTTAATTATTAAATATAATGGAAACTTTGCATTTTAAATCTAGAGCTATAAACCACTTGTTTGAAAATGCACAGTTCAGTGCTATGATTTTAGCTTGTAGGGAATTACAGGGCAGTATTCTTTGATCAGTTATTACAAGTCGAATATTAGTAGCATTCAGTGCTTGTGTTAATTTTGAGTGTACATATAGGAGTCACTGCAGGTCAAACTGAAGCTCAGTCGTGTATATTTTTAATGATTTAGTGATCTGACTGGATAAAGCAATGTTAAAATGTGTGGCTAATACAGTCACGCCAGTCATTCCAAATAGGGGTAGTTTAAAGGCACGTTTTGAGGACTAGTATGCCCCCAAATTCTAGTACTTTGTAAAATAAGCTTTATTATTAAAAGCTATATTGTTGAGGTTTATCTTTTAGAAATGTCTTTTTGAATACTTCTTGAAAGCTCTTGTTATGATTTTTTGGTGACCTTCCACTAAATAAAAGCTGCCAGGTAGAACAATTAATAAATGTTTTTTCGTGTTTGTTCAATACATGTTTTTGTAACGAATACATTTTGACCATAAGTTCTAATAAATACAGTGAATTCAGATGAAATAATCTCATTGTCTGTGCATTTTTTGACGTGAAGTATAAAACTATTCCTAGCGTGAATGTGGATTTTACTGACTCTTCACAAAAGTTTCCTAGTCCCTGCATGAGATGTGCAGGCCTGAACAGGCTCTGTTTTCAGGACTGGTGGACGCCAAATTATGGAGCAGCTGCAGTAGGTTTGGAGAAGGAGGCTTTGCTTGGGTGCCTACTTCAGAGTGTTCACACTGCAGGTGTGCCCTAGGTACAATAGTGAGACTTCCCAGGTTCGTGAGCAGTAAATAATATGGTAGTAGGTCTGCAGAGTCAGTGTCTCCTCTCCAGGCTGCCAGATTTAGCAGCTCTCGTTTTCTGAGCTTAGGACTCGTGCTTGCTGTCTTTCTCTAGCCGACGGGCTGTCTCGTGCTGGTTGAAAAGGAACTGGATTTTTTTATTCCCTCTCTGAATCGGATGTGAGATACCAGTACCTAAAACTCCAGGTCTCACTTTCTGATCCAGACATTTTAAATGTTGACATTGAGCAGTACAGTAGTAGCTAACATACCAGGTAAATACAGACATGGGTGGTTTTGGACTGTTGAATTTTGGGAATCAAGTGCAGATTTTTGTGCCATGGGTACCATCCGATCCCTTAGAGGACCTTTGCTGCTTGGTTCAACTTTTCCTTTCTCTCCTTCTTTTTTCCTGTTGGTGATCTGACATAAATTCCATAAACTAGTAACTGATTTTACATTTGCAGCCTTTGCTCTTTCAGTCTGGTTGTTTTAAGGATACATTTGTCTTAGGGCACCAATCTTCTCATTCTTTCTCTTATTCCTCATTGTTAATCTCTATTGCAAATCAAGTTATATCGAAATAATGAATGGTATCAATGTCTAATAGATCCTTGAAGTTCATACTTTGTAGTTCTTTTTGCTCATGTACCTTTTTTGAGTGTGTGGCAGGAGGACGTGTAGGTAATATCTTTCTACTGTGTTCGGTTTTTTATGCATATTTTGGAAATATCCTCTGCTGTCTGTGTATGCCAGATTAGTCCCCCAAAAGATCTTCCCTTGAAGGTTATTTTTTAAAACTATGACTACCTTCAAGCCTGAATTGCTGTAAAGAACCAATAAATTTATAGTTATTTGTATTGTTCTGGGAATTGGTTGCAATATATATACATAGTCCTCATGAGCTGTAGTTAAAGAATTGCTAAGAGAGAGACTTTTCTGATGGATAGACTTAGCTGAAAACTAAATAAAGGCTACGTTTGAATGCATGGCCTTGGTGGTTTCCTCTAAGCAAGAGTACAGCATCACCTGGGGCACATGGGAGCATTTCTGGACTTCAGGTCTTTTCCATCTTCCCTGGTGCCCCTGAGACAGTGTCTGCACTTGGCTGCCTGGTGTAGCTTGGTTGTTGCTCCTGCCAGCTCATCCAACTCACCAGCTGCACTATGAGAACCAATGCAAGGTTTTACTCCTTTGCTGCTTCTTTCTATTCCTTTCAGAGTGTAAAATGGGGACTCTGAAAATAAAGGTAAATTTTGCTTTTGTGCTTTTTGTTGTGCTCCAGAAAAAAGCTAAAAGTAAGATATTGCTAGCAGGAAACAGCCTTGGTTGTAGCTTGCACCTTAAGGTCATAGGTTTCTTGTCTCTTGTTGCTTTATTTCATGCTTCATTTTGGAATCTGCCATCTTATGTATGATTTGTTTTCCATGCTGTCTTAAATAAGACCCTTTTAATCCTTCGGCTTCTGTGAACTTCTCATGGTGTTTATCTGCCCTTAGTTTTCTGTTCAGTTTTCGTTGCACATTATGTTGTCCGATCTCTAGTTCCTGAATTCTCAAGTCTTATATCTTTTAATTGTGAGAACCCTTTTTTTAC
This sequence comes from Cnemophilus loriae, assembly GCA_013397755.1. NCBI lineage: Eukaryota > Metazoa > Chordata > Aves > Passeriformes > Corvidae > Cnemophilus > Cnemophilus loriae. Next base: position 4,041,174 of record VZTF01008251.1, on the reverse strand, counting down.
ATGCTGTTTTGTCAATTTGTCATTTTTAAGATGTGCTGATGTGTTTTGTCTTGTCTCTTCTCTGACACAGGTGATTTTAATGCTCTTTGCTGTTCTCACTGATTTTCCATTTGTCCAATTCCCAGTTGTGCAGCTGACTTCAGGAGGTAGCAGTAGGATAAGATAGCCTGAACCTGGCAGGTCAGCAGCTGTTGGAGGCCAGTACCTGGCTTCTGTCTGTCCAGGGGCTCTGTTGCAGCCAGCTGACCATCTTCCACTGGCTCTTCAGGGGGTGGGGTGGGAAGATGTGTTTGAATTACAACAAATGGCTCATACCAACTGATTTAATTGACCAAGCATTAAAATTCTTAGTCTGATTGCTTTTCCCCTTCTCTTCTCTCACATTCTTTCTTGCCTTCTTTCTGAAACAGATTGATTTTTTTTTTTTTTAAATTTGTGAAAGGAAAAGAATACCAACTTTAAGTATGAAGTGGATTTTTACAGCTGAGTTATAAATTCCAAAAACTAGGTGGTTTATAATGGAAACGCTTATGGGGGAGAGGGAAGGGCATTTTATAATACATATGTAACCTTTTTTCCCTCTCTTTAGTGAATAGACCGCTTAAACTAAATTAAGTAAAGGATATAAATTCTGTTGTTTCAGTTTTTAATATTTCATGGCTGATTTTATAGATAAAAGTTACGTTTAATAATAAATATGAAGAAGAATTTATACAGCCTGTTCTAGTTTGATATGGAACAGCAAATCCCATTTCTCTGTAGCTGTAAAGAAAATTCATTATAATGTCTTTGATTGTAAGAGATGTCTTCATTGTGATTAGTTACACTGATAATAAAACAACCTTTTAACAAATGGCACAAGATACATGAGATCTCATGTGTCTGCCTTTTAATAGCATTGAATGTGTGCATTTGCTACCTTTATTCTGTAGTCCTTTCATTTTTAACTGGGCACTTTTAAAATCTACAAGTTATTAAAAATAATCTAATATAATTTAATTTTTCTTTTGGAGCTTTCTGGAGAATGAGTTATTAATGTAACTAAACATTGTTAATTTTTGAGTTTTCAAAATATAAACTAACTTTAATTAAAAAGAAGTGTGTTTATATAATTTTATTTAATTCTGAATAACAAGTTTTGTAGATAAAATAGTGAAATCTGGATATATGGCATTACTTTACAAATCCTTTTTAAGCACCTAAAGAAATATCTTGATTTTCAAACCCCCTATTCCCAGTGAATTCAGTTGCATTTAGATGTTAATAGGTATTAGGGTAATTTAAAACATAGATGGTGGCATGAGGATGCCTGGATAAAAAGGTGGCTTGATGGCAGAGCCCAAAGAGTGGTAGTGAATGGAATTACATCCAGCTGGTGGCTGGTCACAAGTGGTGCTCCCCAGGGCTCAGTACTGGGTCTAGTTCTATTTAATATCTTTATCAGTGGTCTGGACAAGAGGATCGAGTGCACTCTCTGTCATTTTGCAGACAACACCGAGCTGGGCAGGAGTGTTGATGTGCTGGAGGGCAGGAAGGCTCTGCAGAGGGATCTGGACAGGCTGGATCGATGGGCTGAGCCAATTGTGTGAGGTTCTACCGGGCCAAGTGCCGGGTCCTGCCCTTGGGTCACAACAACCCCAGGCAGCGCTACAGGCTGGGGCCAGAGTGGCTGGAAAGCTGCCGGTGGAAAAGGATCTGGGAGTGCTGATTGACAGTGGCTGAACATGAGCCACCGTGTGCCCAGGTGGCCGAGGAGGCCAGTGGCATCCTGGCCTGTAGCAGGAAGAGTGTGGCCAGCAGGAGCAGGGCGAGGATTGTCCTGCTGTACTCAGGACTGCTGAGGCTGCACCTTGGATCCTCTGTTCAAATTTGGTCCACTCATCTCAAGAAAGACATTGAAGTGCTGGAGTGTGTCCAGAGAAGGGCAACGGAGCTGGTGAAGGGTCTGGAGCACAAGTCTGATGAGGAGCTGGGGTTGTTTAGCCTGAGTAAAGGAGGCTCAGGGAGACCATATCATGCTCTACAAGTACCTGAAAGGAAGTTGTGGCCAGGTGGGGGTTGGTCTCTTCTGCTGGGTAACAAGTGACTGGACAAGTGGAAATGGCTTCAGGTTGCACTAGGGGAGGTTTAGATTGGATTTACGAAAAATTGCTTTACTGAAAGGGTTGTCAAGCCCTGAAACACGCTGCCTGTGGAAGTGGTGGAGTTTAGCATCCCTGGAGGTATTTGAAAGACGTGTGGATGTGGTGCTTGACATGGTTTAGTGGTGAACTTGGCAGTGTTGGGTTAACAGACTCAATGAACATGGTCTTTCCCAACCTAAACAATTCTATGATTTGGGGAGAGGGATTCATTAAAAGGGGTATTAATTTATTTTTTCTATTGTACATGCATCAAAGAATACTTAGATCTCCTTAACACAGTAGTACAGAATGAGATTGATGAGAAAAGTGTAATAAGATCCTTTGCATATTTATATTGCTATGATTTGTGCTGTTACAGGGGTTCAACCAGTGAAATCTTCTGTATTGTTTAGTATATGGAAATAATATCAGATATTAAATCCTGGAAAAGTGGTGCATTTGCTACAAAATTTTCACTTGTAAAATGGAATTGTATTTTAAATTGTAGAATGGAATTGCAGGGTCACTGTTAGAAGTGAATTCCTTTCGTGTTTCATGTAAAAAGAATACGGTGCTTTAGAATGAGGAAGGCTGCTTAGCTGACAAAACAGAAGTTGCATATGATTATTAAATATTTATGGAATTTACCAGAAAGTAAAAGTCTGAATCATAGCTCTTGGGGAAAAATAGGATGTGATGCTCAAGTCTTCTGGAAAATTCATGGAACAGCACACTTAATACTAGGTTTCACTGTAAGAGACATAAACCAACATTTTTGCTCTGTAATCTGAAAGGTTTAATTTTACACTGTTGTCTCTTTTCCATCGATGATAACAGCTAGGAAAAGAGTTAACTTGTAAAAGTTTTTCCCAGCGTGAATACTAGGAAAATGACTGTTGGTGACTGACACAGAGGACTAAATATTCTTTGTACCCTCTGAGAGATAAACAGGCTGTACCAGGACCCTCTACTGTAGGAAGCAGCCCCTTTGACCTGCAGTCGCTTTCTGTGCCCACATTGCTCCATCAGAGGAACTGGCTTTGTGGTCTGGGCTGCTCCGCCAACTGAGAGCTGCCGAAACCCTGCCCCTCTGTGGGGGGCAGATCTGACGTTGTGTCCTGGCTGTGCTTTGCTGTGATAAGGCGCCACACAGGTCACCCATCTTGTGGTTCCTCAGATCCTGTGGGTGTTTGAGCTGAGCAACAGCCTGCTTAGTGATATGTCAATTTTTTCCTGCCAGGAAAGTGTTGGAGCAGGTGCAATTTATTGCTCTAGCTTGGTCTCCGGGTACTTGCCCGTGGTTGCTACTGAGTATATTTTCTGTGTTCATTAAAACCTATTGATCTTGGGAAAGTTTGTGGGATTGATTTCAACTTGGTGTTTTTCAGGGAATTAGTAGTATTTTTAGTAATAACACTCTCCTAATGCATCCCTGAGAGAAAGAGGGATGATGTATCGAGGAGATACAGAGTCTCTGCAACCAAGCTGTAGTTCTGCCCCAACTCTCAAGGTCTCCTTGCCCAGACAAGCACTGCATGGTCCTTCTGTGACGTCCTGTGATGCCCAGGAACTGTGTCTGGGCAGGGTCCAGCAGCCTCTGCACTCCCTGCCCAGGAGGGCCTTGGGGAGCAGAAGGCCATGCCTGGGGCCACCAGGTTGACCCAGCACGTGTCTTCCTAGTCTGCGGAAGAGGAGGGCTGTGGTGCCACCCTGATCATGCCAGATGATGGTGGGATTAGCAGTGGCTCTGTGTGGCTGCCAGGCTCTGGTGAGAGGGAGAGACTCCCTGCACCTTGGGCTCCATTGCTGATATTTTCCAGGGAGCTGTTTGATATTGTGGTGCTGACTGGAGATTTGAGTTTAATTTGATAAACCAACAACTGAAGGAAATGTGTTGTAGTCTTGTGTAGCTGTTAAACAGTGTGCTTCAAAATAGACAAAGGGTTTTGCACACTTAAGATACCCAAGTAACAGAAATCTAGTACGCAAGGTGCAGCTCTTAGATAGAGCAGAGTGAAGCTTCATAATTTTTGTAGGTATTAGGGAAGTGGTCCCCAGTGCAGCTGTTCCCTGTTGCTATACCACATGCACCACTCCTGCAGGAGAGACAAAAATGTTAATTGTCAGGTGATTCCTTGTTTGGGCATGCAGTTGAACACATGTGCCTCACACAAATCATGCTGCCACTGTGCACGTGCTTAGGCATATTGCTGGTTCTGGAAGAGAGCAGTGTTTCAGAGCCTGATTTAGGTAAGCACCAAATTTGTTGTATTGAAACAAATAGACATGGAGGGAAATGGATACTATTGACAAGCAGCAGCATTTGAAACCTTCATGGTATTTGTTGCTAAACTATTAGTAAGTGTGAATTCTTTGGACTAGTAAGTGGGGGTTTTATTTTATAAGTGGTGGTTGTATCAGCAAGGGGCTGTTTCTTGTCTTCAATTCCTTCCCTCTTTCAGTTCTATCTGCCTAGGACCCAGTCTGGGAAGATGTGGTTTCATCATAGGGGCTGCAATAGGAGGTGGAAGCTGCTCTGGTGTGCCCTGGACCCTCTCTCTGGCGTAGCAATGCCTTCTCCCTCGTTCACCTCCACTCTCCACCTGCTGACCAAGAGTGTATTTTGCTGGGGAGAAGTGGGAGGAGCCTGCTCGGCCTTCAGCCTTTTTTTGGTCCTCAGCTGAAGTGAAGGAGGCTTTTGTAGCTACATGGCTTAGTTCTAGTGAAGGGCTTGAGGATGGGGAAGGGCAAAGGCTCCATGATATAGCATAGTAGTATCCCTTGACTGATCCCTGATCATAGGCAGCACAGAAGTCATGAATAATTTTTGTATCATCCCATATTGCCAGTGCTTGGACTCTTATTGCCACCGTCACACTGGTACACCTCCCAGTGCTGTCTTATGTTGGTTTCTGTCTCTTGACACAGACAGATGTGTCACAGATAGAAATTAGAATAAAGTTCAGTTGTAACCCCTGAACTGTTCAGAGTACAGAACTACGTAGCATTAAAAGTTCTGCGGTGACTACAGCTAAAGCATGGGTTTGTTCACCTGAAAGCAGGTAACAGTTACTTCTGGAGGAAGCCAGGCTTTGCACAGCTCTGCATGGTTTAAGTCACAGTCATGATCATCCAAGTTATTGGGGCAAAAAAATCCCTCTCTGTGTAGCAGAGGACATGGCAGCATGGTTGTGATTGCTTGCATGTATTACAGGAAAGCATTAAGGAGAAAAGGTGTGATTTGTCATGCAGCTTTTCCTCTGCATGTTAGGGGTTTACCCTCTCCATAGCTGAGGTTCGTGTACAGCTATCACCTTTTTATACTGATTCCTAATGATGGATATTAATTTATTTTTGGTAGAAATCCAGTAATATCAAGAAGGAAAGGCTGGTTTGTTTGCTTTGCTAAAGTGTGCTGGAGAACTGCCTGTGCTGGAGAGATTTGGGACGTCATCTATTAGACAGAGCCCTTCTGAGTGCACCCTGGTGTGAGGCAGCCCCCTGCTTCCACCATGCTTCTCCCCATCACGCTCTGCTTTATGTAAGCAACCCAGCTGGAAAATCAAAACTGAAAAAATGTCCATTTCGTATGTCTTGTAGGATTGAGCTGAAATACTTCCAGTGTGCTCACTTCTATTTCATTGAAGAGAAAAACAGGGTTTGTTTCTAGTAGTTAAATTTTTGAGTATGTCTATGTGTCTACAGTAATACAGTAATTTGATATAGACAGACATGTAAATGTATGCATTCTAATAAATACATATTCTAATTGAATAATATCAGCTGTCATTTCTGTAGATATGCCTACCAATAGAACATGTAATATGTTTCTGTTTGATCTGCTCTTCTCAGATGGAATGCAATTACTTCCTTGTGTGAAGTGGCCACCAGGGGTCATCAGAATGCTTTTATTTTTATTAACATCTCTTTTTCTTTAGAAGCATATGTACACTTTGTATTTTCTGGAAACTTTGTTAACCTATCACACAAAAAATCCAAAATCTTTGTGTTACCTGCTCAGCCAAAAATTCATGCAGCTTTTTTCAGCTGAGCTTCTTGAGGAGGCAGCAGATGAGGAAAACAAGGTGCACAAGAATGATAAGCATGTCCATAAATACACAGATTACTGCATGCATTCTTTTCTTGATAATTTAACTGGTGATAAATACAGTAGTAGTAGACGACAAATGTGTCCCAGGCTGTGATGATAGAGGCTTCTTGTTGCTTTCTGTATGAAATGGTAGTTTTGAGCAAGGGGCCAACAAAGCCATCCTTTTTGGTCTTTTGGGTTTAATTTTGAGCAAAGGTTGATGGAAATTTAGTAAGTCTTCACAAATATTAAACACCAGAGTAGCCTTCTAGGAAATTCATACTCCTTATGTTTTCAAAGGAGGAAATAGGGCTTCTAGGACCGGGTTTCTAGGGTAAAATTTACAAATTTACAAGAGCCAGTTTGAAAGTAGCAGCAATTCCAAGTTGCTTTTTTTTTTTTTTGCTGCCAAAGTTCAAGAAAATGTTAAGACTTCCACCATTTTTTTCAGGTCCCAGTGACAATGCCTGTGTACTTCTCTGATGAATTCCAGTGTGGTCCACTGTACTTCAGAGGGTACTACATCCAAGAGTAGAAAGGGATTCAAATTGCATTTTACTTTTTGCTTCTCTCTAGTTTTAATTGGTGCACTTGGTGAGAACTGTGTCTTGCATGAAAGCATGTCATTTGGAGAATTCCTGCAAACCACAGAACTTACTACTGTATGTGGAAAATGATATTTCTTTCCTGGTAATTTCTTTCCTGGATCTGATAAACTATCTAAAATAAAGTGTTTTGAGAACACTTAAAAAGTGCTTTTCATCCATAAATATCACAGTGCTATATGCATGCAGTCTTTCTTGGATCCTCAGAAGTTTGTATGGAATGTTTTTTTTGCTATTGTTACATGTATGCCTTGCTCTGGTAACAGTTAGAATTCTTTGATTTTAGAATTCAAAATATACAGACCTTCTTAAATTTTCCAAAATTGAAAATCTGGAGGTTATATAACAATTTTCAGGAGATACTAGTGCATTTCCTCTGATTCTCTGTCTTGGACATACATTCCTACTGATTCTGACAGCACTTGAGATGCGTATATATCTGTGTGTGTCTTTTTTGACTTCCTCTTCAAAGCTGGTCTAATCAGTGGTCCCTGCTGCATTTAGCAGCATTTGGCTCTTTTTGAAATGAGTGGATGACAAACTCGGGAGCCTTTGTGTTGCCAGTTTCTGCCTGCCTGGAGAGACTCTGAGTGGTTTGGAAGCAGGAGCAAGCGGGATGTGGGTAGTATTGCAGGTGCATTTCCCTGTGATGCCATTACAGGTTTTTCTGATGGCTGTGAGAAAATGAAATGAATGGGTGCGGATAACTCCCCATTTTCAGTGATACACAGGGGATGACTATCAGGGCGCTTTTTATTTTGTCACTTGAACTGTTCTGGATAGATCTGTGTGGGAATTTCAAAGTCTTTAGTCTTGGAAGTCTGCAGCTTGTTTGGAAGTCTCCTGTGGAGATTTTGCTGTCCTAGGAAAACGGATGGCTTTATGTGAAGAACAGGCTCACAATGCAAAGCTCAAAGTTCCAGCATTTTTGATCTGCAAGGGAAAACAAATGTTTGTAATAGATATCATCAAATTCTCCTCAAAAAAAGGTGATCTTTGTTCCATTTGAATTGACAACCATATTGTCTCCTGTATTCCATTATTGAGGAGACTGTTAGCTTCAGAGAGATTAGTCTCTCTGAAGGAAGTGAGGTAACTTGGTAAGGCCATAAGACAGATGTATGATTTGATTTAGGAAGGATGTTATGCCCCTGAGAAGATGCTTATTTGACACAAAGGTCGTACGTTGAGATGAGTTGTTAACATGCAGTTTTGTGCAGGCTATTTAAGGAGCTCATTAAAATGATTTTGCTTCATTGTGTCCATGATTTCGTTGAAAGAGTTAATTGTCTGAAAAGGGGAATTTTTACTGGAAAAAAAAATGAAACTCTGTTTTCCATATGTCACATCCTTAACAAACACTGCAGATTGGGCATTGAATACTTGGAGACAATAGTACTGTGACTGAGAAGTGCTCTGGAAATTCTAATGCCAGGATTAGCATTAAAAAAAAAAAAAAAGTTAATACTTGTAAATAAGCTTCTTTTGTGTTCTTCTGTACATATCCCTACCTCTTCTCTTGGCATATGACCAAAAAGAGAAGTAAATAAAATTGTATTGACCATCAAGTCAAGGAACTTTGAAGTTTACTACAGGTTTATCGATAATCACTAAATTCCTTGTCCTTTTGATCTTAATTTAAGGTTACTACTTTCTAAATTTAATCTGAGGATTAGAGCAATGCAGGTCTTAAACCAGAAAACTTAACTGCACTGTCTCCACCTTTTGGCATAGTAAGACATTATATACTGTTTTTTTGGACCAGTGGCAAAAAATTAGAACACTCAAATCCAGTGTTCTCTATTTTCATCACAGAAAACAGCTTCTGTCCACAAATAACTTATGCTTGTGTATAGAACTGTAGCGGACACTGTGTCAATATACAAAAAAGCTTTGTACGAAGAATACAAAAGTGAGTTGTTATCAGGTAAAAAATGGTAGTGGCTGCTCAAGAAGTGCTATTTTTCTCATTTTTTGTATGAATTTTCTACTTTACAGATAGTGAGATGGTACTGAATTGTGACTGTGGGATGTCTTTTAAATTAGTTTAAATATTGAAACAAAAACTCCATGATTCTGATGATTTGGAAATCCCAATGGATGAAAGGGGAGAATCTTTAGATATATTGGTTTATGTGATATAGCCAAAATACTACATATAATGCACTTGCAATTTAAAAATGTGTGTCTTATACATTTTGTAAGGATTTGGATAGTTGTAACATACGTAAAAAACATTCTGCTTTTGAAGATCTTAAAAACATATTTCCCTTCTTTCAGATATTTACAAAATTATTGAAGAAAAACACTATGTTTTAGCACCTATTTACAGTAGATCTACTGAGCTCAGCTTTTTCTGAGCAAAAATTTTGAGGCCACAAGTTTCTTTCCAAAACTCAGGAACGGCACTGTGCTGCAAAGAACCTTAAGATGCATTAGGTAATGTATGACTGTCTCCAAGCAGAAGAATTTGTTAACCTGAAGCTAATGTGGCAAATTAATTTTTGGTCATATCCTTTAAGGATCTGTTCAGCTATACTTGATTTATATGAACATTAACAAAAGATTTATGTTACAAAAAGTCAACCCACTTTTGAGTTAGAACAGCTTCATTTTGAACATCGAATATGGTGTTAAGAGAGCGCTGTTTGACAGAACTGGCTTTTAAACTATGGAAATACTGAGGATCTGACTGCTGTCTGCTTAGCTTGGGATTGATCCTGTGCTCCCGTCTTCTGCTAGCATTACCATCTGTACCTGGCATTACCATCAGCACAGTCTTGGAACCTGTATAAATACATTTTGGTTTATTTATTCAGTACGTTAAGTGGTTACGTACTGTTACACTTTAAGTACTTGTTACTTGTAAAAATGTTTCCAGATGATGCTTTAAAAGAAGAAGGTAGCAGGAAACACGAAAGTTTACATCTTGCATTGATTTTAGTCTTGTCGATCCATGAATAAGGTAGTTCAAGAGCTGATCTTCCCTATTCCTACTGCTGTATGAGTTTGGCAGCATTACATTGCTATCAAAATGCTTACTCTATCACACTAACAAGTAGAAGTTAGACTTAAGCATATGCTTAAGGTGCTGTGGCTTCAGAGGGTTACTTGTTACATCTGGAGTGTGTTCTTAGATTAGGTTAATAAAATTCCAGATGCTAATTCTTCGCATGTGATGATGATCCTTGTGCCAGACTAAGGCTTGATCCAAGATTAATTTTGTGTAAAGAAACTCATTTGACCTTATGTGGTCACTGGGACTGTCCAAACTTTGAGTGCTGTTGATGCCTTTTCCAATGCATTGATTCTTCTATATTACAATACCAACTGCAGGATAGCCCTTAATTAGTGTGGTGGCTTTGCTGAGAGCAGAGGTGAATTGGTTGAGGCAGGCAGAGGATTAGGACCACGCATGTTTATGATGAGGTTGTGCTTTGCTGTTGTCCTAGTGCCCTGTGGCAAATCTGGGAAGGAGCTTTTGGGAGAGAAGCTTACAGCAGAGGAAGCACTACAGGCTCCTGCCTAGAGGCAGCTAATGGTGTGCTGAATGCCTTCTTTGAGTAGTGATAGCCATTCCTGCAATATATCCATGCAGGAAGGAGCCCACATCTGCATTTGGGTGTAAGGCACTACTCTGCCATCAAGGAAACTGAGGTATGTGCTTTTGAAACTGTGTTAGAGGCACAGCAGTGTGATCCGAGCAAAGGCTGTAGCAGGAAGAAGCAAGGACATGGTTCACTGCTGTGGTCCAGTGCTCCAGATCTTGTGTGAGATGTGGAGAACTGAGGAGAGCTCAGCAAACTGCTGATCATGGTCTCAGCAAAAAGTAGTGATAGTAGCCATTAAGTGTCTATCACATGTGCTCTTGTCCTAAAGGCAGCTTTAAGAGAGAGCTAAAAGACATTGGAGGCTATTTAATTCCATAGATTAATTAAGATAGGGGCAGTTTTAGAGAAATAGGAGCAACTGCCTCATAGTTGTTTTCTTTCATAGAGAATACTTTCTGGATTTTGGTTTTATGCAGGTGCAGACTCCCATGTAGTGATATTTTGACACAGATTGTATGGAAGTGGGACAGAGTCAAATGTAACTCTGGGAAGGGTGTGCAGGGGTAAACTATTTTCATGGAAATTTAGATGTGTGATGAAGCTGGTAAAGGCGTATCATTAATCGTTGCCACATGCAGCCTGCTGTGCAGCTGGAGAGCAATTGCCTTGATAATACTTACTGGTTGTGGGGGTAGATATGAGGCTGTTGACTTCATTAGGAGAACCACCTGTAAATGGAACAGAGTGTAGCCCCAGTCTGCATGCTAGTTTGTCGTGAAATGAAGGCAGAGGTAAGGAATTAGGCAAGAAGTCTGGGGTGTAAGGAATCTTAGCATATTTGTATTACACGTGATTATTTTAATTTCATACTGAGGTTATTGGCAGCACCTATGAGATTTATGTTTTGCATTTTTCACTTTTCTAGCAGCTAGTTTGTAGCTCTTACTACAAACAGCTTACAAAGATAAAATAGAGGAAATACATTTTTTTTCCTAAGCACTAGAAAAATCATAACTGGTGCAGTTGAGCGGGAGATAAGGTTGGATACCAGAACTGGGATTGCAATCTGAGCACAGAGCAGGATGAACTTCTATTGGAGAGTTACTGAACAAATGCTGAGAAATGAGGATAAACCTGCAGAGACTGTATGCAGGTAATCAACCATCTTCTTTATAGGATACTCTCCTCTCAGACTGTAAGATTTATCAGAAAACTTGTCCAGCAGTGAACTAATACTGGCATTGAACATTTCCACTACCAAAAGTTGTATCAGGATAATTAGAGGTTTCTCTATCAACAAAAATGTAGCCTTTTTTGCCACTCCCCTGCAAATTCAGCTCATCTCCACTGGCCACTCACACTTGGTGGTGGGCTGGGAACCTGCTGTGGAGGTGCAGCAAGGCAAAGGGCCCACGGTTGCTTGTTTGAGGATGGACTTGTGACACTCGTCACTGAAGTAACTTGATATTTTGCATTATATAAATAAAGCTGTACTGCAGTTAAACCTCATAGTTTTAATCTGTTTTTTTTTTCCTGTATCCCAAACACTGCTCGTAACCTTTTCTGGATAAGCTTTCACTTCAAAGGCTTCATCTGGTCCTGCTATTAATTGCTGTAGTGTTTTTGAACATACTAACGGTGTGCTGACTTATACCAGCTGAGACTATAGCTCTGACTGTTTTCCTTCTGGCTACTTGTGATAAGTTTCTATAGTGGTTTTGTGAACAAAGAAAAATAGTAGTGCATAAGAATCAGAAAGCCACATTTAGGCGACAAAACTGTGATCCTCCAAAGGGCTGTTGTGACCTAGAGGTGGTTATTCTCTTGTTATTTAGGTAAAACTAGCTCAGTATTGGTTTGGTCAGTGCTTCAGCTCAATGAGAGACCTACGGTTGAAAAACTGTTCAATGTATGCAACTGATGTGCACTCAATTCCTTAGGGGCCTTCCATAAATTATTCTTAAGCAGAAAAACACTTTTTTACTTCTGTGGGTAATAAGTCCAACTGGTTTGAATTTATTTTCTCAGTTTAATACTTTCCTACTTTGTCCTCAAAATTAAGCATAATTTTTTTTTTTTAGCATGTACTTGAATAGTTTTTTGTACCCTACGTTATCTGTATCAACATTGCAATTACTTAATCTTGTCAGGAAGTACTTACAATTGTGGTCATGGCCTCATTCAATGGGTAACTGAACAAAAAACTGAATACTTGGATCTGCAGCAAATTGATGTTTAAATCATAGTGTAAAGCACATAGATAAACATTTAGTATTTAATCATCTGTTAAAATGAAATGCATTTTCAATTCTCAGTCGCTTCATATCAAAATGAAAAGGTAATAAATGTCAAGATTTGATTTCCCATCCCCATCCCTCTTATAAACTGTGTTGGTAGCATCAGTTTTCTAGCGGTGGCATCTTCTTGGGAGCAGGAGGGTCATACTGGGCAGTTGAGCAAAAGCTTTTGGCAACTGGATTTGGATGGTTAGAGTTTGTGCTGGGTCTCAAAGGTGCTGCCCTTCTCTGCACTGTTATTTCGTGACTTTTTTTTCTCCTCCCTCCTCCCCAGTTGGGAAACAATGTTTTAGAGAGTATTTTAGGAATGATGGGCAGCTATACTTGTGGCATATTCTTTTAGAGCATGTTTCTATTTGTGTTTTCCCTCTTTCTCTTTAGCAGGTAATCTAAGGAAGGAAAGCAGGCTGCATACTTAAAATATTTAACATCTATGTTGGCTTTGTTTTGCTTGTTGTTGCAGTCATGATTATTTCTCCTTGGAACTTTTAAATTTGGGAAGCTGATTTTCTAGTTCAGGAACAGTTAAATATTCCATGACCAATGTACCAATAATACTAACAGTTCCCTGAAAGCTGTTAGTATTTTGTGTCCTAAATATACTTCCAGAAGCAAAGGTCACTCGTGTCTGCCCAAGTTTAATGTAGAAGATTACTTGACTACTGTGGGATCGAAGTGGTTGCTCACGTGGTGCTCATCACAGTGAGAGCTCTGTAACCAAGTGCCTAGAAGGTGGTTTAGATACCATGGTGAAAACCTCGCCTTATTTCTCTCATTGTGTCTGTCTTCCTGCTGTAATTTTAGTTTTCTGTATTGCATGGGGTTTTTAAAATTTGATTCTTTTAACCTTTGAGCTTGCATAAAGGACTAATAATAACTCTTTTGTTTTATAGGTGCTAAACCAAATGATCTACAATTGATAATATCACTGTTAAGAATGGATGGGGAGGAAAATAAGAAGACAGATGATGTTGATGAGAATTTACAAGTTGAGTTGACAGAAGAATCCCCAAGAAACATATCAGGAGAAAACGCTGGATATGACTCTTCATCTCAGCAGAAAACAAGGCTTATATCAGATGAAGTGTTCAGGGACCTTGAAAAGAAAGAAAAAGAGAATGGCACAAACAAAAGAGCACTGTCAGAATCACCAAGCCTGGATGTTGTTGAAGCAGAGAAACCTGAAAATGTCTCCAGGAAAAGAAAGCAGAGTTCTTCAGAAGACATGAAAGATAGTGGAAGGAAATTGCAAAAAGTTTTAGGTGGAGAAGCAGGTAGTATGATAGCTGGAGCTGTAAAGAAGGAAGGAGTCACCAGTTGTCCTGGTAGTGACATATTTAATTCAGATATCCTGTGCCTACGTTACAATTTCAGATGTGCTGATGATGATGCTCTATTGAAAATTCATAAGGAAAATAAACATTCACAAGAGGTGTCAGCTGCTGTTCCTGATAAATTATATTCTTCAGAAGAAATCAGTGTTGTTTGTACAGTTGAAAACGTAGACAAAGATCCTAAAGGCAAAGTGAGTGATCAGTGTTTACCTTCCTGCTCTGGTAAGGAAAAACATAAACGAGAAAGCCTCTCTAAACCATCCAAAGAGCAAACACGTCCTCACTGTAGTTGCGTAGGTGAGTGTAGTTCAACATTGCATATGCATGTTAAGCGAGATCATGAGAAATCCAAGATATTTTCCTGTGATCTTTGTGGTTTTCAGAGTGCTGAAGAGAGTCTCCTGAATTCTCATTTCCTTGGCAAGACTCACCTTCGACGCCAAAATCTTGCTGCACGGGGAGGATTTGTACAGATATTGACAAAAAAATCCTTTAGAAACCAACAATCTACTGCAACCAAAGAGAGGAATGTCAGGGCAAAACCTGGGACCAATAAATTAAGGGCAAGAACTGCTGATACAAAAGAATTAAATGTTTGCAGTGCACTGAAACGCTCGAAAGTAAGCTTGTCTAAACAAAGTGATGGCAGTGAACTTGTTGAAATGATACCATCTTTAAATAGTCCCACTGAAAAAAAAGATGCTATGACAGAAGAAACATTGCTTTCTTCTGGTGCAGAAGGAAATGACGAAGTCCATACTGAAAAACTAGAAAGACCAGGACCATCAGAAAATATCTTGCAGAAAACAGAATCTCTTCCAACTACCAAAAAGATAGTTAACAGTTTACATGGGACAAGGAGATTTGATAAACCGAAACACAAAAGAAATATTTTCTTGTTAAGGTCTTCATTTGGGCAGAGTAGGTCTTCTAGATTAAAAAGGCAGGTTAAAAGAAGATACAGCGTGTTGGGTAATAGTAAGAGACCCAAATCTGAAACTCAGAGAGCACATGTGAAGCCTATCTCCAGGACACAGCTTAAACATGATGAATCAAGCCCTATGTCACATACAGAACTAGAAACAGATGCTAAAAGTAATTGTAATACTGCTGCAGAAATACGAGATCTTAGTGAATATAAGCCAAATACCCCTTCTTCTAGCACTGCAGATGCTAAAGATTCTGAAGTTAAACTTACTGCTGATGATAGTGCTCTTCATACTTGCATGGACTGTGGTCATGGTTTTCATGACCGAGAAAGTTTAGAAACTCATGTTGCAAAGCTTCATATGAAAAGGATCCAGTTTCATTGTCAGATGTGTAGCTATTCCTCTGGAGTGAGAGAAGACATGCAGCAACACTGTCAGAACAGTAAACACCAGATGGATGGTTGTAGCTTTAATTGTCAACTCTGTTCATTTACCAGCTTGAATGTGGTTAGCCTTCAAAGCCATATGAGTGAAGTGCATAATATGTCCCATAGTTGTCCAGCTTGCATTCTTTTTTTCCAATTAGAAGAAGAGCTGATAAATCATCAAAAAAATGAGAAACACGATGGTTCATTATTTCAGCAAGCTACTCCATTGAGTAACAGTGGTCAAACCTTGCAAGTGATACCTTACACTGACTCAGGATCGAACAATAGCCAAAGACTTGCAAAGGAAATGGAAGTGTCAATGCAAGCAAAAACTCCAGACTCTTCCTTCATAAATCATAGAAATGAACTAAAGCATTCTGTTCTGAATAAAACCCAATTTCAATGTAAGAAGTGTTTTTATAAGACAAGATCTTCCACAGTTCTTACAAGGCACATAAAACTCCGACATGCACAAGAGTATCACTTCCTTTGCAAAGCATGCAATCTCTACTCACTGAGTAAGGAAGGAATGGAGAAACATATCAAAAGAAGCAAGCATCTTGAAAATGCCAGGAAAAACAACATTGGACTACGTTTTGAAGAATGTATTGTAAAGGTTTGTGTTGGTGTTGGTGGCATTAAATCAGTGGTGGATACTTCCGTTTCTGGTAGTGGAAATACAGAGTTGGATAAAGAAATTATACATGTTTCATCCTCTTCTGTGGAAAACATATCGAGAAATAAGGAATTTATTCCACTTGAGCAAAGGATTGGTGAAAATGAACTGGTTTTAGCTAATGCATCCAAAGGAGGGAAACCTAAAGGTACTATTTCTAGGACGTGTACCCATTGTGGCCTTTTGGCCTCCAGTGTTACAAATTTGACTGTTCACATCAGGCGAAAGCACAGTCATCAGTACAGCTATTTGTGTAAGGTTTGTAATTACTACACTGTCACCAAAGGAGATATGGAACGTCACTGTGCAACCAAAAAACACAAAAGTCGTGTTGAAATAGAAGGATGTGGAAAACAGAACTCTGAGATCATCGTTAGCCCTGAAGGAGGTAATTTTGAATCCATGAGCAAGAAGATTAACAGCCCCATGACTGCCTTGTCTGAACGTGTTGAGGATGGTAGCCAGTCATCAGATTTTGAAAATTCTGTCTCAGACAATCAGGAAGTTGAGCGAGGAGATGCTGAGTTAAAAGCTGCAAATGCCAGTAGGCTGCCCAATTTGCAGCCTGCTAGCAATCCATTAAATATAAACCAACGTGTGTTGCTGGAACCAGCAAGTGTTGCTCAGGACTGTGATCCAAGCTTCCAGAGAAGAGCCATGGCTGCAAATGACAACAAGTGTCTACACTGCAGCTTCATTGCTCATTCTGCTGCTTCTTTAGAGCTGCATGTGAAGCGAAAACACACAAAACAATTTGAATACTACTGCATGGCTTGTGACTACTATGCTGTTACTCGCAGAGAGATGATAAGGCATGCAGCAACAGAGAAACATAAAATTAGAAGAGAATCTTATGTTTATTCTTCTTCTGGGGAGGAACCAAATACAGCGAATATCACTAAAGAAGGCACTGCTTTGCCTCAAGAGGAGCACCACTGCAGTGCAGGAGAATCAAAAACTATTTTAAGTGAAACGAAATGTGCCAATGATGCACCGGAAAGTGATCATATGAGTAAAAGCCTTATGGAGTGTACTGCCTTAGATGAAAATACATCTCCAGGAATCTCTAAAGATGTTAGTTCCCAAAATGCGGGAGGAGATGAACTTGATAAGGCATCTAAAAATGGAGGAGAAATCCCTTTTTGTCAAGGATTCCAGCAAACTCCTCAGAAAGATAGAGCTGTTGAACTTGTCAAGGATGTATCTGTTAAAGAAACAGGTACTTGTGAGGTGCAGAAAAGTAAGCATGGTCAGGAGCTGCTCAACTCAGATGATGATTGCTCTGCAGAAAATCAAAATAGATCAAGCAACACAGACTTCAATTCAGAAAAAGGTGTGGAAAGCTTGGAAGAAAATAGTGAAAACCCAGAAGCAGAGTGTAGAGACAAAGACAATCTCAAAAAAAAATCACTGAAGAAAAATAACCCACTTATGCTAAGTCTTCCAGAAACAAGTAGTGCAGTAGAGCAATCAAATTTTGCAGGAAACACTGGAGAAACAGTACAAAATATACATAGTTTAGATGGTAACAGAAGTTTCAGAGAGGATCCTACTGGGGAGGAGGAAGAAGCCCTTATGGAAGCACAACATGAAGCTGAAGTAACTATAAATAACAGTGTTTGGGAGGCAGATGGCTCAACAGCTGAGGGCACACAAGAAAGTAGTAATGAGGCTTTAGGAACAGTTATCAGTGCTGATGATAAAGGAAAAGCAATGCAAAATGTTGGCAAGTTTGATTCTTCTATAGTGAGGTTAAAAAGTCATCAAGATGGGGAGGCCACTGACCATTCTGCAGAAGGACAGGTGTCAGGGGCAGTGAAAGCTAGTGAGCTCACAGTGAAAGCAGACACTTCAACAAGTGGTGGGAAAAAGAAGAAGTCAGAAGGAATTTCCCTTGGGGAATCGACACGTATTCGCTGCGATGACTGTGGTTTTCTAGCAGATGGTTTGAGCGGACTAAATGTTCACATAGCCATGAAACATCCTTCAAAAGAAAAGCATTTTCATTGCTTACTCTGTGGAAAATCATTTTACACAGAAAGCAACCTTCACCAGCACTTGGCCAGTGCTGGGCACATGCGAAATGAGCAGGCGAGCGTGGAGGAGCTGCCCGAAGGAGGCGCGACCTTTAAGTGTTTGAAGTGCACTGAGCCCTTCGATTCAGAGCAGAGCTTGTTTCTCCACATCAAAGAGCAACATGAAGAGCTGCTGCGGGAAGTAAATAAATACATTGTTGAAGACACTGAGCAAATAAACAGGGAGAGGGAAGAGAACCAAGGCAATGTCTGCAAGTACTGTGGGAAGATGTGTAGAAGTAGCAATTCCATGGCCTTCCTAGCTCACATCCGTACCCATACAGGTATGGAAACGATGTCGTTGCAAGTGTTCTCTTTCAAACAGAGTGAATTATACCATTGGTCTTTTTCTGCTTGTTAAGCTCTTTAATATTTCTTATGAACTGGCATTTGTATCACCTGATGAGCCCCTGATGAAATTCAAAATTACCCAAAAGGGTAGGAAAATACAGTGATCAAAGCGCAGAAAATGTAAGAACATTTCAAGTACAGCCACCCTTCTGCTTTTTGTTTCATATAGAGAGATTTTCTTCCTTTTAATCTAAATTGTAACCATTGACTGGTTCTTAAATTTATATAATGAAGCAGTGGTGGTTTGAGTGAACAATTAGCTGTTCTTTCTAACTTTCTCTTCCGTGCAGTTGTTTAATATCCAAATTGTTTATTTCATTTCAATTAAGTGAAACTTTCAGCGTTACATAATGCTTCAGAATAGGCATTTGATATTACATCATTCCTAAATAAATACCAATAAGAAACAACAAGAGGTTTTTGTAGAAATAAGTTATAGCGATTGGAATTGGTCAGCCTTTTTGGAAGGTGGTGTGCAGTGCTGATGTGTTTCACAGGGATGTAGCATCTGATTTAGTTTCTGTGCTGATCACACTTTCAATTCATTTTTATGTTTAATTTTAAGTGGAAAATTTAAAAACATTTCTGTAGAAAAATGCATAAGCTGCAGTTCTAAATTTATGTAAAAATTCACTGCGATGTTTCTATAAACCTGCCATACATTCTTTATTTTAAATAGACAGCTTTTCTAAATCACTGAGCTCTGCTTAGACAAGTGGTGTCTCCATGGTTGAATTTATGAGTGGATTTGAATAATAAATTCACATTTCAATGAACATATTTTCATTAAAACTGTAAGGTTTATTTTACTGTACTTTTAAATAATGGCTTATTATGGAAGCTATAGTTTAAATTCATGCAGTATTTGAAACTTAGTGCATGGTTACAAGGAAGAGAACAAAAAGGTGAGAAAAAAGCAGCATAGAAGAATGGTAATTCCTGGCATAATCCTAAAATAGTTTTGTAAGGTTTTTTATGAAAAGGCAAGGGCGTGACTGGACAACAAATCCTAAAAATTAATCTTGGGGAACACGGACATTGTATTTCAAACCTTTCAAAGTATTTTACTATGACTGCAGTATTCATGTATACCAATAACTCACATGCTTAATACTTTCAGCATTACTTCTGTCCCGTCAGTAACGTAGTTATCTGTATTGCTTCAGCTAATATCCAACTTCGAATGCAGTGTTAAGTCTTTAGAGGGATGCTTGTGTTCGCGTGGTCAGAACAGCTGTATAAGCCCTTAATATGCCCTCTTACGGCAGATAAAACTGAATAAAACTAAGGGGGAGGATGCTAATGGAGCTCTCTTTAGAATTCTTTATGCAACTGTCTGGTCAAGACATGTTGCTTACAATTGATGTGTCCATTACTTGAATTCTCTTGTAATTATAGTCAATAAGTCTTGTAAATGTGTTAAAGCTCACTAAAAGCATACAAATTCAAGAACAGAGTAAGGCTAATAATTTAAAATAATCAATGTAGGCATTTCAGCACTTAATTTCCCTTGTGTGTTGATAGCTGATCATTCTTAATCCATTAAGATTTATTTAGTCGTTTACAATGCAAAATAGGTTTGCACTGGTCACTTGTGCCATTTGAAAATGTCCAGCAGGTTAAGTGCAGAATGTAGTCCATTAGTCTTCCTTGACTATATGTATTAATTGCATTTAAAATCAAGTTAATGTGGATGTGAAAGTGAGGTAACTATCAATATATGACAAAGCAACCCTACTTACATAAGTTACATCATTGATTGTAACATTTAGTAAAAGTTAGTGTACTTTTTAACATCTTGTGTGTAGGTCTTATCACGGAGTATATTTTTACTGTGCTTTTGGATAGCACTAAATATGCAAAGCAATGAAAGAATACATTTAATTTCGCAAGTCATTTTTTGGTGCAGAGGTATAGAAGGGTTACAGAACAGAGTTTTGTCCGCCCTCTTTCTCACTGCAACTTTAAATGAAATGTTTTTCTTATGCTTTGCTTATTCACATAAATAGTAATGTGGAGACTTTTATTAATACTTAATGGGAAGAAGGCTTTCTCTTCCAATCTGTATTTTCCTATTTGTGGTTTTCTTCTTATAGAACCATTTCTTCCCATCTGTATCACAGCGGATGCAGTTTAGTAACAAACAAATATGTTTAGAATATTGGGAGTGGTGGCAGAGGGAAATGACCTGCTCCCCCGACTGTATGTACACTTCTTGTAACATTGGTGAGGCAAAGTACAGCATTTCCGGCTTGTCACCTGTCCCAGGGTAACAACAGGTACATAAGAGCACAGCTGCACATTTTCCCATTTATTGTTCTGGTTATATACTTTTAAAAAAGTCTTTCATCAGCATCTGGATGTGCATAAATGGGTTTATATACGTGTGTATGCATGTGTAACCATCACCAACTCCTTTCCTCTTTTTTTAACTGAGTAATCAGTGATGACTTGGGGTGGCAGAGGGAAGAGAAGGGAAAGTTGCAGAAATATACAACTAATAATTTCCATTAATAGAAAAATAATGTTTCAAAATACCATTAAATAATGTAGGAGATTTTCACATTGCAAATGAAAGAGAAGCTTTGCTAGAGAGAACCTAACAAATAAGTCCATCACATGCTGACAAGTGAAAATGAGGAAGTGTAAAGAAAAATAAAAGGAGTAGTAGAGGTGGAAGACTTTTTAGTTTGCAATTGATGGAGGTCCCATAAACTTAATTAACAAGCAACATCTGAGGAAAAATCACCTGCAACCATATAATCTTCGTTTATTTTCTCATCAGATTTCTCAGTTAATGGCAGTTGTCCCCAATGCAAGTATGCTATATTACTCCCCATGTCCTAAACATAGGAGGAAATGGCATGATGAGATTTCATGTGGCTCTGCTCACTTTGTATTGGGCCTGAGCTAGGAACACAGCTATGCCTGCCGGTGCAGGTGATGTTGCCTTTGGCTGGCCTAAAGCTGCAACAGTGAATTTTTTTTTTGAGTCTGTATTGTCCTAATATAAACCAAGGGTTATGAACGCGAGTCTTTTTTTATGAAATAGTAGAATGGTTTGTGTCTGCCTCATCTGAACTCTTAAATTTAGTTTTGCCCCAATTGTTAAGAGCCTTATTGTTTCCTGCTACCATCAGAAAATGTACATTTGTTTTCTATGCCATAACTTGTGGGTAAAGTAGGTGGGGTTTTTTTGTTTTTTTTTTTTTTTTTTTTTTTGAGTCATTTGGTTGGAAAGATGATTAGTGAAAGTATTTTTCTCTTTTTTTCTGAGAACTAAAAGCCAAATGTGAATCCAGTAGTATCACAGTTTAAAATAGCGTAAGAGAATCACTGAAGTTGGTGATAAGTAAGGCTAAGAAATGGTTAAATGCTTTACATTGTTTCAGATAGCTTTATGGCAAATACAGATCTTTTTTTTCTCCCATTAATTTAAATCTTAGTCTAATGTCTTCATTTTTAGTATAAAATTTTGGGTTGTTCCATCCAAGAACATACTGGAACAAATTTGGCACGAGCAACCTAAAAGGGAGATACACTGCTTTTGTTTCAGGTGATAAGTACTGACTGGAGCCTGCCAGCACTTGAATTTTCATGGAGTTTAAATGGAGATGTTAACAGATATTCAGCTCTGGATCTGAGAAAAAAATCAAAACCCCTCAAGGCCTCAGTGATTTTTGGATGAGAGCAGTCGACAGAATAATACATTTCTGTATTGTCAGCACACTGTAGTCACGATTGGTCTGAACTCGAGTTCTTCACAAACGAGTCATGTAAATGGAAAACAGCAAAGGTCTTGTATGGAAGCCCTGTGGGACACCTGCAGTAACAGAATGAGGAACGAATTTACAATTTAATCAGTAGGAGAGAAACTAAGGGAACATAGGATAGAATCCACATGATATGTGAATTCTATGAGAAAAAAGAGCAGTATAAACACCAACAGATTTTAAAAAAATCCTCTTCAGCTGTGGCCTTGTTGTTATTAATTGTCCAAAAGTTAGAACGTCAACTTTTAGTAGTCTTTTAATGCAAAGATAGGATTTTTTTTTATTTGCCCTGGTCTCTTTGTAGAATGAGGTGTTGATTTGAAATGTCACCAAATTAATGATTAATTCAGTTTTATCAGGATCATTTAAATAAACTGGGTTTTTTTCAATGTGATGGATAGAATGTGATTGCTGTGAGCTGAAGTCTGAACCTGCTTTTGACATTTAAACGTATAAAGCTGACTAGATATAACCATTGAGGTGCTAAATATATTTTACATCTACTTCCAACATTAGAAATGGAAGTATTAAGAGATCTGGCTTCATTGTCATTGAACTGTGAAATATTCAACCTTGTCTGCCTGTGCTTAGTACTGTTGACTTTTTTATTTCAGTTAGAAGATTAAAATTAAATGCTTCATTTTTCGTTAGCTTTTGGGAATTAAATTGAAATTTAAGACTCTAAAAATTTTTACTAAGATCCTCAATTTCACCAGTGGATTATTGGAGGATATTCTGTTTTCAAGGGCAAAGCAAAAAGGCTCATTGATCAAGTATGATATAGTGCAACATTTTTCTTATCAGAGCTCTTTAGGTATATTTATTAAAGATCTCAAATTTCATATTATGCTTAACTGTATAGGAAGAAGTACTTCACCAAACATATACTAAACATAATATGGAGACTCTGTGACCATATTGTACTTACTTTTAACTGCAGTTCAATGATTTTGATTTATTGATTTAAGGATTTAGTGGTCAGAAAATTGGAAAGTGCTTCTAGAATGATGTTGCTTTGTAATAACCTGGGGACTGACATGTGCCCAATTTAACTATGTCGGTAAAAAAGATAGTTTTTCCATCTCAAGAGATGATAACTGTTAATTAAGATAGACAAATAATTTGACTTTTTGCTGAACTGATGTGGTACAAGAAATAGGCTGATATTTTTTCCTTGGAGAAATAATTTCAGAGTTCTTTGGTCTGCAGCAGACATTTAATATTAAAGTTTGTTCTTGAAATAAATAATAGCCAAAATGTCAATACTTCTGGTTTGCAGAATAATCATAAATTCTTGACCATAAAACAGTCATAAAGGCATAATATTTTATCCACTGTATATTCATACATTGCATGCCATTACAATAGCTAGGTGATGAATCATTTGCTGTGTGTGACAGAACAAATCTGAAATACCAATGCTAATGTGAAATCTATTCAAAGTTGGAAGACTTGTAATATTATTTTACTTTAAAAATATTTGCTAAAAAAAGAGTGCATTTTGCAGTTTAAACCAATACCAAGCCACTTTAAGACCTTTACCTGAGTTTCAGCATGTGGCAGTGGGGAAATGTGTAGAACAACTTTTGCTATCCTGTTGAAACGTTATCTACCTCTTATATTTTCTTCCCATTTTAATATATTTTGTGGATTTTTAATGGTAAGAAAAAAGACCACATTAAAAATTAAGAGAGTATTTTCCGTGATCTTGAACTTGAGGAAACTTTAATGAGTAACGTATAGAATATACCGTCTGTGTCCTGGGAGTTATAAATTTATGTACAAGACACTTTTTTTATTAGGCAAAAATCTCAAACAGGTTAAATGTGGGATAGGTTTTTAAAAGGTTATTTTTCCTCAGGAATTTTTACTTCTTTAACCGTGGGTGATATTTTATTCTAATTCAACTCATATCTTATGCTAAATTTTACTTAGGATCAAAGCCATTCAAGTGCAAGATATGCCACTTTGCAACAGCTCAGCTTGGAGATGCCAGAAACCATGTCAAGAGGCACCTTGGGATGAGGGAATACAAGTGTCATGTCTGTGGGTGAGTAAATTGAAACAGTCTCCACCATGGTTAACCAGGAGAAGAGCGCGGAATATGCATTGTTTCAGAATTGAAAACTGTGATGTGAGCAAGAGTGGCTAAAATTATGCATGCATATCCTCCTTTCCATTGTTATGGTAAATTCCTTAAATACAGTTATGACATTCTTTTCCCACTTCTAATCCTGCACTGAAGATGAGCAATTTTATGGGCTACAAGGTCAATTTGAACCTGTAATCTGTAAATTGACTAAATTATAGGATGTTCATTCACATTGCCAGGGAGAACTGTAAATTCCATTTAAAGACATAAAAAATATATAATATAGACTTTACTGTGTGGGGTTTTTTCTTTTGCTATACTGTTATAATTTTAGTACCATTAACAGATTTCTGGACTCCATTAGGGTTTTCATTCTTTACGAAAACAAAACAGAAGACAGATTTTTCAAACAAACGGATCTAAAATATTGCAGGCATAAGACTTTTAAAATAAATCGAAGTCTTTTATGTGTGCTTGTGTTCCTGTTTGTTACCCAAAAAATCTTGTTTTACTTTTTACAATCGTTATTTCCTCAGAAGGATCGTTCATAATGTTTAATTGTCCTTCAAATGTGTTGCATTTAATAGGAGGCATTGAGACTCCTTAATGCAAAACTAATTAATTTAGCAGAAATGTTTAAAAGGTTTTAAAATGCCATGGCATATATGGTACATCATAGGACATTCAAAGTTGGATTTTAATGCCCTAGTTCTGATTAAAAATATATTTTAATGTTATTATGCTGAAGAAATTAACTAATATATGCATCATATAAAAACATTTTACGCAAACCTATGTAACCTGCTATAGCAGTCTTATGGCTAATATGTAGAAGAGCACAGGTTCAATTAGATGGTACAGTGCACACATGCATGGTGTGGTGTGATGTTGGGGATAATATTCAGCAGGAGGAGGTTTTTTAGCCTTAGTGTACCAATCTACTGCAGGACAAAGTGAGTTACACATTTTTGAAGACAAGTGAATCTTCAGCTGAAGACGCAGCTGAGTGATTTTCACTGATTCATCTCTCTGTTTTTCAAATAATTCTGCATGCAGCATTATGAGATACTTTGGATGGGTTTACTCACTTAAGAAAATTAATTGCTGACTCCTTGAAACGAGAAATGAAAATGTATGAGCCCAATTCTTAAGTCCACTGTATATCAGTAGTAGAATAACTTGTGCTATTCCTTATTTTGAAGCGTAGTTAAAATGAACATGGTAGGTATTCTATATAGTTTTAAAAATCTTATTTGTTGTCTCTGCTTTATGAATTGCCAAGAATTTGACGTGGAAGATAGTTAAAAACTACAGATTCACAGAAGTGTTTAGCAAAGGCTAAACTCTCTTCTTTAGAAGTTGTTCACAAACTTGACATTGATTGTTTTTTCAATTCCCTTTTAACTTAAGTTAAAAAATCATCATATTATTTAACTATTTCATTGTGAGAGGAAAAGTAAAAAAAATTCAAACCAGCTAATACGGTACCTTTTATAAAAAAAGAAGAGAATTAAAATTATTAGGATTTAGCATAGTACCTCATTTTTTCAGAAACTCATTCTATCACTTCAGGATTGACATATCTGACAGAACCTGTCTCAGAAATTACAAAGCTCTCGGCTGGGATTCACAACAGTTTTGCAAGAGAGAGAGCAAAACATGTATGAATGATTTAAACTTTGGATTGAAATGGTAGTCACTTTCCTAAGCTGATTGCTTACTCTGTGTTGCTGACGTGTCATACCTGGTAGCCAGGCAGGTACTCATTTTCCATTTTTGTGTGTTGTTAATTTTCATCAACAACATGGAGTTGTGCTATTTAGATATGGCAAAACAACCAGTTGAAGAGACATACACCCCAATACCCCATGCTTACAAAAATCTGATTTATATCTCTGTTTAAATAATCATCACATTTCACTTAATGTGCACCAAAAATGTATTTTAACAATCATATACTAACACTGATTTATTTGGAAAAGACATTTTTGCACTGTAGCTAACAACCCTGAAGAATTGATCAGGATTTGAAGGAGGAATGACCAGAGCAGTTTGAACCATAGTCCATATAATGAATATACCTTAATATTATCTTATATGTGGAAGAGGAGAAAAAAGTCTTAATAGCCTGTGCTATATTTGTGCTCTTTTAATTGAAAGGACTGGGTAGCGTGTTGGTTAAAAAAATAAAGTAGCAACATAAAAAAAGATAAAATTGCTAGGATTGGCTATCGGATTAGTGGCACTATAGAGCATTGGTACATTAACACCACTGACAATGTCAATTCATTATCATTGATGGCTAAATAATCTTAGAAATGCTCAGTGGACCTATTAGTTCCTGAACATAAGCAGCTCATGCTGCATTTCTTCATTAGCTTTAATTGCTATAAATTTTACCTTTTTAAAAATCATGCTTTAAAAGGTGAAGTGATCTTTCAGGAACATTAACTCTGTAATTTTGTCACAAACAGAAGGTCCTGCACTATGTTTTCTTTTCTACAGTAGTTAATATTCTGTCCTCTGACTTTTAGATTCTCAGTAATAAGCCCTCTGCTAGTTGTGAGGATAAATTGTGTTTCAAAAGCTTTTGAATCTGCTTGGGCACTTTTTAAAGGTGAAATGTCAGTGCAACATCATGGTGTGGTCTCAAAATTCCACGTTTTTTAAAGACAAATTATTTTGAAATTTTGGTCTTAAAAAAAAGGCAAAAAGCGTATTTTTGGTGTTGTTTTAGGAGGGGTTTGCTGTCTCTCAGTTTTCTGAATGATCCTCATATTTACGTGCTACAAAGTACACAATATATAATTCAGCTAGTTGTCGAAAAAGGCAGTAATTTTGCTGTGTTGTTTTACTTTTTTTTAATTGAAGTTCAAGGTTTGTTTTTCTTCAGCTGCACAGCAGAAACTACATGACACAGAAATTGGACACCGCTAATGTTTTAACATTTGGAATAAACAGTCTGCTACTCGTTGCCTTATTGCAGATGTGTGTTAATTGTTTTCTTTTTGATACCCATGGCTGTAAAATATTTTCCATTATTTCAGGGGTAATGTCTATTTTCTGTGGGTAGCAAACTGCTGCATATTTGAATTTCATTTTTGAAAGTCTGACTCTGAAATTCGCTGATACCCTGGGCTAGGTGAGCAAATCTTGGTTGCCCGCATTTAAAATTTTTGTTTCATTTGCCTGGTGAAATGCTGTGAAAAGGCTTATCATGCACTTTTCAAATTTTATCCCTTAGGTAGGACATGAAAAATGCATTGTTCTGCAATTGAGATATTGAACAGAATTTATAGGCAATGTTTGATTTAAAAATATGTGTATTATTCCTTTGCCTTTTTCTTGCCTTTGCTTTTAGAAACAGAATTTTGGGGTATGTAGTTACATGTTTCAAGTAAGATTGGCTGCTTCCTGCTTTTTTTTTCCCCTCCTTTATGACCACCTAAAAATCGATTGAAGAAAATGGGTATAAGGTAGGTTTGTATTGTTAGGAAAATTTTCAGTATTTAAAACATGCACGTAAACATTTTTTGCTACCTTCCTACAAATTGAAAGGGCATTTGTAGCTGTGTCTTTATTATGTTTATTACACATACAGTATTTAATATATAGTAGTTAAATGTTTTGAAAACAAAAGTAAGCCTTTGTAGACACAAAGGAATTTGGAGGGGGCTCAAAAAGATTGTATTTTTTCTATTTTGCTGGAGTAGTTATGTCTTGTAGTTTTTTGATGTGGTGTTTTGTTTTTTTCTGTTTTTTTTATTGTTTGTTTCTTTGTTTGGTTTCTTTCACTTTGTTTTGGTCTTTTGGTGGCTGAAGGTATTAATCTTTATTTACTTTCTGCTCCTTAGTTCTCTATTTGCTTTGAAACTCCTTTTCTCAGTTAATTCTGGAGATATCATAAGATGTTCTGATAAATAAATATTTTGCTAAATTCGGTTATTTCTTAAAGCCTCATATAAATAAGCTTTGGGGACAGTTATAGTGTTCCAAGCATGGAAATAACCTCACTTCTGCTGCCGTTGTTAATGCTAAGAGTAATTCAGAGATTTGTATAAAGTTTAGTATTTTAGAGACACTGGTTGCTTGGAGAATGTTTAAACAAAACTACTCACCTATACTGAGCATAGTGACTAAGAGATCTTTGTGCTTGATAGATAAGGATGTGCTTTGACCAGCTGCATCAAAAAAATTTGGCTATACTCCTGTGTGTTGTGTTCTGAAAAATCTTCTAGATTTTCAGATTTTTTAACTGATTACTATTAATTTCAGGCCACTTTTAGTGAAAGGCTGCTCTTTAGATTGCTTTTAGCAAGCAAAAAAGACTTATTCATAAATTTATTGGTGGGAGCAGGAAAAACATTATATTTTTAAGGATGCCTTAATGTACTGTAATGTAAATTAATTATTTATACTTGTGCAGTTTGGGAAATCTTAAATAGAAAGTTGCTACTCTAGTAAAACTATTTTTGTGTGGTGTTACCTATTTTTTGTGCATTAGAAGGGATCTCTGTGTAGATGATTATAATGTCACTTTCTGACCTTTGCAGCTTGAATAATTGTAAATCATTGCTTCATAACGTGTCAGAGAATGTCTGTACTAGGGAATTAAATGGCAGAATATAATAGACCAAATTATTGCCTGTCATGTTTTCAACAACACAGTTAGTATTTGAGTTACACTTAATCATTACGTGCATTAGCAACTTCATTGGAATCCAGCTTCAGGCTGAGCATGAAATACATTACATTATTTAAACCTCTAATGGTAGAAGTCATTTATTTGTGTTGAAGTGTACAACATGCAGAGTTTCATAAAGCAAGGAACACTTGAGAGCTTAATTTATCCAAATCAAAGTCTAAATGCAGATAAACACAAGTGGCAAAAATTAGTAATTTTTATAGTCTGGAAATATTTAAAAATACATGGTTGTGGGTAATTGTAGGCAGCAGGAATAAATTAAAATCACTATTTTTAGTCAGCTCTGAGAATTAAAACTGTTTTATATCTAAATAATCAAATGCATCATGAAATTGCATTTTTGAACGAACAATTAATTATACACATCATATCTACAGATGTGTCCAAACAAAAAATATATGTTTTCTGCAGCCGTTTAGATCAGAGATAATTGCATGTGAAGTGACTGTTCCAGATCCAGCTATTCTTAGTTTCTCTATCTGCATTTTGCCATTTGGTCCTATCATATACTTGTGTCCACATTTACTTTAGTAAAGAAAAATGAGGTGAACCTACATAACAGCTTTCCAAAATTGCATATGCTTTTAAAAAAATTGAGAAGAAAATGTTAGAAAAATATACGAAGTTAAGTAACATATGTGTTATGTTATCTTGCCATTTTTTGTTCAGCTGTCTTATCATTTTGTTAGATTTGCAAACCTGACCTTCAGTACATAGTCTCTCTTTTTACTATTTAAGAAAACTACTTGAAGTGGAAGCAATTTACTTTTATTCAGAAATGCTCCCAACACCTTTAAACAACTGGTACAGATTCCAGGATGCGTTGTGCAAGACTGTCCTGGCCTGGAAGTCTGCCATGGAGTTGACTGGAGTTGGCTGTAGACTCCTGTACAGGCACTAGAAGGACTCTTCAGTTTGAGACTGCTGTAACAATTGATACAGAAAAGTCAAGACCAGCTTTCTCCCTTAATAAAATGGGTTTTTAGCAATTTGTATGCTAAATGGGATTATAATAATGATATAGTTGTGCTTGCTGAAGAGACAAGGTATATACGGGGCATACTTATGTTGTAGGTTGTATTTGGAGATACACTGAGCTGCATAGAGTCCGATTCAATGCACTTCCAGTGGCAGCTATTGAGATGCACAAAGGTGTGGCACCTGTAACTGCTGCTTTTACAGACATCCATTTTTAATATTTTACTTTACTGTAGATCGCTTTGATGTCCAAGACGTGTGCACTTCTGCTAGGCCATAGGCGCCTCACTCTGAACACATCCTCTGGCCGCTCAGGGTGGGTTTGAGCCCTTTCTGAGGGTGCAGGCATTGTGACTGTGGGAAATAGTCTGATGGTGAAAAAACTGGTGTTTAACATTTAGTGCTAAGGCAAGCAGCAGTCCTAAAATTCAGTATCCCAGCTGAAAAAGGGAATTCTGTCCTTATTATCATGATTTAGAAGGATTGGCCCAAAGGTTGGGAAAAATACTGTTAAAAAATACCGTCTGTTGGCAGAATGAGGTGGCAAAAAAGTTAACTCTGTTTTGGTGACCATGAGAAGAAGGGGGATGAGAATTGTTGGTGTGAGTGGTTGGTAGTGACAGGGAGAGAGGTTTGCTTGATTAAAATTGTGGTTGTTTTGTCAGTAGGCTGAAGTAGCATGGTTTGGGTTTATATCCAGAATTCGGAAGGCTTGCATTTGTTTCATTTTTTGGTTTAATCCTTTGTGCGTAGGAATTGCATCAAGCTCCTAATTCAGCTACGATTTTCCTTGCTGCTTTTAATAACTTTACCTTGAAATTTAGAGAAAAAATAACTGGCTCTAATCTTTATCAATGAATATCACTTCCCACAAACCCCACAGAGTTTGGTAAGAGAATCGGGATGTTCCCCGAAAAGGGACAAAATAGATTCTGATTTATGTTTTATACCTTTAATTGTAAGTTATTGGAAGCCTTCAGTTTTAACCAAATTTAATCTATAAGAATTGACTGCTAAATCAATCTGTTGAGGCATCTTGGATTTTTTTTGTGTCCAGTTTTACTTGCCTCAAATGTATTACTGTAACAGCTTCTTCAGTGGTTACTGCTCAATTCATTGGAACACCCCAGAATCTCAGAGGATGTGGTGTGCAGTGCATCCACATCTTCTTTCACATTTAAATTGTCTGTTTGAAAACAGACTTAACTTTGTTTTTCTTTCCAGTGATTTTTCCTCCTGTTTGCCCTGTAATGACTGGAAATTGGTTTGCTGGGTTTAGTACAAGCAGAATCAAGCCGATAGATTTTAAGCACTTCAGGGCAATTAATCTTACTTTCTGTGTTTATTACAACCCTGGGCACCTTCTCGAGACTCAGTGATTAGTTTACTAGGGTAGAACTGGTTTCTCTAGGAAATTTGTGTCTTGGTATATTCATGTTTCAGGTATCATCAAATCTAAGTGGTAGCAATCGGAAGAGCTGACCAGCTTCTGATGTCATTTTAGTCTTTCTGGCTGTGGTGTGTTGTCTTTCATCCTGTTTTTCTTCCTGTAATTCACACTCACGTTAACCAGACAGATTATAGTAGTTACACTCCACATAGATGGAGAGAGAAAGCAAAATCTCTCTTTATGGGCTAAAGCCAAGGTAAATGCATGTCACACATCTTTTGAACTGATTGTCAGCTGTCCCAGCATCAGGGTGGGTGTTTTGAATACAACAGACTTAGAAACAACTGATGGCAGCAGCAGAACAAACTAGGTTGCCATCCCTGGTAGCACCATTTCTCTAGCTTACCATGCTTAAAAATGATATAATTTAGACAATATGAAGTACATATAAAGCAAGTAGGCTTGTCAAAAACAGCTTTCACTTTGTCTTGTATTAGAAACCAAATG
>VZTF01008251.1:3913748-4006707 GCA_013397755.1 Cnemophilus loriae | reverse complement strand
GGCCGCCCCAGCCCCGCCGCTCCGCGCCGCTCCGCGCCGCCCCGCACTGCTCCGCACTGCCCCGCACTGCCCCGCACTGCCCCGCACTGGCGGGGCTCTCACGCTCTGACCCAGCCGCGGGAACTGCAGCGAAAACGGGACCCGAGAACCCTCCGTGCTTCTCGGGAAGCAGAGGCAGCGCCCGCCGCGCTGCGTTTCCAGCGCCGCGCTCTTCACTCGTGCGGTTTCCTCGCCGTGTAACTCATCGGTTCTTCACTTATAGATTATGATAGGTGTTCATTACTGATAATTAGAGTGTTTGGAATCAATTTGTGCTTGTTTTCCAAATCAGTCCTCCAAGCGCTGGAGTGAAAATAATTGCTGAAAACAAAAGTAGTTAGCTCAAAGCTTTGGGAGTGATTTGGATGGAGGAACAAAAAACTTGGAAGGATTTGGGGGGGAAAAAGATAAGGCGAGTGACCTCCCTTTTAAAGTACGAGATATAGCTGATACTGCAGCAGATCGGGTTTTATTGGGCTTCGTTTGTTGAGAAGCCTGTACGCACAGTTGTATAAAAGATGAATAGAATCTCACGCAAGCGACCTCGCTGCGGTGGCTCAGCACATTATTGTTCCAGCTTGTTGAGCCTTATAGAGCAGGAAGGGGATCGAGGAAGGGATTTGAATAACATTGCGGTTCAGAAAGAGATTCATAATTTTAGTATAATCAGCGTGTTGGTTTGCCTCGTAGTGACAGGTTGAGTTTATTTCCAAGAGACTGTTCTGTGAAATAGGCCATTAAAAACCCTACACAGGGAATGGCTGCGTAGCTTCCGTGAGACCTGTGGTCCTATATCTATCTGTCCATCCTCCTCTTTTTTGGATGGTGTATGAATGCCGTGACTGCAGTAATTGTCACTTGTTAATTCGGTGTAATTTAATGAATTAAACTAGATTTTATGGATTCCTGTACTACACATAAAAATGACAGTTGATTATGTTTAAGCGGTTGTAGCATGGCACAAACTTGTCTTTTAAAATTATGTAGAATTATGTAGATGTTTTTAAAATGCCAGTAAAACTGCAGAATCCTTTGGCAGTATTTTAGTTTCATCAAAGGACATGGTGCATTTGACTTGGGTAGCACCAGCCTTTTGCCCTCGAAATTTATGATGGTCGGTAAAATATAAAGGCAATTTTAAATGTTGTTGCTGTCCATACACAGTTATTTTCTTCAGCAGGTTTTGAAAATTTGTGAAAAATGGTCAATTGTTTGACATTCAGTGTTGTTTGTTCAGCAGCCTTTTGTATTTCAGGCATATCTTTTATTATTGAACCTTAACAAGAAGGGCACTGCTTTCCACATAGTGCTATACAGACTGGATGAACTGTCATATCATTTATTGATTCCATAACCAGTTATCTCACTGAGATGTCTTTTATAAAAACTGCTGATAGTGACTTGGGAGAAGGAGGGGAAAAAATAAAAGAAAAAGCTGTTCTACCTAGTAGTATAGTATCTGAAATGCTATAGGGAAATGTTCATGTCTCTGTAGAGCTGCAGTTATTTATCATTGCTGTATCTTAAACTTATGGCTTGCATTGACGTGATTTGGGGATTTTGTTTGGTGCTTTTGACAGGTTTTTTGGGTGTTTGTTTTTTTCTTTTATTTTTTTAAACAATTCATTGAATAGTAGTATATATTACAAGAAATTTTGAATTTATATCACCAAGAGATTCAGAATAGTTTTATCAACATAGGGTTGAATCCAGCAATCAATGCATTTGATTTTACTATAATTACTAAAACCTTCAGGTCTTGATGTACCAGTTATTTCGGGAGAGCTGTAAGAAGAGTTGTACAGAACAGTAACTCAGTACACTTCCCTAATAGTGAGGGGTGCAGGGCTGAGTTTTTCTGGTTCGTTTCTTTCTTTTTTTCTTTTTTCTCGGCTTCTGATGATGATACATGGTTGGTTTATGCTTTGAACCATGAGTATGTTTATCCTTTTTGAGACTAAATGGTGATGGTTAAAGATGTTGCTGCCCCATCTGCTCACTACCAATTCTGCCTGGTGGGAAAGTTCTTAGAAATTTCTCCCCATTTGCTGCAGAAAAATAGTTTTGTCAGAGAGAGCCCATCAATGAAAAGAGTTTAATGTGTCTGAGTTTGCTGAGTATAAGTTTTACTGTTTATACCTTAACTAATTAATTTTATTAAAGAGCTTTCATAAGTGACTTGCCAAGATGTTTCCCATTTAAAATAGTTTAGTTACATTTCACGTTATTAGACTGTGATTTGTGGTTTTCTTTTTTTTTTTAATTATTGAATGCTGCTGATCTTCGCAGGCCACAAAGCTTAAATAATGGATTTTTTTTGAGAAGAACAGTTGATTTTTGCACCTGGCATTGCTAGTCTCTCAATAAATACAGGGGAGCAGATCTTCAAATATATTTGTGAAATTTCAAGCACAGCTGAGGAGATCTTAACATCCTTCTGACTACAGAGATCTGCTGACTTGTTCTGTGTAATAATTTTTGCTTTATACTGTGCTGGCCTCCTCTGAGCCATAGAGGCTGAGTTATATAGGGGTTAATCATGGCATAAAGATTTTCTAGTCACTCTCCCATTTTGTAGGGCATACTCTGCACATGTGATTGTGTGTGTGTGAGTGTGTACGTTCTGTGTTGTTCTTTGAATGCTGTCAGTATCCTCCACTTCTCTGCCCAGCTGTATTTGACCCCTTCTTCAGGAAACAGTTGCAGAAGCACTGCAGAAGGTTAAAAATTATGCTTCCAGTCTTCTTGGATTACCCTTCTTCTATCCTGATTAAAAATTGTTCGTTATTTTGATGGGCTAGTTTTACTCATGGCAGGCATTAAATCTTAAAAAATCTCTCATATCTGTTTTAGGGCCCAAATGCAAAAGAAAATGTATTTCTGCTGCATTTATACATAACATGAACCGAGTGCATGGACACTTGAATTGCCTGGAAGAGACTCTGATGCTGCTTTTATAGGGCCAAAATGATTAGAGGACAGAGGGCAATGTGTACTGGTGGTGTAGCCTGTGAGTCCCTTCGTAATGACTATTAAATTGCCCAAAAACTACATTAAGAGTGGGACAACAGGATCTTGTTGTGGCTGGTTTCCTCTTTCCCCACTCAGCAATTTTATCAGCATCTTTACATCTGAGGGCATATCTGGATACCTTCAGCTTGG
This sequence comes from Cnemophilus loriae, assembly GCA_013397755.1. NCBI lineage: Eukaryota > Metazoa > Chordata > Aves > Passeriformes > Corvidae > Cnemophilus > Cnemophilus loriae. Next base: position 4,003,506 of record VZTF01008251.1, on the reverse strand, counting down.
CACTGAATTACCATCCTTGGGCCCTGCACTACTCGTAGTGAACATATTCTAAGTAGTGATGAGAACATAGTGTGAGCAGTGATGGTATTGCAGGCACAGTGATGGGTCTCGGAGATACATGGACCCATCACCGTGACGCTTGTTGATGAAACTGCCTCTGGAAGAAGCGGACGTGCTTTCCCACTCAGTCCCTTCTTCTGAGCCCAAGGGGAGACCTCGCTCAGTCTTCCAAGAGTTACCTCTAACAAACACTATCGTATCTTTTTGCAGGTTGTTTTCCCTCCATAATGGGTTTGGATTTTACTACAGGTCCCTCCTATCCCTTCAACATGCATTCCTTTTCTGATAGGATTTGAGATGTCTTAGAAGATGTGCTTAAAAGCTGAACATAGGTTGAATTAATTCCTCTAGGAATATTAATCCTTATCTCATGAGAGTTAGATGTAACCAGAGTTCCTTTACTCAGAATATTGCCATAAGTATTGGGATAAGCTCTCATGTTTCAGAACAGCAGCAGACTTCAGCACGGGTTGATCTTTTCTCTTTTTTCTGTTTTTAAAATAAAGCTAAGCTATTAGTACTATGTTACATGTTGATGGTGATTAATGAACCACCCTGTCCTGTAATAATAACGTGCTGAAGTTATTTAATTTGTTTTAAAATTAATATTCAATAAGTAGTACTTTGTTTCACCTGAAATATTTGCTATTAAATGCTTTTGAAAATGCAAACTTGGTGATTGTAAGATAAAATTTCACCATATAGCAAACAATCTATGCATTGCTATTGTAAGAAGTATTGCATGTTTTTCTAAATGTGCTTGCCAAATGAGTGTGTGTATTTTTAACATTGTTTAGCCTGCACTGGCTTGGAGAGGTATTCCTTTTCCAGTATTAATAGCATCTAACACCGTTCATTTTTCTGGCATATGCTAGAGCATTCAGAGCAAACTGAATTCCTGGGGAGGAATATTGTCTTAAACATTTGCTTTATCTGTTCATTCCAGTAGATGGCTACAGTTCACTACCAAATTGTGGCTATAATATATTTTTTACAGTAAGTAAATCAGAAGATGAAGGTTGAATTACTATAAATGAGTTGACCTGTACATTTTTCTTATTTCATGTGCTTAGTCATGCACTATTCACTATTTTTCTATGTACACCTTTTTCAAACTGCAGGAAAATGTTATATTTTTTTTCCTGTTGGTCAAGGTTTTATGTTACAAGTGACTCTCATATCTCTTGCAGTTTTCTGGTATTTCTAATTGTGCCTGATTGGAAGAATGCTTGTACTATCCAAACACTGAGGAAACGGAATTGCTAAAGAGCTATATGTTACTTTTATAAAAGTGGATACTTCCAGAGTCTCAGCGTTCTTTTAATTTTGTTCCTGGGTGTAGGCATTTTAGATGGAAACTGGCCATTTAGCACTTGCTTTTGCCAAGTTGACTTTAGCTTTTATAGAAGCAGATGTTTTCTAGTAAGCCTTTTCAGTCCAAAGCATGAAGCAGTGACTAACACATAGAAAAGTATGTTTACCTTTGCATTTCATCTGTGTTGTACATTGCAATGTTTCATTGCTCTCGGTTCCCATCCAGGTCTTTCTTTTTTTAAACCTAATTTGCATACAACTAAGTTGATACAAAGGAATTTCTTTTAAGCCCCTGGAAAAGCAGCTTGCTTCTGAAAAGGTACTCATTAGCAGTTCGCAGAGTGGAATTCTTTCAAAGGTACATTACTCATTTGTACTGTATGAAGTAGTTCACAGTACAACATTGAAATATTAGGTATGCCTTTTGACTTTCTCAGATCGAGTGATTCTGAATTCGTCATGTAAACTAGTGAATATTTTGCTTTAATTTTCAAATGACAAGGAAGTGTTGAAACTGACTTTTATTTGTAATTGTATTTGCGGGTAAATGCTACTACCATATCGCTTTAATTTTATCCTAATCCTTTCATTTTTGCCTTACAACAGCTACAAGCTGAGCACAGCAATTTAAGGTGCAGGTTTTTGTTATTTTACAAATGAAAGGGCCATTTTTTGCATTAACTGCTATGCTGTGCTATTGCAATTTTAGGTCCCTTTGCAATCAACTGCCAATTTATATAGCTGGCTACAACTGCTTAATCTATTATTAATAAGCAGTGCTACTGAGCTCTACAAATGATAAAAATCGTACCAGTTTTATACAGGAATTTCATTTTCATATCTAAACTACATACAATAACTTTATTCTCTACCATGAAGATAAATGTCTTAATTATTTATAAATTCTTTATATTTTATGGTATCGATTTAGGGATTCATTCGTTATCCTTGAAATATATTGAGAGGCCTTAGCTGTAACTAAAATATTTTTCATTTACCCATTTAGTTACAATATTGTAGTCTTAAGGGCCAAAATTTAATGTGTTTACAAAATAGTTTTACAGTTTAATACTGGGTTGAATATTCTAGAAAATAAATGAATGCTGTGTTATTCTTAAGTTCTAAAATTGAGTATTTCGGATTATGTGTGTTAAATCTCAGCGTTCTTCTATGTTTAGATTTTTATTGTAGCCACATGATTCATTAAACGAGTTCGTCCTCTGAGAGGAAAATGTATTTGACCCCTTCTTGAGAGCATATACAAGAAGTTCATCAAGAATCACAGATTTTAATAAGGTAAACAGTGTTAGTTCTGTCCCTTCCAGTGTTTGTGGAACTGGGACATTTCCAGTACTCGATCCTCACACTGTGGAAACGCATTGGCTGCCCTAGAGAGCACCTGGCTGTGTTCAGGACATCTCAGTCATGAGAAGGTTTGTACCTGGAGGGCAATTATGGTCAGGACAAGGGATGCACAATAATAAGTCCCTGGAGCACTTTAATGGGCAGTAGGAAGGAAAGAAAGAGGGGGCGGGGGGGAAGGAGAAAAATTACTAAGGTATCAATAGTGTTTCTAAGAATGGACTGTGAGATACTAAACAGCGTTTGCTCGAATGTATTTCTGGTCATGCAAACTTGTGTCTAATCACATACCTGAATTTCTTGGAAACTCCTTCAGAGTTTGTTTACCTAATTATTTAGGAAAGATGTAGAGATTTTTTAAGTGTATTCTTTGTTGTTTTTGTGTCATATGCTTCCTAGATTAAGCATTTCCACAAACGATTTGCTAGTCACAGTGAAGTAGACATTATTTTTTCCCCCCTGCTTTCTGGAATTTAATTTCATCTGAATTGCTGTGTCTTTTCCTTAACCTTTAGATGATTTACTCACACACAGACACGCCTCACACACACGCGTGTGCACACATGTGAAAAGTTTAGGTTGAATGGGAGAATGCCGAGACACAGAGCATCAGGACTCAGAAATCCTGTCCTTACTGCCTTCGGAGTGCCGGGGCGCAGGGGCACGGGCTGTCACACGCCGGGATGGATGCCGGGCTGGCGCCTGCTCTTCCCGGCGCTGCCTCTCTCGCCTCCCAAACCTTGCGCGGCCGCGGGGCCGGGGCCGGGGCCGGTGCCCCTCCGCGCTCAGCCGCTAGGGAGTGTCGGAGGGAGAGGCTCCAATTAATTTTCCCACTTTCCCTGTGAAAGAGCTGGTTTAACTTCATCCCCAGCTGCAGTACTTGCGTGTTGTAAATACACTTAAAACATTACAAAGGCATTTGTCTCTATGATCTTTAGAAGGATTTAAAGATAAGACGTGGTGGAACCCTTTTATAAGCATATGAATTATTTTTGCTCAGATTTTGTGTTTGCTTGTAATACTGCTAACGCACTTAGTTAATCGTAAACTTATTTGTACGATCTGTATAGTAAGCACTGCATACCTGTCTGCTAAAGAGGTACACATTTCTAATCTGATAGGGGCTGAAAAACAGCAGCTTGTCTTTATCTAATTATTTTCTTAAAGATTGGTCAGCAAATGTCATGTATTTCACCAACATTGTGCTTGCTTGGAAAGAGATGAGATATTTACATTGCAGTGGCTCGAGAATCACAGTAGAAGTGCAACTGCCTCTGAAATGCATTTTGGTAGTTCGGCAAGTTGATTTGGTAAGGTGGCGGTGCCATGGTATTTAACAAAATAACGAACGTCTCTTAAAAGGATGACACAAACAAAATTGCACCCATTTCCTTTTATTTACTGGTCTGAGGGGCTTATATTTAAATGACAGAAGTAGTAGATATAACAAGCTTGTGAATTCCTTCCTTCCACCTGGGGAGTTAAAAAAAAAATTGTAATGAGTATTCTAGGGTGGCTGACATCAGGTCTACATTATATGTTTGCTTGCCTGGGGTGCTCTCATAAAAAACAAAGCAGAGCTTTATACAGTTATAGTGTGCACTAAATTTGTGTTCAACATCCATAAATAAAATATTCAACTCCTTCTGAAGAAAAACTATTGTTTTGAGATATTTCAGGCCAAAAAATATGCCACTATTGTGGAGAGTAGAGGGTTTCTCCTTTGGCTTTGCTTTTACTTTTCAATGATCATCATAGTTGCTGCATACCTTTATTATTGCTTTTGCCTCTCTGGCAGGATGGAATATACAAAGGAGGTTCTTTCTGTAAATCATATTTTAAAAATATTCAGAGAAAAACCCACCCATTTATGCTGCAGTATGTTTTGGTTCTGAGTAAGCAAACTGTATGCCTAATGATTTCATAAGAATTTAATATTGTGTGTTTTACAGATGGAAAAATGTTGATAAATTTAGGTTAATTTCTACTCTATTTATGGAACTACTTATGCATTTTTTAAAAGAAACAGAGTCTTCTTAAATTATATATAACTTGAAAAAGGGTCTGTTGTTTATTTTATTTTAAATATTAGATTGTTGCTGAACAAGGCAGCAAGAGTATTATGTAGAACACTACTTATGGAAACAGCAAACTAGTAAATCTATGCTGCACTAAAATAAAATGTTATATTATTCTGATAATATTTGACTTTTGCACAATATTTAAATGAACATTAGTATAAATAGGAATGCTTAACTAAAACACGAGTTCATCGTGTAGGCTAATGCATTACTCTTGTATATTTGTACATGAGTGAACAATTATTCTAAAAAGTTTATACATGTGTTCCAGTGACCAAACTTGTATTAAAACAAACTGTTCCGATAGTGGTGACAGAAGACATGGTTGATGGTTGTGTTTGAGAAGTAAATGGGCAAAATATTTGCGGATCTTTTAATGATTACAGTTCTTGATAGCTTTCATAAGAGTGCACATAATTTGTGACAACTCTAATAAAAAAATGTGGCAGAAAAACTTTCTGAGTTAGCGGCAAAGTAAATGGGGCAGGTTTTGCATTTTGAACAGAAATCTTATGAACTGTGATTGAATTTGTCGTGAAAGTGTGTCAGAATTAATAAAGTATTTACGTGCAAGGTTGCTGGGCTTTGCAGACTGGTTAGGGCTGAGGATTGGTTAACATGAAAAGTCATTTCTGTGCATTTGGTACTCGACAGCAAAGGACAAATGTACTTCTGTGCATTTTGGATCATAATGCCATTTCTCATTTCAAACCATTTTTGTCAGGACACCAGGCAAAACAATGATGCTTTGAGGACGTAATTAAAGATATTGTTCAAAGAACAACTTTCTGCATATTTGAATTATTACTGTCATCAAAATCATACAAATATGGAAATATGATTGCCAGAAGCACATAAATCAATGATCAGCATGGCCTCAAAATCCAATAAATATGTAGAGTTAAATACTTTAAAATGCAAATTGCATCTGATAATTTGCATATGGTAGAATTTAAAGGAAATTTTGTTGCTTAACAACCTCTAAGGTAGCAGTTAGGGCTATGGGTAAACATAGATTTTTTTATTCATCATTGGTCAAGTTGCAAGATTTGATAAATGATAGGAGACTGCTTTCCTTGGTTAAAATGACTGCATTCTTTACTGAATCCTGAAACTGCCTTGAAGTCATCTGAATAATTAAGAGTTAATTATTCTTCATCCATCTAAATCAGAAAAGGACAGATTTAGGGAAGGAATTTATAATTTTTGCCTCATGTCCTGTCATGTCGTAATGTGATAAACTAAACTGACTCCAAATAATATCTAGTGACCTTATAGTAATTACGCCTCACAAAACATTCTGGTTGAAATTTTTTAATTGCTTGCATCGATTCCAGAAACTACATCTTAACAGACTCTGAAGTTTAATTGTGTTCAAAAGAAAGCGATAGAAAATTTGTGTTCTGTTACTGTTCTACGTTAGTCTTATCAGGATAGATACTGTACGAAGGCTTTCACTTTTTCCCGTCTGTTAGTGCCTCTCTATGTTTTCTCTGTTTTGCTCTTTTTCTATGCAAGCCATAATTTTTAAAGGATAATAAATATGTACACCAAGAATATAACCTTTTCTTTTTTTTTTTAAGAAAAACTTTCTAAGTTTAACAAAACCAGGCATTTGTCAGTGGCAGCAGTTCTGGTTTGCTTGCTTTCTGCGACTTGGAAAAAAATGTACCCCTAAAATACAGGCAAAGAAAACAAGAAAGTTCTGGCGTCTGTGTCTCTGTGGAAAGAAGGACAGTTTCAGAATTGAAAATTGAAGCCTGTTTGTATTTGCTAATTTCAAGGTAGAATTTTTTTTTTTTCCCAAGAAGAAGGGTTTACGAATGTTTACTGATCACAAGAGGAATTGTAATAAAGAAATCAATATGCATGATCCCTTTTCATGTAGTACAACAAGGTTACACTGTTAGGTTAAGTACAGGCTGCATTCCTTTTCAGAAAATCAATTTGCTGTATAGTGTGCAACAGCAAGTCTCTTCTGAAAGAGTCATTTTCTGTTGTGTGCACAGTAAATTCTATATTGACGCCTTCAAATAGTATTGACTGATTAAAAAAAAAAGAAGAAACGCTAAGCACAGTAACCTTAAAAGAGTATTATAATTTTCAAGTAATTGCTTTCTTGCTAATTACTTAATTTCTTTCTAAGAGACAAACTGATAAAATGTGTTCTTACATATCCTTTAAATTATTAATACTGTAAAACTGGTGTTGTGACATTATTTTCAAAATCTTTTAAAATATTATTTTCATAATAGCAACAGAATGCTATATGTGATTCCAAATACGGTAGATTTAGTGTAAACTTATTTGCTGAATTCAGAGGGTGGGTACTTGGGTGGTTGGTTGGAGTTCTTTTGTTTGCTTGTTTGGGGGTCGGTGTTTTTGCCTTTTTTTTTTTTAATTTATTTTAAGGTCTGGTCTTTGTTTGGAAAAAAAGTATGTTCAATTGTTATGGTTGTGTACATTTAAACTGTGATGGCGCTTGCAAAGCAGCACTGGGTTTTTTGTAAAGATTGTCTGTTACCTGTCTGGATTCCAAACAAAACAAGCAGTGCATAGAGAGGGAGGGGAAAAGTTAGTAGCTGCACTCAACCTCCTTAGACATAACATGGCTTAAAAGCCAGTTTTTATAAGGGAAATATATGGAAACGTGGTTTATTTTCAGTTCTTGTTTTCTCAGAACATAAAACTATGTCTTTTAAAATGCTTTGACCATTTTTGATGCAACTGTTCAATTGTAAAGACAATCTTTTGCTTTTTGTGTGTTTTTTACTGAACAGTTCTTGATGGACTCTGACTTTTCCTTTTATTTCTGTCAACCCAATTACAGTACATTAGAGCGCACCCTGATCCTACTTGTTTGCCTGTTATGCAGTGTATATGTTTAACTCATAAGCATGTTCATTTAGATATTTCAGTCTGATCAAGCTGAATGTCTTGCAGCAACACATATTGATGTCCACAGAACATTAGATACTTTCAACCTTAGTTATTCATTCTAGAAATTGTAAAATGCAAATATATATGGTTTTGATTGCTTTTGAGCTGTCGTATCTGAAAAAATGAATTTTCCAATTTGTTGTTTCTCTGTCAAATTCAGTTGTTCATTATTATGCCCTGAATAAATTCCGATTTTAATTGGAGAGAATTTAATTCATTAAAATTTGAATTACTTTGAAAAATACCTCTAATTTGAATTAGAAAACTGGCTAAACTGGTCATATATTTAGCCCCAAAGTTAAAATACTGTTTGTTACAATTTCGCTTACTAAAAAAACCCAACAAATGTTCACCTTTTAAAGGCACGCTGGTATTCAACATTTACTAGTATTAGAAAGACACTTATCTAATTATGTAGCTATTTCCCATGCATTTTTTTTAAGTTTAAGAGATTTGCTTCATTGCTAGGCTAGAAAGGAAGTGATTCAAAAGGCTGGCTGCATTTATTTTTTTTTTGGTCACAAAGATGTGTATAGCAAAACTACTTGAGCTATAATTCATTGTTTAGAAACCCTGGGCTGCTGTTTGTTTGCAGCATTCTTGTTAGGGGTCTGAATTGCCCAAACAACCAAGCCAGGCATAGCAGCAGACAGAAAAATACATTCAACTAGTGGGATCATGGATTTGTTTGATTCAGGTAATTGAAAGTGTTTCATACTATTATTGCAACTTGAAGGCTTGTTTAAGTGTCTAGCTGTCAGTCAGTTTGGAAGGTGAAAAGTATTCGATTGTCACTCTGTCAGTCAATAGAGATGAGAACTGTCTGCCTAATGGATTTCTTTACATAGATGTCTGCATGGAGGTAGAAGTAAAATCAATGTGTTGTCATGTGCAAGTACGCTGCATCAAACTGCCAGGTGAAATGCAACTGTATTTCTGTAACGTCTACATCCTTGTGTTGTTTGTGGAAGACAGACAGATGTTCCCTGTGTTTAAAGGTAACAAACTCTTTGTGGTCACACATGAAGGTTTATTTTTGAACATTTTGTAAGAGTTTCATCTCTTTCCACTTGCTCCAGAGGATTTTTTTTCCTGTTTGCTTGATCATATCAGAGATCAATACTCAAAAAACAGGATTTAACTTAGTAGGAAAAAACATAGGTTGTTATTCCATGAGGCTCAGATGATTTTCTTTTAAACCTGGGTTTCTGCATGTTTTCTGTTTGTCAGTGATGACTTATATTGAGCTAACTGTGCTTCCTGCTCAAGTTTTGGCTGTTAGTTTACCTACATTTATTAGAGTGTGTATTGACTTCCTATAGCAAAAGAAGAAGAGATCATTTCTTGAGTAACAGAAGGTACCAAAAGCTTTCAACACGCTTGATGAAACAGGCATCAGTCAGTGACCTCTGTTCTTTCTCTGGGAGATGCTTACAATATTAAGTTCCACTGAACAGGATCTGATAACAAGTGGCATCTGGAAAGTTATTATGACATTTCAGAATAATAGTACCAGTTCTTATAGTTCTCACTAATCCCAGGCTTAATCCTATATAAAATAGGTGCATTATGACGACAGCCAAACATCTTATTAAAATTGGTTTCCTGTTAACTGATAAAACACATATAAAAGCATAATTCTTAGCCCCACAGAAGGTGGCAGGCTAAAATGAGAGATACCAACTTCAAAAAATGAATGATTTAATCACCTATTTCCTATTGTATCATTTGTATACATGTGCTGTTTTTGAGAATTAAAATGTGTAGCTCTTAGCTGCTGCTGTAGGGAAAAAAGAAAAAGGAGTAAGAACCAATTCCCAGTGAAGGAACTCGACTGTGGGTAATGAAATCCGTAAGTAGCAGAGACTGGTGGTAAAACAGAAGGTAGAACTTCAAAAGAAAGATCAGGATTTTGGTTTTGGCTATAATAATTTCAAGATGAAAGAAAAAGTGTTGGGTGGAAGATGGCCCCTGAGAGGTAGGGGCAGGGCTGTGAATTATCAGCAACATTTTTTAAAATTTCTCTTTTAACTTGAATCAGTGCTTCCAGTTTTTGCAGTAAATGATGTAGGAATTCCGCTGGTGGCGGTCTCCTTTGCTCCTAGATTGCTGTGTCTCTTGTGTAGGGCAGGTAGGGGAAAATAGTGTGTGATACTTTTAACTTAAGATCACAGTATGTTTATATAAATAAGCAGGAATAGGCACAAATTCATAGACTCAGAGCTGAAGGAAATAGTGTGATCATCTAACCTGCTACCCATCCTCAAAGTGGTTGTAATTTCACTGAAAGAGTATTTGGTTTGGTGCTTTCTAATTTGTATACTTTACTGCCCATGTGCTATTTAATATTCAGCTTCTTACAGTTCTTACAGAGATTTTGGGTCTGCCTTTGTTTGATAGAGGAAACAGAAGATGCTGTACGATACAAAACAGACATCATCATTAGGCTTGGAACTATGATTGTCTACTACTTTTGAGCTAATTATTCAGTTAGAAAAGTGGGCAGCAGAAGGTCATCTTCTGTGGGCAGTTCTCTAGACAAAGGCATTTTACTTTGGCCATTGTTAATGTGTCAAAATAGTTAGATATTTTCTGTCAGTCTATTTTTATATTAATAAGAATTTATTTTGTTGGAGTGAAGATGTTTCCAATATGTGCAATTAGTTTGTTGGTAAGTGATCTAAAGAAAAAACAATATATGTGGAGCATATAGGATCATTGAGTCCATCAGTAGAAGTGGCTGTGATATGCCGAATGCACAACCAAAAGTGTGCCTGTATCCTCGGCTCCCAGCAGGAAGAAAAATGTATCCATTTTGTCTTTTTCCCATGATGGTGTGTTCTTTGTGCTGTACAAGGAAATCAGGGAAAAATATGGGAAATAATGTTTTTTAGAAAGCCTTAGGTTGATTTAAATGGATTTATGAGAGTTCTGGAAAAGTACCACAAATGAACTCCTAAGCTCCTTGCCTCAGCAGATATGGAGGTGTGATCTCTGATTCAGATACAGTCGAGAATTAAATTGGCAGCAAGAAAATACACAAATAGTGTAATACTGAAACATTGTGAGCATCAGTTACAGAGCTAGCATTTATAGGCTCTGTCTACTTTTATGACATTACTGGGTATTTCAAAGAGTTAAATTCTTTGGTCCCTGTTCCTCTAAAATATATTTGTATTTCTTGTACAGCTTTCTAAATTTCTCTCTTAAATGTTTTGTGTTCAATAATCATGCAAATATTGCATGTGACAGAAAATTATGGTTCTACAGATGATTTTGATTTTTGTTATAACCTGTAACCCTGTAATCTCTTAAGCCACAGAACATAAAATGTAACTTTTTAATCTGATGGATTTCTTGGGACTTCTTTTGAGCTTCTCTTTCCTCTGCTTTCCCCGTTTCTCCCACTTCCCTGCCCCCCTCCCCCCAACTCCCACCCCCGTATTAGCACAGTGGTCTACTTAGTTCAGTTTTAAGTCTCTTGGTTTTTCTTCCCTGGTATCTCCCCAGACTAGACACTCAATGTAGCATTCAGAAAAATATTACCATGAATCATTATATAATAAATGGCCAATAGCAGTATTTTTTTCTGAAAGTCATTTAAAGTTGCATGAGAGATTTGAATTTATACAAGCGTGATTGCCCAGGAAAGCTGGCAGTAGTCAGTAGGAGCAATAGTGTGATGTCAAATATGTGATCAAACATATGAATATCTGTGGGGCTCCCAGCAGCAAGAGAAGGATCCATTTTGTATGTTTCCTGTGTGGAGAGGTGCTTTTGTGTTCTGTAATAGTGCTTCATTTCTGATATTAAAAGATAATGTATCTGTTCTTAGCATTGCTCAGACAGTTTAATTACCACCTAAGTTCAGATATTATTCCTTGTCAGATCTTTAAAAGCACAGTCTTCCAGACGCTGAGATATCTGCCTGTTACGGGTTGCTGATAGCCTAGTCTAAGAAGTGTTTGTGCTTTATAGGAACAGAAACTGTACTCATTACAGGCAGCAGAAGATATTTAGCCAGAAATTAGGAAAGGGAGATGCACGTAAAATGTGGGCAGAATATAAGCTTTTCGGTGACTCACCGCTGCTCTTACTTGGAAGGACTGGTGGCTTGCCTCCAGCTCCATTCAGGGTTTTGGTTTTTAATCATGTATCTGGTATTTGGTGATCCTTTTGTTTCTCGATCATATTGCTGTAATCTCTTTGTCCTATTGCCTTCTCCTCCCCACTCAGGTGCCCAATATAGAGTTTCCAGCAGAAGCAGCAAAGAGAAAATTATTTGTGGCTGTTATGTTTAATCCTATGCCTAAAGTATTTCAATTAGGCACTAAAGGCACAATATAAAGCCAGGGGAGAGATGTGGATCCCTTCCAAAGGTAGGACAGAGCATGAGTTTCTCTTAGTCATGGACAGAGAATGGATCAAAGCCAGTTTTTGCCACTGACTGTGGGGTCCCCAGACAAATAGCCTTCAAACTGAGACAGCTATTGTGTGCTGGAAGGCAGGCAAGCAGGATACCGTGGCCTTCACCCTTCCTCTCTCCCCACAGTGACTGATTACAGATGTGTAACTATGCTGTTGTTCTCCTCCCTCGGGAACTTGAGACCATAGGCTGTCCTCTCTTGCCTTCCCTTTCTCCTTGTCAATCAAACACAGAATCTGCAAGCAGTATTGATTAGAAACGTGGACATTTTTCTTCAGTCAGTCTCTAGCTACTAGGCTTGATAGCTCATCTTTGGCATGTTAAAAAAGGCTTCCTTCTGCTATTCCAGTTGACTGTCACTTGTCGTAGTGCTATAGTCTGGATTTGTTTCTATGTAGAGAAATATATTGTAGGAGATGCTGGAAAAATCTTGTGGGTAGAAATTGGCTTTTTCACTTCCCTTTTGTTTCCTCTGTTGGAATAATTCCAAAGAAGATGCATTGGTCATGCAACTCTCTTTGCGTCACTCTTGGTGAGATCGATTTGGCATTAAAATCTGTTTTGTGTAGCTCACTGATGTTTCTTGTCTCAGTATGAACATAGAGTTCTTGGAGGCATAACATCTTTAAATCTTTCCACTTCTTCCTAAGGCCATATCATACTCTAAAAGAGAAATTCAGGATTCAGATTCAGTTCAGTTCCTATTAAGGGCAAAAGTACCTTGTTGTTCTCTTATTGAGGTAAATCAAAAGTCAAAGACAGTCAAAGATGGTTAAGATCTGCAAGAAATTGTAACAAACTCTACTTAACATTAACAGCAATGCATTTTGTCAGATGGATATTCACTTTGAAAGATACTTCTTGCAGGAACAGCATGTTGGTGATTTTTTTTCTTGAAATATTGGCGAATAAGCTCTGGCAATTTTAAGAGGGTTGCAACCCTGATCAGTAAATTGGTGGAAGCAAACTTATGCCAGCTCCTGGACTGCAGTTGTTTACAATCCATCATATTATCTTAAACCACCACTGACTTCACTTTACACGGATGTGTAGAACATATCTGTGTAAAGTCAGTCCTTCTGTCAAGTTTGGTATATAGAACGTAGGCCGTTTTATGAGGATGCAGCAAATACTCAGGACTGATAGACTCTTATTCTCCTAAAAATGGTCTCTGTGTGTTCCTTCCTCTGCAGTAGCGTGGCGATGACCATTCTAGATTATCATGCTGTTTAGATTTCTCTGTTTCGCTGTTAATTTAGCAGATGGATTTGCTGCATTTTTAGCAAGTCCATGGATGACAGCAACTTTGTGAGGGCAGTCAGCGCTCTGGAAGGCTGGGCTGCCTTTGAGTGGGACCTACTCAGAATGGGCAAGTGAGCTGACAGGAACCTCATGAAGCAAGGGAAATGCGGAATCCCGTGCTTAGGATGAAATAAACTCACACAGCAGGACCATATGGGCTCTGACTTGGTAGAAATCAGCTTTGCAGAAAAAGGCCTTGTGCTTCTAGTTGAGGACAAGTTGAAGATTGCAGTGTGCCCTTGCAACAGAGAAGGCTGTTTGCATGCTGGGCTGTGTTGGCAAGAGCGTGGGCATCAGGCTGTGGAAAGTGCATCTTACCCTCCAGCTGTCATTTGAGATCACATCTGGAATATTGTGTCCAGTATTGGAGTCCACAGTGCAAGGAAGACTTTGACAGAGTCATGGTGAGTCTGACAGAGGGCCACCAAGCCAGTCCCAAGCAAGCCTCAGGCTTCCTGAGTGATGTGAAAGGAGAAGCTGAGGGAGCTGGACTCATTCAGCTTGAAGAAGAGAGGACTGTCTGCAACCACCGAATGTGGAGTATGGAAAAGTTGGAGCTGAACTCTTCTTGAAGGTACATAAGTGTGCCCTGGAAAACAGGACTGCACCTTGCCCAGTGCACTGAGCTGCAGAGACATTTCCTAGTTACCTCTATCCAATTCCCTTTTCCATGTGTTCTAGCCATGTCTGCTAGTACCAAGAGTGGCAAGGCTGGAATTGCGCTCATCATCTGTCCTCTAGAAAATGGGAGGACCAATCCATTCCTGTTTCTATTCTCTTTGGTTCTCCTAATGTAATTTTACTCACTTTATAGTATTTTTCTGATAAGGTATTATGTTTTCTAGACGTCTTGATAATACCTGGTAGAAAAAAGATCCTCCTTTCGCATGTTTCTCCTTTCCCAACCTGATTCAGAAAAGTCCAACTATTTTAACATTTTCAGAATGAGAAATGAACAACTGCGGCATCTGTGCATGTGAATGAAGAGCAGGTGTCATCTCGTTGGAGGAGAAAGATATTCTGGTCAGATTGTGAAGCAGATAAAGAGCCCTATGGACAATTGTTCAAATAGAGAAAATAGTAAGAATTGGTAAGGACTGTTCTAGTAAACAAGAGTGCTGGCTATCTTCTATGCTTCTACATTTATCAGTGCAAAGGTCTGTAGCTCCAGCTCCAGTAACATCCAAGGTGTCTTGGATATACAGAGAAGGGGCAGTGCCCTTTTCTGGACAGCTGAAAGAGCTGGGAAATAACTTCCGGATTAGTAGATAATAGCAGGAATATTCCCGCTTTCATTGTAAAATCTGATACTATGTATCAGTTTATATTTATTCTTTCTTGATATGTAAATTCATGGTTTTGGCCATGTTATTTGATGCTTGGTAATGGGTTTCTACAGGACTGTGGCTGTGTAGTATTTTTTTGAATGTATTTTTTCATTATTAGTAACAATAGAAATATTTCTGAGTGGCAGGTTCTTGAGTTAATGAGACTTTCCACTGAGGTCCGTTGAACGATAGTGTCTCACTTTTAGAAAAGTTAGTAATGAGTTTCATTTTTAGGGCAAACCTTTGTTCTTCATTTCTTTTGCATATCTTTTGTGTTTCTCTTAGGAGGTCTCTTCAATAAGTTGTGACAGTTATTTGTAGCGTACAGTCCCTCCTGTAAAGGTGGGTATGTCTAAATTGAGGCTGTCAAAAGGGATTGTGAATTGCATTTCACAGTGCTGTAAGAACATGTAGACAAGTCTCTCTGAAGACCTCAGTACTGGTATTACATGGAACTGCTGAGCTGCTTGCTGAGGCTCCCTACACCTACATCATTTATTAAAACATTACTACTTATTTAAGTTCTGATGCTAAAGTAAATGGCCATTTTGTTTTGTAGACTTTACAGCATTTTTCTTCAGTACTTAGCTCTTTCAGCTCACTGCTTCATTCTCCCATGACTGGGGTGTTTCTGACTGTCTAAAAGCATGGCTGAATATAGTAAAGACTTGGTTTGTTTTGTGTTAACTATAGCTGTCTGACTGCAGGGCAGTCTTCTGTGGCTCTGCATACTTATTCCACTCCCCTCCGTATTTCCTTGGAGTTTTCCTAAATGTGATGAGATGGAGCTGAATATGTGTGTTGCTGACATGTATAGAATGTGATAAATATACCATGCTGCTCAACATACTCTTGATATTTTGAACTTTTGCAGAATTTCAGCAAATTTGTATAGTACCTATGTCAAGAACTTTCAGTTCCTATGTCAAGATATTTCATGTACAGTTTTTTTAGCATTTTACCAAATTAGTAAATTTTACCATCCTTTTGTAGACATGGAAACTGTACAGAAAGAAGTGATTTTCTTAGTCTCTGGGAAGCTGAGAATGAAACCTGAATTTCTTCTTCTTGTTCCTTATTCACTGAATGGTACTATTTCCCTTAAATAGTAATTTTTTTCCCCAAAGTTTTATAAATAATTTGGATAGCCTACTAAATATGCATGCTCTAAAGTACTCAAACAGTTCCTTTTCATCTGGCACAGCATGGAACTAGCAGTTTTATCCTTAATCTACCCACAAAATATGTGACTACTGTGTTCAATTTATACAGGGTCCTATTCTTAGACTGCATTATAGTTTGTTTATAAAAAATTATTGGCATTATTTCATGAAATTAATCACTTGTAGAGAAAAAAAAGGGGCAAATAAGAATGTTCTGAATGTTACTTACAGTGTACTAGTTCATTCAAGGACTTTTGACTTTCTTACTTATCAAGAAAACCAAAACCAAGTACCTTCAGCTGCCCAAAAATACAAACAAGCTTTTTGTTTTTAGATAGTGCCTTTGGTGGCCTATCTAAGTTGGTTGTTTGGTTTTCGGTTTTGTTTTTGGTTTTTGTCTTGTTTTGTTTTCTCAAAATATTTTGAGAAAATGCTGTGGTTTGTGACTTCCTGTATCTGACCTGCTGGATTACTCCAGGCTCTCAGTATAGAGGAGTGTGAATTGGGTAATAAAATTCTTGATTTGAACACTCCTGTGCAAGTCGTCAGATCTGCCTTTCTGCTTTTTGGGGAGGTAAAAAAAAGGTCTTCAAGGACTGGAGGGAGGTGCAGTGTTTCTCTTTGCCGCCAAATTGCAGGTTGTATCTTTTGATACCTTGCTTCTGTGACAGGATTACAAAAGGAAACATAAAGAAACTGATCCAATCTGTTCTGAGGCCTTGGAAAGCTCTCGGATATTTATTATCCACCACACTCTGAAGAAAAAAAACAGAACACCAAAGGGCTTGTTTCTTGTTTCTTGTTTTGATCTTAATTTAAATATTGCTGCATTTTGCATTCACCTTGGTACATATGATCCATAGCTATTTACTTAATATTTAATAATTGCATGCAGAGGCTGAAATGTTACTTACAGTATGTAGTTCAAATATTTACATGCTAAGTCAGTCTTTTGACCCGTGTTTTATAGGAACTATCAATGTAGTGGTTTTTTCATTTGTTAGACCCTTATCTCATATTTTACAGATACGCATATTAACACACAGAGATTAGCGTTTATGGATTTGGAATTATGCATTTTTAATTGCACATCTTCTTTTCAAACCTTTTGACCTGGTGTTTTTAAGACTGGACTTATGCTTTATGTTATCTGGGCTACAGTGAGATTCTCTCTTGGTTTTTTTCCACCCCGCTCCTACTGCAGAGTTTTGCCTTCTGCAACCACTGGTACCTGGCTGTCGTGTGAACTGACAGTCTTGGGCTCCTCACAGCCTGGCTCTTGTGAAGCTGGTGAGGGATGTGGAAAACACAAAGAAAGCCACATGATTTAGAGAGTTAGAACATCCTCTGAGACAGGAAGAAGCAAGGACAGTTTACATTGTGGAAAGAGGAACAGATATGACAGGGCTGCCTGCAGAGGAGGAAAGAGCGAAGAAGTGGTGCCAGAAAAAACTTTTCAACTTAAACAGTCTTCTCAGTTCTGAGGTCAGTTGTATTTTACCCTTGCATGTTTGGCTATTAATGGGTTGGGGTTTCTTTCTTTTTAATTTTTTTAAAGAGGCTTATGACAGAACAGCCAAAGAAAGTCTTAATTATTTATCTTGTGTTTTCCATTCTATTGAACAATGTAGTGTTGACACCTAAACTTGTAACTGCAGTTAACTTTGTATACCTTTGGCTTCCCATTCCCCTCAGTTCCCAGATTCTTATGACTGCGCACGTCATGATCATTAGCCACTTTGAGCCGAAGACTACAGATCAACTTGCTTATTTTGTTTAAAACTGCAAAGGAATTGCCACGACAGACTGGATATCTTAACCCATCCTTTTTCAGTACCTGGTGATCAACAGTGGAGGTTTCAGAGGAAGATGCAAGAAGCTTGATTTTAAACTGAAAGAGAACAGGTTTAGAGAGATGTCAGGGAGAAATTCTCTTCTCAGGGAGGTGACATGCTGGAACCCAGAGAAGTTGTGGATGCTTCATCGCTGCAACTGTTCCAAGGCCAGGTTGCATGGGGCTCTGAGCAACCTGGTCTAGTGGAAGGTGTCCGTGCCCATGGCAGGGAGTGGAATGAGCTGAGCTTTAAGGTTGCTTTCTACCCCAAGCCTTTCTGTGATTCTATGATGATTCTAAGATACATATTCTTTGGTTAGAGTTCGGGTTAAACTCTGGAACATGATATTTAATAGATCTTGGAAAATTATTAGAACTCTGGGTATTTTTGTTACACCATATAAATGTCTAATCCTTTTTCCAGTCTTGCTAAGTCTTCAGCCTTAATGATATTTTGTAGCAGTTAGTTCCACTGTCTAATTATGAATTGTATGATAGAGTATTGCCTATTTATAATGTTTAAATTTCATTGGAAGTCCCTCGTGTTAAGAGTTGGAGGGAACAGAAGCTTTCCTTACTTTTCTGCCTTAAGGGCCTTGTGACTAATTTGTTCGTTTCAGGGATTTGCCTCATAGAAGAGAAACTCAACTGCACAATATTCAACTTAGAGTTTCTGAGAGGTTTTTGCAGGCTAATTACAAAGCTATTGTAATGAGCCTTGAGATTCCAATGTCATTGATCTTTTACATTTGGGAGAATTTGCTTCTAAGATTTTGGGCAGTCGCAGATTAAATTTTATTTCCAGAATAATGTTCAGTGCTACAAGTTGCTCCACTCAAGTGGAGTGCCATACTTGCATAAATCCCTGTGGAAAAAAAAATGCAAAAACAAATCAGTGGATGACTTCTGAACGTGGATGTCAGAGTGCAGTGAACGTGCAGTGTCACAGCCCGAGTCAATGCAGTGTGTTTGTGAGCATATGCATCTCACTGAAAGCATGGTCATAGAAATGCTAATTAATTTGTCCCAAAATACTTACTTTTTTTCTTTTTTTGTTTGGTTTTTTTTCTAAAATATGATCCCAGGTTAGACAGGCCTAATTTGACTGTAAAGAATAAGTGTGTTATCACAGTTCTCCTAAACTTTTTATTTGATTTGGTGGTTGTCTCTAGGGAGTTTTTGTTCTACATTATCGGGATTGATTTCAGGATATTTTGTTCCTATTGACTTTTCTGCTGCTGCTGGTCACAAGTGCTAGTCATTTAAAGAGGCTGCACTTTGAACAAAGAACATCTAGATTACAGTACTATTTATATACTGACAACTCAGAACCGTCTCCCTTGAAGATACAGATACACATTTCCGCAGAGTAGATCCCTCCATGTGCTCCGTGTGACATTCAGACAGTTGGAAGAACACTTGTCCCAAGATGCTAGAGAACAGTGAGTGTATCATTGCAAATCTCATCATCTCATACATAAGTCAACAAAATGCCAACAAAATTGAGATGGATAATTTATTTATGTCTGCTTCTCAGTGAAGATAAAACTATGTAAAACCACTTCTTAAACTAGGTCAGTAGGAGGCAAAGATAATTGTAAAGTCAAAGCACATTTAAATTTTCTTCTCTCACATCCCTGCCCAGTGCATGGATGGCTGTAGAAGTTCCTTTAAAGAATGTACGTCTTGCTTGCTAATTGCAAATATCCTTTCATCCTCTCTGGAGATATAAACAGTGACCTGTTGGGCCCTAGATAACTTTTGTGTCTTGACGTGTTATTCGACAAGGTTGGATTTGATGTCTACTGAGTTGCTGTGTCCAAAATCTTGTGAGGGAAGATAGTGAATATATAAAATTCTGAGTTAATAGTGTGCCTGTGTGATGGAGCAAATAAAATTGGAGGCAGTCATATTTTTTCTGTGCAAAAGATATCTTGATAGTGATAGTCTATAATTACCCTTATTTGTTTGTTTTCTAAATGTTGCTTAATGTTGATAAAGGAATGCAATTGGCAAGATGAATTTCCATGACTGTATGGTCTCCAGCAGACTGGCAGTGGTATTTAGTTTGTGATCTGAACTTACGTGGCCAGAAGGTTTGTAATGATCACCTTTTAGTTTTGAGAAGCTGTAAAAAGGGAGCCTTTGAGGCACTTCGGAGTCTGGGGACCAAACCTAACTTTGCCATGTGATTTGCTGTGGCTCACAACCCACTCCAGTTACCCTCATCTTTGCACCCCTCAGCTGTCCTCTAATCCATTGCCTGTCCCAAGGGTCACGTGGTGAATGGAGGGCCTTGCATGAAGGAGAAGTACTCGGCATATTTAAAAACATCATGTATTTATCTCCTAATATTAGTAATTTCTCTTGATTTGCTTATAATTAATTAAGAATAATTTTAGTTTTGTATGTAGGCTAAAAGCCTCCTGTTTTGTTACTTTCACTTTCAATTCATATTGGCTGGGTCTTGCTAGATGAGGTAACCCAGGGGTGTTTGAACATATTCTTGCCTGTTAGACGCTGGAGAAAATAGTACACAGTTCAAAATCTACTTCCGATTTTAATTTCATCACCTGCCTGGAAAGCAGCAAATGTTAATAAAGGTAACTACTTTCTGGTAGTAGAAAAAGGAAAGTTTAAAAAAAAGGTAAAATTTGCTTTGCTTAGATTGTATTCCATGTTTTGGTTGAGTATTACACACAAAAAAAACCCCAACTGAAACCCAGCATAGTCTGCAGGCACTATTTGTGAGTGCAGTCTCAAAACTACTTTAACCTTCAGCCAAATGTCCTGCTGTTTTAACCTTCTGAGACAGACAAGGATGTGTAGCTCCTGTGATGTAGTATCCTATCTGGTCTTCTGAAACAGGTGAGAAACATGAAGAAAAAAATCCCCCATACCTGGCCTGTGAAATTAGAATGAGCTTTGTTGTCTGCTGTTTTGGAGGAGGACGTTAGAAAATGTACATTCGAATAAAACACACTATGGAATCGCATAATATTCCATAATATGAGGAAATCCTGCCTAGCTTTCAGTGACATATTTACCTGAGGATGTAGGAGGGCTGTAGATGTCAGTTTTCTGATGTTAGTGTGCCTGGCCTTTTCTGCTTGATCTTTCCCTGTATCTGCTGTTGGTTAAATTGCTGTGTCCACACACTAGCTCCAACAGCTGAGATGGCATTAAAAGCCTTTAATAAATGTCTGATAAATGTCTGTAAATCCAAATTTTAGCTTTTTGTTATTGTCTATATATATATAAGAAAACACCCTATTATTGCAAGTTAACCAGTTGTTTGGTGTTTGGTTGTTTTTTTTTTTTTTCCTTTGGCTGACACTTTTTTTCATAGTCTTTGAAGATTTGCTTCACTGCCAGAAGAGTGACCACAAGAGAAACCAGGGTTTATTGAATGTGTCAGTGCTCAATCTACTAATTTTCTTTGTGAAAACTTAATAGTAACCAGGTGCTTTGATATATGGCAGAAGTAGTTTTTAATTTTATATTAGTCACTTTATAACACACTATATACACACTGTTAACCAATTTGTAGTACTAGGCGAAAAGATTTATTTTCTTATGCAAAAGAATTAAACCTAATAATACTATTGACACTTCTAATGTTACAAAAATGGCATGGGCTTTTTTTTTTTTGTTTGTGTAGTCACTGCTGGTATTTTTTGTATCAGTTTCTGCTTATATTCCAACAAATATGTTTTGCACAGTTTGTAAAGTTCTGTGTTTCTGAAGGGTAACACTGTAAATAGGTAACCTTCAAACAAACCAGGGGAAGGCAGGAACACTGGAAATCAGAGCCTGGCTGGCAAGCTCGCTTCCCCAGTCTTGCATAGGAGTTTAAGAACTGTTGTGTCCAGATTTTCCTACCTGCAGATTAGATGATACTTCTCTGCTTAAAAGGCTGGGATTTACTTCGCTTTGATAAATACATTTAGATGATACTCCCTACAGGACATTTAAACTTTTCCTTTTGCTACGGGATATGAGTGTTATATCAAGTTTGGTTATAATTTAGAGGAGCAATGCAAACGTCTGTCCTTAATCTATAGAGGTTTATTACAGCACTTAGTATTTACAAGGTGATCTTGCAAAGTCCAGCTTCAACTACACATAAGAGTGGTATAATTCTATTCAAATGTATCAGTTATTTTAGGAGTATTTTCACTTGCAATAGGCCTTTTGCAAAGCGTATTGAACTTTATGGAAATGAACTGTGCTGCACTGTCTTGGAGTTGATTGAGCTTTAGATTTTGTGTTTGTGTGAAAGGCTTTAGGAGCTTTACTGAAATAGAATTCCTAATTTAGTGAATGGTAATATAGCGAAGAATTAGAAAAAACCTGGTAATTCTTGGATGGACAGTAAGAAAGTGGACCTGGGAACAAGTTACTTGAAATAATATTTAGTTTTAATTTAAAGCTGTATGGTCCCAGTTTGCTTTTCTTCTGGATTGTGAATATAGAAAATCTTGTATTCATATACTCTATTCCTCCAAATTATACTTTAAGACTAGATCTAACAGTAGTGATTATGCCGTACGTTTTCTTTTTCTTCTTTCAGATCTTACCCATTTTGTATTTGAAAACCAAAACTGTCAGTGGTCTGTTTACTTTATCTCACTCATGTGCAATGGAAATAGCTGGCATTTGTAGAACACACAAACTATTTTTGCCTGAATGCTCCATTTATGATTTATAGCCAACATGTATCCCTGATTTTCTTTTGAGAATGATCTTTATTGTCTTTGTGTACTAACTCATTGCAGAAGCACTTGTCTATTTTGAGCTAAACCAGACCTCTTGTAAAAAGAATCAAATTATTTCATCATGTTGAAAATGAAAAGCTATAATTACTTGTAATTGGGCTTCAGAATTTTTGAAAATTGGAAAATTCTTTTCCAGAGGTTTAAGATCACTCCAAATCATAACCTGTAGAAAATAGGAAATAATTTTCTGTTCAATTTAAAAGTTATTTAATTTACACTTTTGACAGCTATTTTCCTTTGATATTTTGGTAGGGGAAATCATTCAGCTGCAGTGGTTATTACTAAAATCTTTTCTGATATCCTTTATTTTATCTGGATCACAAGTTTATTTTCATTTCTTTAAGCCCAAACAGAATCTGCTGCAGTTTAATAAGGATGTAGAGTAATTTTGGAATGCTTGAGTTTACTAAACATGTGCCTGCATTTTATTTATATGTTTGTTTGTTTCCTGGTCTTTGTAGTTACTTCATTCTGTTTTAACAAAAGC
The DNA here is from genome assembly GCA_013397755.1 of Cnemophilus loriae. NCBI lineage: Eukaryota > Metazoa > Chordata > Aves > Passeriformes > Corvidae > Cnemophilus > Cnemophilus loriae. The sequence goes on along the minus strand of VZTF01008251.1, from coordinate 3,980,431 downwards.
ACAGTGTTTTTCGGTGCTTTCATCTGCCTAAGTTTAAGTGCAAGCTGGAGAAACCTGCTGTACCTTGTAGTTCTGCGCATTTTTTCCTGTAGACTTGCGAGTCTGTGGAACTCAGTTGTTTAAAAACAACTACTTCAAATCTTCATTCTACATTACTACTAATAATCATCATTATTATCATAAATATTACAAAGAACATGCTGCCTATTTACCTTTTTCTAAAATCTTTTTCAAGAGACCTGAGTAGGATAACTAGTGTAAGATCACATTGTGTTCAGTTCAGTAAACAGCCAAGACAAGTCTTCCAAAACCCTGATGCACTGGCAAAGAAAGTAACCTCTAGAGTTAGCAGAGGGTTCAGGGTTTTATGGCCAAGCAGAAACTGAATAAAACTAAAGTAGCAGGCAGGATCCTGCAGCATGGGAGTGGCAGCCAGAGGCAGACCAGCTAATTGTCACCTTCAGGCTTGAGGTTAAAACTGGATTCTGAGTATGGCAAAGACTTTGTCAGCCCTAACTGTGGTGGGGGGAGAAGAGTGGGTAGACAATTAGTTTACACAGAGGGGGATTTAAGGACAATTACATACAATGAAAACCTATGGTGGAGAGTAAACCTACTACAAGCCTTGTCTTCCCCGTGTTAATTTGGGACAATCAGTTAGGTCAAGTCACATACTGCTTGAGTTAAGCTTTTTTTTAGGCATATTTCAAGTCATTGTGGGTCTTTTTAATATTTATCAGTTGTGGTATGGGCCAGTCCATACAGGATGTATGGAAAAAGTCAGTTACCTGCTTCTACCACTCGTGTCTACTGTGAAGGCAGGAGATCTGTAGAAGAGGTGGGTATAAACACAGAAACAAACATCTTGCCGTGGACACACTAATGATATAACACTTACATACTCGTTTTCACCAGTTTTCATTCTAAGAGAGTATTTCTTTATCCCAGTGAAAAATTGAGGTGTGGAAAGAGGTTTGGCCATGGACATCTTGTAAGCCAGTGGCAGAGCCAAGCAAAAGAAACAAGCTCTTTGTGTTTCCACCTGGTAGTCAGGATTATAAGACTTGAGGCCAGCCAGTATTCTGTTTCAGGACTAGTGGAATGCCAGACATACAATTTCTAGTAGTTACTGAGACCTAACCTTATTACGGCCTCTGACTTTCTATTGGTATCCATCTAGCTTCAGTGTCATGACTTGTTTTATAATCCAGTTCCTCAACTGGTTAAAAATACCACTTAAAAATACCGCATATTCTTGTAGGGGAAGCAGGTGGAATCTGCTTGAGCTAACACAACGTTGGATATCATATATTGGCATTATGCAACCACCTGCATCATTCATTGAATGTCTGGCACTATGCAGCCAGTTCATCCTTCATTGACAAGTTTGGTTTGTGTGATTGGACCTTTTGTGGATCAGACAATTCTCCCAAAACAGAATAGTTTCAGATTTAAATTGAACCAGAAGCCAAGTACAAATCTGCATTTTTGTTATTTTTAAATTTGAATAGCTCAATGAAGAACTGGATCACTTGATGGAGAGATACATGCTTTTTTTTTCTTTTTTTTGAGATGGTTTTATTATGCACAGAGCTCTTATTTCTTTTTCTTTTTGAAAGAACGGGATACCATCTTTTCCCAAGATTAACAACATTCTTAAAATTATTTTTGAGCTGTAACAGCTACAAGAGCTTTTCTAGATTTTTTTTGTTGGCTTCTTGCCAATGACTGCTGTGGAAAGTACATCTTCATGCGAAGAAGTGTGTGTTCTCTTTGAAGGTTAGCAAGGGCCTGCAGAGCACAGCCTAAGCATCTGGCTCATGAGATTAAAAACCTTAGAAGGAAAGCACCGTAGATCTCAGAGGATGAGTAACCACCTTAAAAAGAAGGGTAGGTGAGAACAGACAGCCTAAAAAATGGGGGAAAATATTGATCAGCAGGAAATTTGTCTCTTTTTAGTGAACAAGAAACGTAAGGCTCTACTGACAACTGATAAAAATCAGGCTCTCAGATTTGGCAAAGGGCATTAAAAAAAGTAATGAGAAGTCTAGTAGGTGATTACTCTGAAGGTTATACTGGGATAGATCTTATTAAATATTTTCATTATTGACCTGGCTGCACACACATACACACACACGCACACACAAAATGAAATTGTAGTTTTGAAAACCTGCTGAGGGCATAGAACTAGGAGACATTGTTGGTATGTTGGAGGGTTGGAATGCCACAAGAATTGCACTATATTGAGGTCTGGAGTCTTAGAAATTGGATGGCATGTGATCAGAATGCAAGGTTGGTCACTTAGAGACTAGCAAGGTTTTCACATAACATTTGGAAGCTTAGTGGGAGGACTCCAGCAGGCTGTTGCTTCTCCAGCAATGCCTCCATTGCAGACCTTAATTTAATGAGTTTTCTCTTTCCTGATTTATTTCCTGATGAAGGCAGTTTCCTAGATGCCTGATTCCTGACAGTTTATTAAAAATTAAACTGTCAGACAGCAAATTTACAAAATCTATGTAATAGATTCAGCTTGTGATGAATATCCATTACAGGATTTTATCCTCATAATTAGAAAAGGAAGTTATTCAGGTTTTTTTGGTGGTTTCTTTTTTTTCCCCTTCCCTCCTTTATTTATTTATTTATTTTTATATACCGGAGAACATCAAACAAATATCCCATCATTTAGTTAAACAGACATGTGACACTATGTGACACAAGTGATCTTTTGGACCATGTGGTGTTTGCTGTCCACATAAAAAGCATATCCTGTAATAATCTTTTTGACAGTGCTTCAGGGTTTGTTTGGAGGAGGTTTCTATCTTCATACATACATTTAAAAACATAGGAAATAATCCGATATTGTTTCTGAAGCTGGAAGTTAATATCAGCCTCATAAATATATTATTTGGTACTCTGGATTTCCTGTGTGTAAAGCTGTTGGGGTGTGAGTTTCCCAACAGTAAAAAGGAGTCTGATACAGCATTAAGGATGTGAATTTGTGCCCAGATTCCGGCAATAATGTGGATGCTGTGCTGGAGTGCAGTTACACAAAAAGGCTATGACTGTCTGCATGATTAATATTTTTTTTCTCTTTTGCTAAAGAGGTGTTGGAAGGAGTGTTCTGCACCACTGGGACAGCTCTGTGTCCATGGAGAAGTTAGTACGAAATAGAGAAGTTCTGAGTTGTACTTCTTAGAAAGGTTCCTATATCATTATTATTATTATAAAATCCTATTTCTGGAGTGTTTTGCTTCCTCTACCCATGCGTGTATGCATATCCTTTTTCTTAACAGCTCTTCTTTCGCTCATTCACCAACCTGTAGCTGAATGTATTGGTCCACAGCCTGTTGACCCCACGAAATCCTGTCATTGCAAATTCCAGCTGTGTTGAATCTGGCCTTTTCAGCTCTGTGCTTGACTTGTGCACCAGCTCACGGGAGAGCATCTCTTACCCCATGAGCTGCCTAGCTGGTTTCCTACACCACTAAAGTGAGTTCTCCCCTCCCAGCTCAGGTCCCCATATCCCATGTGCAGTGAGTGTTTTTCTCATGGACCACTGGATCTTCTGCCCTCTCCTTAGTCTGTTGACTGATTTCTCCAGCATATCCTATATAGGAAATGCATCTCTCCCATCACCTCTTCTTTCCTCCCTCTGGGTTCCCAGGATGAGAAATTGCAATCTTTGCCATTGTGCTTGTGCAGCCTTGGCTCAGTATTGCAAAGGGGAGAGAAGGGAATGTGCTGGAGGAGCAGGAAATATGTGCTTGAACAGAACCAGCCTCCCATGGGTTCAGCAAGAGGGAGTTTCTTAACTACACTGTGATTCAGACTCCCATGGTGAGGAGAGGGACGTTTCTGGGAGCTGAAGGATGGCATGCAGAACTCGTAGTTATCAAATCTAACCAGAAAGCTTTTTTTTTTGTTTGTTTCAAAAATGTAACAAAAAGCATTGAACAAAACATTCTTGAAATATAGAAGCAGACCCACTGTATTTCCTGAAGGGCTGAAGTTAACAGAATTGTATCCCATACTTTTCCTCTATATGTGTGGGTCTTACTGTGGAAGGAAGATTGTGTTGTGTACTTTAAGGCTTTCCCATGCAACTTGGAATAACTTCGATTTTCCTTTTATAGTTTTGTAGAGAAAATAGTGATTTTATGTATCTGTAATTCTGCACTTTATAAATGAATTATTGTGCTGTTACTTAAAATCGTTTGCAATAAGATAATTCAGACTTCTCTTTGAGTCAAGCCTAAGAAAATATCTTTAAATTAGTGCTAATGGTCAGTGTGGCTGAGAGAGAAACTCTTTCATGTTTGGAATTGACTGTAAGATTGAACTTACTCCAATTTATTGCAAAGTCAATATTCAGTTTAAAAATTAAAAAGGTTAATAATTATTAGGTTTTCAGAGGAAAGTACTAGTGTTATGACCTGCCTAACATCATACAGCTACAAAAATGCTATAAAATGATTTTTTAAGCTTATATTTATAGTGAGTAGATGGCTTATTCCTTCATCTCACTACTTATGCATCCATGAACTGTTAATTAATACTTTTTCAGTAATTACAGAATATTTTAAATACACATCATTCTCCTGAATTTTAAAAGATCAGGAATTTTTTATTAATTTAAAAGGATAATAGGACTGACCCACACTTTCATCAACTCTTTAATAAAGAGGTGCTTTTTTAGATCATTTAAATTATTACATTTTGATTGCAAGGAATAATAAAAAGTCTTTTTTTTCATACTTTTTTCCATTTACTGTTCTAAGCTGGGTCACCATTGTATCAAAAAAGGTCATTGTTTTCCATAAAAAGGTGAGTGATTGCCTGCAAGTGTTGATAAAAGAGGAAGTTGCATACTAACTCTTTTGACTCCTGGCATGCGATTTTCCTTATACAGGGAGCTGCGGTTTGTAACAGAAATTTTAATTCCATTTATTTTCTTCTTCTTCACCACTCTGCTATGTGCCTAGGAATGTTTAACCCAAACAATTTGATATCTCTTTGCAATGGAGCTTCTCCCAATGCTCCTTGATATTTGGCTGCCATGGAGCACAGAAGAAAGCAGAGCACAATTTTTAGATGAGCAATACAGTGTGGAAAATACAGTGGCTAGGTTTGTAGGGAGAGATAATACCTCATAATCCAACAGCTGATACCCATGGAAAAGACACATAAACTTCAAGCACTTTTAGCTCTTCCTCAGATATGAGGTAGCATTTGCAGGCGTTTAGCTTGACAGAAGTAGAGATCAGTTGCCTTGGAGTGTAGTTGATTAGACTTATTAGAAGAATTCAGAAGAAAAGAGGATTGCTACTTTTGGAGCAGAGGAATCATTTTAACAGGAGAGACAGCAGGAGAAAACAAGAAAAGTGAAAATCAACAGGCATAGAGGGTTCCTACAGGACACCCATGCTGTCTGATCTCAGCCTTCCAAACTAGGGGGCCAGCTCCCTGGAGGCAAGTGTACACTGCCAAGGGGATGCTTTTCTTGGGAACAGGGAGGTTGTGGAAAGGTGTAGCAACTGTGAAACGGGTTAGAAATAGTAAATACTGTTAAAAAGATGAAGTCATTGGCTGCAACAGAAAACATCCCACATTTCAAGAAAGGGGGCTCTAGGTGACTCTTTTAATTTTTACTCTATAAAACACAATTTAATTTTCATGTAATGTAAAATCTGTCTTTATAATCATCTGCATGCATATATAAGTTATGTCCCCTGGCTTGTGTGTGATGTGAAGAAACATCTTTGGATTTCATCACATTTGTGTTTTTAATGCAGGTTATAGTATTACCGCTCTTAAGATTTGGTTGAGTTTGTGTGTTTTGTTTTAAAGCAAAGAACAAACAAAGCACTGATTTTCTGAACTTAAGACATCCAAGTAATGGCACACTGACTGGTTAGTTGTGGTGCATATAAAACTGTTCGTGTAAATGTTTGTTTTCCTATGTCATAGCCAGATTGACTCACTGCAAGCTATCCACATTCAGGAATTTTGTTAGACCACACAAATGTAGAACCTGGAGGCGCAGATGCTTGATGAAGGACCACTGCTCTATTCTTGCTTAAATGTTCCTCTTGGACTTGAGCAGGTGATTTTCAGTAAGCAGTTTGTTTATAAATCTCTATTTGTGAGTTATTTGCTCTCATCTGATACAAATCATGATGCAGTTCACAGAACTGAATAGTCTGAGCAAATATTTCCACAGGTTATTTGTATCTAAGTAACTGGATCTACGCCCATGGCAGCATACATCTGCTCACCTGTTCCACATTAATGTGTTTAAGGATACCCTTAATTTTGGCTGCCTTGCAATTGCCACAGTTGTCTCACCTTTTCTGTCTCTTGACCCAATAGTGAGATGTTCTGAGCGGGGCACTCTCCCTCTCTGCAGAGAGAAGGGAAGGTGAGCTGTGTTTGTTTGGAGCAGGTCTTTTGCTTTTATGCTGTATTATTGGCTACCTTGTGTTTTTGCATAATATTGTTTACAAAGTATGCAGTAAAACACAACCCAAAACACAGTCTGCAGCAGATTGTAGGAAGGGAGTGGAATAGCCTACAATGAACTACATTGAGTTTGCTGAGCTAAGAAATACTTTGTGATCCTGGTCAACCTTTGTTTTTGAATCTATATTAAGATTCAGAGATTTCTGATTTCTCTTTGCACGTCCTTCCTGCAGGAAAGAAGGTCATATGTGAAGACTGGGAAGTGTAATATGTTTTGACCATCTTCTCAATCTGGTTAAGTGGGCAGTATTGGGCTCTAAGATACACCCACAAAACAGTTCTGCTGCTCAGTCTAAGCACCATTATTTAGGCTGGATGCAACACAATTAAGGACATTGATCATTTAAGATTGTCTTTCCACAGGAATTTTATGGAATACGGTTAAGGGACACACTCATTTGCAGTGTTCTTATAAGGTCAGTTGTCTTCAAAGTGGTTTGCTTCCTTAAGATACGTATTTTTGGTGGTGCTTGTGATGAGGTTTTGCAGATTATTTAGGCATGTGACTGTTTTTCTGAGGTAGCATACATGTTTTCCAAGCAAATTTATGATGGGAAACAGTATTTTGTACCTGTCGCTTTCAGAGTGGTATACTAAACATTGTCATTTCTTTCCCCGATAAGCTTCTGAGTCCTAGGCTAGCTGCTGTCATAGGCTACTGTGTTACAGTTAATTGAACAGATTCTTCAATTTGCTATTATCAGCATTTTGAGAATTTCTGTTTTAAAAATTGGAATTTCTTTATTGCAAGAATTTTATAATATGGACTGGTTGACACCTCTATCTTTTAAATATTGTAGCTAATGGATCACTTAGAGAATCTTACTTTACATTTTTCCTGTTTGCTTGTGCAGTGAGTAGTGTAGTGTCATGGTATAAATTTTTTTGAATCTCAGCTGTCAACCAGTAGTAACCTGTAAATCCCAGTTTGTTGTGAAGATTTGCTGTGTGGTTGCTGTTGCAAAAGTTGAGACTTGAGAGAGAGATAACTGAGTATTGTAGGCAGAATTCAGAATGTATGAAATATAACGTTTTAGCACATCCTGTGTTCTTACTGATGCAATCTAAACTTTTAAAAATAATAAACCCCAAATGCAAAATATAAAGTCTTGAGTAAAAACTAGATATCAGTGAATTTTGAAAATACCTGATTGTAATGGTATTACATTTTGCAGATGGAGACATACATCAGCTATGAAAGCTTTTGATTATGTCTCTACCTGTGACACTGAAGCATAGCGTCACCCAGATTTTATTCTGGAGTGAGTATGTGATGCTATTTCTGTACTTCCTGAGTTGCTTCTTTCTCTCCTCATTTCAAAAATTTTTGTGGAATTTTTATTTTGTATTGTTTCAGTTAAGGACAATAGGCCTAAGAATCTGGTCTACCGGTGGAATTGGTAGTGGTATCAAAAATATTGTGGTGGAGGGATGTTTCATAATATATATGGACTGCAAAATACTTTACTGAAGAAAAAGTGGATGAGCATTAGATGAATGGCAATGTATGCTTGTAGTTATCTATATATTGAGTTCATTTTGAACTTTGTTTGTCTCTGTTGGAGAAGAGAGTATTGGGAATCAGTACACACCAAAAATTTTACAAAGCAAGTATTTTGCCTGCCATACTCTGATGTAATGTGTTATGTGTTACAACTGAAGTAGCAAGATGCAATTTCTAAACAGAAGGAAAAAGTGCTTATGGCTTTTTGTGATCTCTTGCAAGTTACAAAGTAAAATCCATTTCACTGTTCCTAGCACCATAACTCCTCCCTGAACCTTTGTAGTTCACGTACGTCTTGTAAAAGGCCTGTCAAGCAAAGCATTTGTTCGGGCGTGCTGCTGCTGCTTTGTTGATTTAATAAGGGCAGGGAGCGGCCACCGCTACAGTCTGATGCTCTGGGCCTCGCCATGGCCCAGCAACCAGGTACCAGCCTGCCACGGGCCCAGATGTGAACTCTGATCATCTCCTTCATGTAGCACGTCATCTCCCATCACCTGCGCCAGCTACACTCGCGTGTCAGCACAGACAAGCTGTTTGGCACGTAACTGAGGGAAAAAGACATTGGGCTGGAAAATGTATCAGCTCCACTCTGCCACTAATTATTTTTTCCTAGTCTTTATTAATGCTCTAGCACTTCTTAGTTTATGAGAAGAGTTCTTGTGAATGCGTTAACACTTCCACAAAGGAAGAGCATTGCTGGCTTCTGTGCTGGGCTGCAGTGTCAGCCAGTGCTTCCTGTATCAGGCTGTCTACCTCTGCACATTGAAATCAAACGTGGTAGAGTCAGTGCTCAGCAGACCTGGATGCAATTCGTCTGAGTAGTCAAACACAGAGAAATGCCTTATAAGTTTGCTATGTTTTTCTGATTTCTGTAAATCCATGTCTGGATTCCATTATCACTTAATTGCAGTTGGACATAAGATCCCCCTAGAAAACAGTTCTGACCAAACCAGTGTTTTAGAAATAGTCTACTGCTGTGTACTTGAATTGAGTTTCAGTACTGGCAAACCAGTCAAGAAGGAGATTTGTCTGCACTTATAACTAAGAGCCAAGGACTTCTTGGTCACGAGAGGTAAGATTTTGTGTAGTTTCTCTGTGCCCCAGGTTCACTTTCCTTGGGCAAATGACTAAAGTCAGCAATTTCAAACTTAGGAGACTGGAGTTAGGTGTTGACAGCCATCTTTAAGTACCTAAATAAGTGGTCTCATTTTAAGAGGTCCTGAGCACACAATTCTTTTTGACTTCAAAAGAAGCTGCAAATGCTGTGTCCACTTTGATTAATTGAAAGGCTGACCATCAAAGTGAAATTATGTTGCCAAGCTAAAGGAAAAGAAATAAAGACTTAGCACACTGTATAAATCAATCGCAGATCAGAGTTTACTGGGTATAAAATGTACAGCATCTTATGTGCCCTTTTGTACTTTCTGAATCTCACTGGGCCCAAAACTACAACAGAAAACCCCTCACGGTTTGTGAAATATGGCAATGCCCAGAAACATTTTCCAGTTTAGCCACTGAAAAATAGATATGGCTGCTCAAAATTTATACTGTTTGCTAGGGCCTTAGGTGAAAAGAAAACGAAATTTTAAAATGCTTATTTTTTTTCATTTGAAGGTAATGTCTTAAATCCTCGAGAGATGAACAGCCTACTACCTTCCCCTACTTTGATCGATCTGTCTTTGAGGCATGATTTACACCTTATTATAGTACTTCAGGTTACGGCCTCTGTTCCTGAAAGTTTTGTTGAGATAGGTGTCTGGAGAGGAAAGAAAAAAAAAGACCTGATAAGTGCCCTGATGGAAAGAAAGGCTCCAGTTTGTGTGTGTATGTTGGTCATGTTTACCAGTCCTCACAGCAGAGGAAATGCTCTGAGCAGTGGAAACTTGAGCTGGTGACTGAATAACTCATGAGGCATAATATCATGAGAAGACAGAATTTGCTAACACCGTTTGCGGAATTACAGGGTTTTTTTGGGCTCAGTTTGCCAGCTCTTATGCCCTCATGGTGTTTTCTGGGTCATCAGCACATTCAGGCAAACCAGAGTACCAGGTTTAAACATGGCATTTGTGGTGCAGATACATATTTGGCATAATGAAGACTGAGCCATCAGCAGTGCTGTTACTTGAAATTACCACAAATTTGGCACAAAATCAATGTTCAGTAGTGAGTAATGGAATAGTTTCTATCACAAGTGTGTCACCTTCCCCATCGAAGAAACTCCTTGTGACCAGCACCCAAGTACTGATCTGCCTGCACAGCCCTCTGATGCATCTTCGAGTGACAGAGGCTGCCATTACTGGTGTGGAAACAGGAATCGCTTCCGTCCTTTCCTGCCTGACCTTCAGTACGAGGAGGTGTGTGTGAACTTGGAAACCTGTTTTATCCTCATTCTCTCCAATACTTTTGTATACAGCTGAAGGCTAGGTGGTGAGTTTTTGTCATGGCTCTTTTATATTGCTGGAGCTCTTTCTGTTATCTGATAAGATTAGTAAGTCAAGCAGCATGAATGATTATTAAGTATAATTGTTTATATAAATATGACAGTAAAATAGGTTACTCACACAGGCCAAGTGACCCAATTATTCAGATTTTGAATGTGTGGAGGAGATATGCAATGTTGCTGCACTTCAGGAAAAGAAAACCTATGTTGAATTGCTCAGTAAGTTTATTTTTATTTAAAGTGCTAGTACCCTGTTGATGGAGAACTGCTGGAGAGTTCCTCAATAGTACATGTAGTGGTTTTGTCCCTAGAAAAGAAAGCTGTTGTATCCTCCTTAATAAGTGACCATTTCCTGCCGTGAATGCTGATCTATCCAGGTCTTCTTGTCAGAAATTTCAGTTGGACACAAGTAAAATGATACCATTAGGTCTCAACCCAAGTCTTCTATAGCTCCTACTTTATATTATCAGCTTGTTGATTTAGAAGTGGGCTTGGAGGTTTCCATTAGGCATGCCACAGGCTTTATCTTAACCCTCATGCTACAACAACAAAAAATCTTAAAATTATATAGACAGCTTTGTTAGCCCTCCTGAATTTCTTCAAAACACTTGGCTTTAGTAGGAAGCTAGCCAAACTGAGGGAACTAACATTCTCAGAATCAGAGTTTTTTTGGCTGATCATGGCCTTTATAGTTTAGCCATTTGTTTAGAAATCCACAACACAACCAAAACCACCTAAAACAATGGCAAAGCCCCAGTAAAGCAGAAGAATGAGTGTGATTAATCTAAACTTAAGAATTTCAGTAGTTTCCAGCTCTGCCATGCCCTTTTATTGGTAGCTTAACAGCAGACCATTATAACAGTGCAGAAGTCTGTAAAAACAGGGATCTCTCCTGCAGCTTCCTGTTGAGCAGGAGCAAACACAAACTGTGCTCTGCTGTTAAGTTGTGTGTAGCCCATCTTTACGTGTATCTCCCGTGACAGACCTTTATTGTGCACCTCGGGGTCAGCCACTGGATGCTGCTTTATTTCAGATCACGAAACTGATCCCTGTAGTCAGATTTAAAAGAACAGGCTATTGCCCAGTTCACATAGAGCAACTCTGGCCCTAAGGGAGGCCAGCTTCTAGACTGGGATCTCTAAGCAATGTTTCATTACTCCTCATTACCTCCAGAAACCTGGCTGAGTGACAAGCAGGCTGTTAAATAATATTTTATCAACATTTTCTTTATGGAATGTAGATTTGCCCAAAATGAAACATTCTAAGGAAGTGCGAACTTCCAACTTGTTTCCTGCCTTCTTACCTGGCAAATTTTCTGGGACTTGATGGCAGCTTGCTTGAGGAAGTTTATTTGCATTTGCATCCTCCAGGGCCTCCACTCCACTGTGCCACTGAAATAGGAGCCTGGCAGCAATGGTCCTGCTGGGAGATCTTGGCCTCCTGGCAGGAGTGCCTTCAGAAGTTAACAACTTTAGGGGAAACATGGAAACTGGAATTTATATCGTGGATCCTACAAGGAATTCTTTTTATCTGAGGTTAAATTTCACTGCAGTTCATCTAGCTAGTAAATACTCAAGTATAAAATACACTGCAAAGTTTAGAGACTGAAAGTTACTCAAATTATTCAACCTTTCCTCAACCAGTCATAGAACCAAGTCATAGAATCTTCTGGAACTGGAATAGCCAGCTGCTCCCTTTTGGTTTAGGAAAGGGACATGTATGTTTATGTGTATTTTTTTGTGTCTTTGTGGTGGTACTTTTCTGTCTGGGGATGCTTTCTGGACACTGCAGATATTACTACTTGGAGCTCATTCTAGACATCTTAGTTATAACTAAGGAAGTTCTGGTATAAGAAGCTGTATATAAATGAATACTGGGGTTTTTCTCAGGACATTGAAGAGATTTGCAAAGATAGTGCTGCTTGGTGTTGCATTCGTATTTATGTCTTTATGTTATGTCTGCAAAAAGCATATGCAGTTAGGTTAGTTTTGGGTTTTGTTGTTAGATGTCTCAGGTGTGTTGATGTCAACCTTCCTTCACTTTGAAAGCAGTCTTGTGTGGGCCTGAGAAGTTCTGGGAGCACTCCCAATATTCAGTTGAACTGACAGATATTCTTAAAACAAGTGGTGCATTGGTTTTTTTCGGTTGTTGTTGCTGTTTTGTTTTTTTTTCCTCTTCAATGTATTTTAGGTAAATCAAACTAATAACATTTAACTAATTCACACCCTTTGAGTTTGTAATGTTGGAATTAAGTGAATTTTCAATAAACATCAGGTAGTCTACTATAAGCAAGACTTCTTAATTTTCTTTTTCATACACACAGATAAACATTCAGGTTAGCTTTGTGCATAATTACAATTACTACCGAATTTTCTTTTGTTGCCATTTTAAATAGTTTTTGTTCTTAAACTTCTTATTTATGTGCAAAAATAAATGTATCCCTTCCCATATTTCTCTATATTTTGAATTGCATAGTGTTAGTCATGTTCGCTAGAGAGTTAAAACTGAAATCCTGTTTTATTGCTCTAGCAAAATTGTAGGATTTGTGGAGGGAAACACCCCCCCTACCCCTCCAAAATCCCAACCCCAAAACAAAACCAAACTACTGAAACAAAAAACCCGTAGCAAAATCTATAAAAAGAAAAGTATATGGCTCTTCTTCTTACTATAATTGCCCCACTGGTTTTTCAGATATTTTCAGAGGTCTTTAATTATTTAAAATTTATATGACATTTTACAATTGCTGTTATTTTATACTCTGAAAAATTGGTTACTTTCATGTCTGAAATCACAGAGAAATCATATGAACTAAATATTACATTCTTGCCAGTGCTTTTATGCATTGCATGTTTAGCATCTAACTAAAATGCGAGTAGAAAGCTCATCTTGAAAGAGACTACTTAATTAAAAATTAAACGATGAATTAAAACTTAAATTATGCAAAACTAATAAGCTACGTTACCAAAACACACAATTAATTTGCTACAATATATGGAAAGAAAATGTTAGCGTTTTTACTTTTGTTTCATGTTTGCCTTGCAGTCTGCACAGTCTGCTGTTTTGGAATTCCTCACCTTGAAATATTTGACACATCTGAATTAAGATATGAATCAGTGATTTTTAGGTTGTGAGTTTTGCAAAACTCATCAGAGATTAAAACTTTGATAGTGCAAAGGAATCTGTTATAAAGTGGGGCGAATCCAATTATTTTTCAATTAGTGCAATACCACTTTTATGTATAAGATTCAAATCAGTGCATCGTATCACCTTGCAGAAATCGATAGAGTAAAAATGGACTTGTTGACAAAAATTGCAATTTAACCTATTGCTCTAATTCCATGGTATAACAGGTTTATTTTTTACTGGAATTGCTTTCAACTAATTGCAAATGCTGAGATTCTGCATACAGTAATTATGTGTGCTTACCTTTATGGAGACCAGACGAAGCATGCCTTTAAATTCCTTGTTCAGCTTAGGTGTTTAAAGGAGCTATTCCCTAAGTCCTGTGTCAGAGGCACAGGAACGTATTTTCTTAGTAGATGTGGGGATGTGTTCCTATATGTATAAATGCTACAGTGGCCGAATACCAGATATGCTGCAAAGTACTCTGTGCTTTACTGTAACACAAGCAAAGGGAGACATTTTCAGCAGTATCTGCTGGTGTTTGTCATGATTGTATTCTTCAACCTGGGTAAAGCTTAGATGGCTGAAGGACAGGAATTAGGGAATTAAAGAAAACTCCGTCTGATTAAGTTAATTATGATGCTTGAATCTAATACTTTATTATTGCTGTACACTGGAAGATGGAACTACATTTACATTTGCATTTTTTGCGTTTTAGTATTACGTAAAATAACATTTGCTTTTACTGTTTCATATCAAATATCTTCAGCACTTTTCTCTCAGGTCTTGCTAATTTAGCCTTTGTAGCTATATAAGTAGTTGTTTCTCTGGCATTATAATTTAAAAGTTTACATTAAAAATAAAATCAATACAGGGATAAAAGCATGAAGAGTACAGCTAAAATAATTTATAATAGCTCTATTGGTGATGGAAATCTAAGGAATGAATATTGTGTATAATAAAGGCAATTACCTGAGCTGCTTATAAGGAAAAATACTGCTCTTGGTGTTGGGGGATGGAAGGAGGAGATCATGGAAGCAGTTACAGCTCTAATTTTCTGGGTTGAGCTATGTTAGCCCTGGCATAAATTGCAGCAGCCTAGAGGTACATATGCCATCTGAGGATTGCATTCTGCCCTGACATCTTTGTGACTGTGTCGGAGAGGTGTGGGGGAGAGAGAGCAAAGGCACTGGTGTCTGCTGGGGGTTTGCACGCACTGGGAGGTCTCAAATTTCCTCAATCATCCTCTCACACATCAAATACAGGCTTTGGTTGGTTTGCACAACTTAAAGTCCAGTGGAGCTGGTTGTGATAAGAAAACTGGCTTGGTATTTAACCTAAGTGATTTTTCTTACTTCTGCGTTTATCAGGTAAAAGTTCTCCCTTCAACAAAACGAAGTGTTTAATCTACTATCACAAAGAGTGAAACGTGAATAAAGATTGACTTGGACATAATCTTTCTAACTGCCCTTGATGGACATCTTAAGATTCAGCTTAATTTAATTGAAATCTTAAACTCTGTCTTTTTGAGAAGCTCTTTTCTTTTATGTCCACGGTTAAGTGAGCAAGGCAATGACGTGCTCCCTTAACAACTGTTCGAGAATCATCGGGCTGATTGACTAATGTTTCTGCCCTTTTTATGCACTTCTGGTGTTCCATCATGGCTTTCTCCTTCCTGTGCATATAAGTGGATTTATCTGAATGATAATAAGCCAGATGGTTAGGTGGTAGGCCAGGTATTTTGAAGGTAAGCATATTCTTTGTCATAGAGCCATGTTAGCCAGGAGCTCTGCACCACATTTCAAATCCTTCAGCAGTCTCCCCAGGAGGTGGCAGCTGTAGAGGCCTAATGGATATCATCACCTTCAACTGTCAGCTCCTTTTTTCCTGTCTGTCATGACTGTTTACTTCTGATCATACCAGTTGACATTTATGTGTCACAATAGAAAACTGAACCAGTGCAGGAGTAAAGGCGACACTGGGTTTACGGTTACTTCTTGTATCACAACAGGCAGCTGGCAACTCATTAACACCATGTGGAGTGTCAAGCATATAGTATATTAAATAAAATTAATGCCTACAGGCCCTGTAAATAAGGAGATGGCCATAACAGACAGTGAAATTACGTGAATGGTTGAAACAGGAATAGTAAAGGTGACAGATTTTAAAAAAAAAAAGAAAAAGAAAAAAGGCAGGGGGCAGGGATGAGTCCATAGGCCAAGGTGCATGAACATGTCAAGCCTTTGACTGTCATTCCTTGTCATTTTCTTATTTACCCTCTGAAGAAGGGCATGTGTCATGGGAGAGTTCTGCCAGGCATCTGGTGACTTACTGGAATGTCTATGTTTGGCATCAGTGGTAGTGTTAAGATCCTCAAAGATATCTCCCCACATTCTCTTTAGCCATAATTCAGCAGTGAGCGTGAGTACGGAATACTTGGGTCCAGTTGTGGTGATCCAGGGAGAGCATGTTAGCTTGAATATGGTCCTGAGAGTGATGAATAGAAAAGTGCTTTTCTTCATAAATAGCTAACATGGCTTTATGTAAAGCAATCTTGGAGTCCTTTACTCATGTTCTCTGGAATAACCACTCTTCTTGTGTGTTACATGGCTTGTGTGGGCCGTTGGTCATATGCTTTGCTCTATTTGCAAATACTGCTCTGTGACTTCTGCCTCACGTAGTGAATGGTTTGGCTAGCCACGTGCCTAATTTTGAAAGGTAAAACACCTGAGGCCTATGTATGGTGAAACAATTTATATAATTTATATAATGCGAGATGTTTCATCCCAGATAATCTCAAATTTATGAAAAGTTTTATTCAATGGTAAAACTTCTTTAAAAAGTAATCAATAATTTCAAATTAATTTTCTATTTCAGAATTTTAAAACATAAATTGACATTAGGTTCTTTTTACTTAATGGGAATTTTTAGATTGTATTTGGATTTATTTACGTAAATATGTTGGATAGAGGTGTTCCAGTTGTTCTACAGACTATTAAAATACTATCATGCATTCCAGGAAACACAGCAAATGGTATCTAGAGGAAATGATGGGTAGAATTTAGTACAGAAATTGTCATTACAACCACAAAGTTTTATACTCACTGGATATCATAAACCACTGAATTTTCCTTTAATTTAAACAGACATATCCTGTAGACTGCAAATAAGCTGTCTTTGGGCATTGTTGTGACATTGCTGTGCCTGTTAGTAGTACGTGTTGGTTCAGGTAAGTTCAACAGGCAAGCATTTACACAGAACATCAGTCTTTTATGCCATTAAGCTGATGGATACATGTTTAAAGAGAAAATGAACAAAATACATATATTTTTGTTACTTTAATAAGCTGCTTTACAATTTCCAAAAGAAACAAGAAAAAAAAAATTGAACACTATTCATTGTCATAATTAAATTGCTACAAAAAAGTAATTGTGGACCAGTGTATTGTCTCATTAAAAAAAAAAAAAAGATACCTGCTTTGATTTCATCTTTTGGCAGTTTATTTTATGCATTTATTGTTCGTTAATTAGAGTTCCTACATATTTGCCCTTCTTGCCTGATTGCCTTTGCCTTTTATAGCTACGGCGAGCTTTCCTTGCCTTTGCATTTGAGATGAGCTGAGATAGCCACCTACAGTGATTGCGTCAGTTGCCTTCATAATTTTTATTAATCCTCACTGAGGATTTTTTTCCCCCTAAGGAAAACAGAGGTCTCCTGTATTTCATTTACTTTTTTCATGTTCTCAGGATCATCTGTCATTCTGGATGGTTTCTTATATCTGTTCTCCACTTCCTCAAGGTGGCTGGGATGCTGTTTTGAGCGTGTGGCCCTGCTAAAGCCATGCATACTGCTAGAATAATGCTCTCTGACTCATATGTGACAAAAAGGTCAGGTTTTCAAGGGCTGCAGGGCAATCATGCTGACCCAACTACTGTTGTGGGCTGGCCAGCTTGCTGACAGTGGAGCAGTTGAAATGACATGCAGATGACATAGGGGCATTGCTGCCTTTTCTGGTGTGGCTGTAGGATTTGGGGAATCTGATGATGATTACAATGATGCAGCTACTGTTTTGTTTTTCTTACTATGCTGTCAGAGAACATCTACCAGTATATAATGGAGTGAAATAAGTGGATCTTGTAGTTAAAGCTTGTTAAAGACTTCTAATGTGTAACTTCTAAATATTTTTTGTATAGCTGGAAGAGGTAAAGCAGCTGCAGTTCAGAATGCAGAATGGAACTACTGAGTTGTTTTAATTTTCCAGTTAAATGACACATAATAAATAAAAAAGTAAGTGCCCATACGCTAGAAGGAGGATTAAAAAGCACATTTTTTTTTTAGTATTAGATCAGATTACTTAATGTGTTGCTCTATTTATTTTATTAACAGATCAAAGGGGATACTTAGTGAGCTTTGACCAGTTTGTAAGCATTTGTGTTCAAAATTTTATTGCATTGTTACATGGACAATATTCTTTCATTCTAGGATAATGAGGAAAGGAAAATTCCTATCTTGCATCAAGCATAAATTAAAAAAAAGGATACACACAGCTGAAAAGTAGAATATAAGTTCATTATGTATTTTAGAATTGCCAAGGAGCTGGTGTAGGTGGCCTGTGTGTCTGTGGCCTTTCTCTTTGCTCAGAGGAATGTGCTTTGTTTACCACCTTCCCCTCAGATGCTCTGTGCAGCACAGACACTGCTTTGTGGTGACTTTATCCAGTAACTGGCCCAGGAGGCAGCAGCCAGTGTTTCTTACTGTAGGGAGCAGCGTGATGCTCAGCTGTTGATCACCACAGGACCTTATTTCACTCTTCTTTTGCCTTACCCTATTTCTGGGCAGTGTAGGTGCCTCCATCTGAACGTGGCTCATGGGGTTTCTGCCTGTGCCATGCCAGCACTGGGGCAGCCAGTCTGGTGCTGGGAGCATCCCTGCCCGCTGGGGCTTACCGGGGGCCCTGCTCCCTCTGCTGCTCCTCAGGAACAGCGTGTGACCCAGAGGAGGCTGGCAGAGCCCGAGGGGAGAGGGTGCTGCCTCCTGCGTGCCTACGGGCATGGCTTCAACCACTCTGACGGCCTTCTGTGTTCGGGTTTGTGGTGCCAACAGTATCCTGCCATTTTCACTGGAAGTCTCCTGATAGTGCGTATTTAGGTAAGAATGCTGAAAAGATCACTTGTTGGGATGGAGAGTATTCATAGTGATCTCTCTGCCCCCCAGACCATGCTAAAAGCCTCACAGGGCTGCAGGAGACATGGAAGTAGTTAGTTTTGGCTGGGGGTTGAGTGTCTGCTGGGGCAGGCGGGCTTTGTGTGATGGCTAGACACCTCCAGCAGCTCCAGAACCTTCCTTGTCCATG
The DNA here is from genome assembly GCA_013397755.1 of Cnemophilus loriae. Classification (NCBI taxonomy): domain Eukaryota; kingdom Metazoa; phylum Chordata; class Aves; order Passeriformes; family Corvidae; genus Cnemophilus; species Cnemophilus loriae. Next base: position 3,961,492 of record VZTF01008251.1, on the reverse strand, counting down.
GTGTGAGGGTGTGATCCCTGCAGGAGCAGTGCTTGGTTGGTATTTGATGATTTTTTGGCCCTAGAGCATGTCACCTCAGGGGGTGGAAAGGAGAGCTGTGTTTTGTACTACCCTGGGTCACCCCCTTGTCACGTGTGGGTTAGGAATCCCCTGGGACAGCACTTTGCACTGGCCACCCTTCCTGACCTCAGTCTTGGCAAAGCCATGAGCATCCACGCTGTCACATAAATGTTCCAATTGATTTGGAAGTAAATTCAGAATAAGAGTATCTAATTTCATTAGGTAAGTTACAGATAACCTAGGGGTGGATTCATAAGCCATAGGTTTCGTAAGGTGATTTCCCCTCTCCTCGAAAGGGCTCTCTTTGAGCTCAAGTAGACAGTGATTTCTTGCTAATCTGGCAGAGACCGTCTTACCTGAATGCCTAGATCCAAGCTGAGAGCTACAGCCTGCTTTCCCCCTTTGTGGTAGCTCTGTAGGAAAGGGAAACTAACTGGAGAGGCAGCATCAACTGTGAAAGCATCTATAATGTCAGGAAGAAATTTCTCTTTGCCACATCCCAATATTTTTCTGTTCATGGAAGCTGAGATAAATCTTCTTGCTTGCTGTGTTGGTTTTTGGTAGACATACAATATTCACTTCATTATTTTCCTGATTTTGTGTTACTGTGAGAAGATAATCTCATTTAAAATTTTCTTTTGTTTGTAAAACTTCATTAAAAATAAGATTCTAACAGTTCTTGAGCAGATTTTTCTCATCCTGCTGTCTTTGATCCAGTTTATCTGGAGAAGGACCAGCACAATTTAGTTTTTCTTTCTATCTCTCTCTTCTGGTTGTCCGTATAATTTTACAAGAACAATTATTTCTAGTGATACTTTATTGACAAGTTGTTTGAAAACTGAACCAATGCCATACTTCTCATAGCTATTTGCTTCATTAATTTGTGTAATATAACGAATCAATTTGTAAACATGTTTAATTAGATGTAGATAAAGATAAATGATGAGTAGAAGTACACGTAAGTATAAAAAGTTTGAAATGCATTTAGTGAATGTGTCTTTCCATCCCTGAAGTCCATTGAATAAAAATGTAAATCAGTGTAGCTAAATCCTACTGCTAAATGCAGTTTTACTTGCTTTTTTGTTTCCTTGCAGTAAGCACTGAAAGCATGAAAGTACAGGATTTAAGTGGCTTTTTGTTCTAAAAAGAAATACTCTCCGTTTGAGGAATACTTTTATTAGGCTAACTGTTGTATCTTTGACAATATGCATGCACATTTTAAAGCTGTTTTGAAATAGAGCATTTTCTAATTTAGTAATGAATAGCACTGTAGGGTCTTACATACTGCTTTGATTCAATTTTGGGAAATGGGATCTAACCACTTTAGGTATTTCAAAGCACACTGTATTCTTTGGAGTTGCATAATATAAACCAATGTCCGTAGATTTTCTGAATGCCTGAATCTGTCCTTTTGAAGGCGTTTGCTATTTATTTCAAAATAAAAGGGTTACTGCAGAGGCACCTGGGCTTGTGAGGAAGAAAAGGGATGCTGACACCTGGCAGATAGTTTCCTGGCGACATAGCGGGGTCTAAAATATTGAGGTGGACAGTGCTTCTTTGAGGTAGCGTGTACTCCATGCTGTGCCGCATGCTTTAGAGCTACGCCTGACTTTTGCCTGCGACAGCTCCGGCGCTGTGAGCTATCGGAGCCGCGCGTCGCTTCAGGTGTGCTCCCAGAGCCTGCAAAGAATCAAAGCATCTTGGCCGGGCGGCAGTCTGCCCGATGACCTTTTTCGCGTGGAGCTCGATGATGGGTTGTGAAGGGGAGAGCTGGTTACAGTCAGGACTGGGGGGACCTGCCGTGGCGTGACGGCAGGTTCAAATCAAACCCAATAGTTGCTTCTTGTACTTTCTTCCCATGTCCTGCCAGCTTGCTGTATGGCTGCCACAACGGTAACCCTGTGAGTGGCTTGATTGGTGAGGATTTACATGTGTGCTAATTAGAGTGGAATAAATGATTGGCTGTTTGCTGCATCGCCATAAAGGGTGCCCAGATGTACACACTACGTGAACATAATGTGCACGGGCATGGCGCATCAAAGTTTGTCAGCTGCATTACCTCAGCAGGCTTAGGGCCTGTCGGAGAGCATTTGCTGATAATTGTCCCCTATGATTTAGTGTCTGACTTGGTGAAAGTGAAGGACCTCAAAGTACTGTCTTGGCAAGGGAATTTCTGATCGTTTAACAAAAGTAATAAATGAGCTAAAATCTGTCAGACGAGGGTGAAAAAAAATAAATTTAGAGCTATAAGCAACCAGTCTTAACCGAAGAATTCTGCGTGCTTGGAAATAGTTCGGAACATAACACTAACTAAGCATCAAATTAGCTGCTGCAATTAACAATAGACACTGAACAGAGTGTTTAATTACGCTTAATTTGTTGTGATACAGCACAAGTCTTCAGTTATGAAAATCCCCCAGATGCCCAAGTATCCCCTGTATAGCTAAAATGCACTAAACTTTGCACACTTGGCTAATTTACCAAAGAAAATACAGAACATTCCTTTTCATTTTAAAAATCTGCTTTAGATGAAGGAAAAATAAGTTTGTGTTTAGAAATGATCATTCTTTTCAATCTCTCTTAAATGAAAAAAAATCTGGGCTATATCTTTTTCTCATGAAAATATATAATTATGACAAAATCCCACATGTATCGTATTTATGCACAAAAATCGGTAATATCTGATTACTTTGACAAGTAATTTTGTACTTACATGTTCACAATATTGATAATGTATTAATGTACAATGATTAAATGGTTAAGCTGCCATAATAAAGTTATGAGCAGGAACATTTATCCAGCATAGCTAAGCAGGAACAAAGACTGTCCATTTACAGATGGCATTATTCAATCTCCGAACTGCTCAAAGATGTTAGCATTACAGCATTGATTCTGAGCACTGATACTGTGCCTCACTCCAATGACCCAATACAGTTAAGTGATAAGGTTAAGTTAATTACTGTATCTGTGCTATACAGCTTCCACATGATTACTGCTGAGAAAGATAGCGATTCTTCTTGCTTTAATTAAGCAAAAGAGAATGAAAAGATATAATTGGTTTTTATAATAATCCTGTCTTATATCACTATCAACAAGCGTCATGTGTTTTTTCTACAACTTTGTTGCAGGAATTCCTAGCAGCAAAATTTAAACAGTAGAATGTAGAAGTAAATTATTTAAATCCCTATCCTAAAACACAGTGTCAGCTAAAGAATTAAATAGTTAATAGCTGTACTAATACTTCTGTAGCACCAAAGCGCCTGTGACAGTAAATTGTGTACCAGCTATGAAAAATCCGTATTTGACAGTTAAAGAGCATCTGCTATTTTTTTCTATTTACATTATTACATTATTATATTTTAATAAATGTTTTATTTTCGTTTCTAATAATATATCAAATGGCAGTACCGTGGCTTTAATGTTGTTTTGTGAACATGAGCTTTAACAGTATTTTATTTTAAATTTGCTTCTTGGTTGTCAAAAATTGTTGCCTTTGGTTTGAAGGTGAAAGGGAGTTGTAAAAGGTTCAGAAAAAAAGCCCAAGCAGTCTCCTGTAGGATAATACTCTTTTTTTTTCTCCTAGTCATGCATAAATAAAATGTATGTATATTGTGAGGTATGCAAAAGCAGTTTTACACTGAAAATAATGAATACAGATGAAAGCTGACAGTGAAAGAAAGGGAGAGATAGTAGGTAGGTTTTAGTTCTTCACGTGTTAAGCCCTGGTTCTGTGAACTGTTCTGCATAGGTAATCCCATGTCTCTGTACTGAGCTCTGCTAACTCTCACAGGTTTACAAGAGTTTGCCCACACAGATGAGATTATTTTACCATACCTTTGCTTATGTAAGTAACCTCACAACAACTGGTTCGGGTTCTTACCATTTTCCTAAATGCTGCCTGCCTAGCAGGAAGGGAACACGTGTTGCCTTTCGTTGTTGCTGCATTACACAGGTGCAAAGGTGCTGGTGGTTAGCGAGCTGCAGATTTCTGCTTTCTCATTGTGTTTTGGTTTTTAAATATAATTGTGATGTGTCGAAGTCATTGTAACAGGAGTACTGATAGAGATTGTTAGATTAAAAACAGCTTTTTAGGAAGCTTTAGGAAAGCTTTTTATTCCTTATCCTGTAAATAGGCATGACTTTAAAACTTTGTTGAACAAAAAAAATTTGGAAAAAAGAGGTTCCATGCTGCATATATAAATTTTTATCAAAGTAATTGGTAGTCCAGGACAAGATGTATATTCTTTACTAAGTGCTATGAATATATTTTAATATTATTCTTTTATTCACAATAGTAAAGTTTTATCTCCTTAGCAATGATTTGTTTGCAAATAGGATGCACTGAGATTAAAATTGTGGCACTGGAAATTTTAAAAGCTGCTTGGTACCCTGTCTGCCTGTGGACAACCTCCTCCTATTTTGTAGCTACACAGAATTAATTGGATAGTGTTTCATTTCTATAGAAGACTTGTATGCAATGGTATGCAGTTCAAACCATACTTCTTTTTCTCTGTAATTCTAATTTCTTCTTCTTGACAAAAACATTATCTTGAAGCAATAAATTCTTAGTATTCTAAGTAAGAGAAAAAACAGCTATGTCTAATGTTTGTGGTATTCTTTTTTGATAGCAAGTGTGTTTAGATGCTTGTTGTGTGTTTATGAAAACACTGTAGAGCTGCTGTTGCAGAACCTGTATATGAGTAGAGAGAATCTTGTGTGCAGGGATCCATGGCTGCCATGCAAGGAGATCAAGGGAAGAAAGAGGGAGAGGTATTCCAAATTATCAAACTCTAATATTTATAAATAATTTCAGAGTAGTTAAGGGTCTTGTTCAGAAGGAAAGTACTAGGACTTGGATGAGAATAGAGTATGAAGGTATGAAGTAACATGCAGACTGTTTTAAGAAATCTATTTGATTTTGTTTCTAGTTAATTCCATGAATTTGAAAATCTCAGTCACAGGATTTATTGGGCTGTTTCTTCCATTACCTCTTTACTGGTCTCTGCTCTGTCATTCTCAGAAGAGAAAACTGAGGTAAATAATCACTCTTAATTTAGGAGATATACTAAAGGATATGCTAACAAATTATATATGTGGCTCAGTCAACATTAAGGATTGGATGGATTGGCAGAGAAGATTCTGAAAAATCAGGGTGTTTTGTGGCTTGGGGATCCCTGTATATTCTTGTTCAGTGGGTGAACTGAAGATTCCCAACTCTTTGCCTGTCAACCTGATGTCTTTTGTCAGCTCTGTAGTCAATTTTTTAAAAGGCTCTTGACGTTTATTGCAAACAGATGCAATGACAATTGAAACATTTTCTTCTTATTCTTTTGTCTTAATAAATATATTCATCTGGAAAGCAGAATCTCTTTTTCTCCTCACTTGAGTGTTATAGTTTGCATTGGTGATGGGAAAGTAAAGCAATTGTGCAGAAAATGAAAAAGCATTTCATGAGAAAGAATGCTCTGAGAATTTCTGATTTCTCCATGTACAGTAAATATTTTGAAATGTAAAGAATATCCCAACTTCTGAATTCTTAGTAAGTCTTCAGATAACGTAAGCACAGATACAGAAGGCAGACTTTACGTGTTTCATAATGATATCTGCTCTCTTGCTGTTTGATTGCACAGAAAATTTGACAGTGATGGACATTACTCATGCTTAATTATTTTTAAAAACATTTCTAACATTTAATGACTCTTAGGAAGAGAAATGAACAGGGGACAATTTCAGTCTTCATGACAACTGAGCATCCGTGTCCCTTCAGTACTTTGACATTCAGTGTGATACAGGAGAGCTAACAGCTGTGAGTAAGCAGAGCCTATATAACACTTCTTTCCTGCGAGACATATGATGGGTTAGCACTGTGTAATAATAACAATATTCTTTAGTTATGTGCTTCTTAATGTATCAAAATGTTTACATATTTCAGCTGAGGTGGTGCTTATTTCATTAGGTCACATTGAGGAAAAGCAGCTTGTAAAGTTGCTTTCGTATGTCAAAGTAATGATAAAATGAGTTTGAGGCCTTTATGATCAAGAACATTTTCTGCCTCTTTTTAATGATATAGAATAGTAATGACCTGCAGTTTCATTTATTCTTGGAAAAAGTATAATTGCAAAAATTAACTTGTCATACACCACAGCTCAGCAAAGTTACTTTCCTATAAGTCTGTGGTCACAGTATGTTTTTTTGCAATTCAGCATCTGGCTCTGTGGGGTACTGATGGCTTCTATGAAGTAAAGTACCAGGGTGAGCAATTAAATGTAAAATGACAGCATAAAATATGATCATTACAGTTATACAAAAGACACATTTATGAATTTTGCAGATAACTGTCATTTTTTCTACTCATATTTGCTCTTTCTTTGTTAGCTTAATATTTCTCGTGCAATTCATTTTTTTCTCTTCTAAAAAGTGAACAATGCCTTTTTAATTATCCTGACACTTGTTTGTGTCTTTCTTATTTGTCACATTTGAAGGCTAATGATAACTCTTTCACTTTGTTCTGACACTGTACTTTCAACTTTATTTCAAAATCAAGGACTATTTTTTAAATTAACACGAAGGTTGCATGATTAGGCTAGAATTTCTTATGGAAATCAGTTTGTGTAGTGTTGATCAGATAATGTGCTGCACCTGAAAGAAAGATTATCTGTGTTCAGTTCTCAGGGGCTATCAGGCAATGTTTTGAAGTGTGCTTTTTGAATTTAGCTTGTGTTTTGTCATTGAAGAGAGAAGATTGGTCGTGATAGAAGTTATTTAAGCCATATTAGGTATCAAAAATACTGTATAGATCTTTCCCTGTGTGTTTTCTTTGCAAATATCTGTTTCCATACTAGAATAAGAATCCTTTCTGTAGTTTATATTTTTGCTATTTAGGTTGGGAGCTGTTATGTTCCTAAGATACATGTATATGTATATGTACACATACACTATATCTATGTAATTGCATAGGATACTGATAATGAGAGTATTTTCTATCAATACCTTTTGGATATAGTGAAGGAAAGGGAAAAAAAAAAAAGGAAAATGACCACAAAATCCCTAACATTCCAGAGAATCCTCATAATGCAAATAAACCCATTATATTTCTGTTCTGATGCTCTCACTTTTTCTTCAAGTGCACTTACTGGTTTTTACTGCTGCCATAAAGGACACTGCAGCAATACACAGCTTTATCTGCAATTTCCAAAACCCTAGCACCCAGCAAGGGACAGGGGAGCGAAACTTCTTTCATCCTCTTTCCCAGAGAAGTCACAACCTACTTCCAAAACCTCGTTAAGGATGGCAGTCATCAAGATTGTTGAGAAAAAGGTATCTGTTTACCATATATTTTAAAAACAAGCGAAACCTAGCATTAATTACTAATTATTCACATTTGCTCTCTCTAGAAAGAGAGGTGCTCTTCCCTTCCTTTTCTCCCATACTAGCTTTTCTTAAATGAGTGTATCGCCCTGGAGAGCATGTGCCTTGTAAAAGTACCAAATGCTATTTAAATGTCTGAATGGGGGAGGCAGTGTTTGTCTTGGAAGCCCCTTTCTTCCCAGCTGCCTTTGACAGGGAGGATTAACGGAGACCCCCTGTGTTTGGGGGAGGGGGGGCAGTGGGGTTTGGGGTAGGGGTGGCTGGGCTGCAGTCCAGCCTTCACCTGGGGAAGATCCCTTCACCACCACAGGTCAGGAGGAGGCAGAATCCCATTATGTTCAATGGGAAATGTGAGATGGTTTAAGCAGCCCTCCCCTCAATTAAATTGATGGCACAGTAACCTGGCATTGATTCCCTGGTGATAAGGGAGATGACCCCACTTAAGACTGTGGAGAAAAAAATGATAGGAACAGAGACTGTAGTTCTCAGTCAGCATTATGCATAGAAATGGATGGTACACAGAATTTAAAGGGCTAGGTAACTCAAACTGGAAATACTCGCTTCACCAAGACCTTCCCTGTTACTAAAACTCTTCAGAGTTGACTGGCTTTTAAGTAGCAGTTTGAGATGGAGATGGAGATTTAAGAATCTTGGAGCATTTCTATTTAGAGCACCTATTGTGTAATCTCCACAGTCCCATAGCGTAGAAAAAGGTTTGTGATAAAAAGAATTGGAAATTAAAAAGGATAATATCTGTGGCAGACAGTCTCAAGGGGATTCAGTATCTCTCAAGCAAGTATGATTCTAGTATAAGCTCTTCAACTGAAAATATTAGGTACAAATAAGAGCTAATTTTTTACAGTTTATGTCTCTGGGAATATGAAATGGAAAACAGGTGAAGAGTCGGAATTAATTAAGAGAGAGGAGGAAGAGCTAGCTATTCTAGCACCCTTTAAAATCTAAAATGCCATGAATACCAAAGAGTGTTGTGGTAAAGACAGTGCTGTGAAGAGGAAGAGGCGGGATTGCTGTAGCTGGGTAACCTTTCATAGGTTTGGAAAACTTGGCTATAATGTGCAAAGCTGTTTTCTTTGCAGCGTGGGTTTAGGCACTCAGCTTGGGGCAGATTAAAAGTCCTTAGGAAAAAATTGTTCTGATTATTACTGTGGAGGTATACTATAAAGGTGGATTTGTTATCTAAGCACCATACAACCACGTAATAGCTCCTCGAATGTTTGGGTGAGGTCTGATAAAGATATGGAGGAACCAGCTCCTGTAAGACTATTGTTCCCCAGTTTCTAAATTAAAGGTTAGCTGTTGTATAAAGTGCTGCTTAGAGTGGTTGCTATTTGAAAAGGAACTGTTTGTCTGTAGTCATATGGAGCAACAACTGATAAAAACCCCACAGAAAATCTCACAAAAAGAAGCAAAAAAATTTTGCTGTGGTGTAAGCAACCAATTTTGTGCTAATCTGAACTTGGACAATATTGCTATGTAATACTACAGTACACTTTTTCAGCTGTTTCCTTCTTCACTGACATAGCTTTTATTAAGGAAAAATAAATTGTTAACTTTTATGGTTCCTCGGAAGTCTTAACTGAGTGTAACTGATACAGGCATGTCTACAGAAGTGCCTTTAGCCCAGTAAATTTGAAAGGTGTGAACTTCTCTGTTCGTGTCTGTGAGGTGTTAATTCAGATGCCCAGTGATGATGGTTTAAATGTCAATATTGTTAACTGCTCTGTTATTCATGGGCATGAAAGGAGAGGGAAGACAGACTCTTCTGCACAATTAACTGAACTGACATCTCTCTTTGGTTGCAGAGAACTTAGCTGTTGGAAGATAGTGCTGTCTCCTATATTTTCTTTCCGCATTTCAGGAAGAGTGAAGCATAAGCTGCCTTGCAAGGGCCATCAGTGTATGTGATTTTTTGACAGGCATCATCTGTTAACAGCACCATTATCTACTTAGAGCAATACTTTAATTAGGTGACTTGCAAAATAAGCTCTGTGTTTCTAGTGGGTTTGCAGAGAGACTTTGAGAACCTGCTCTGTCCTTCCTTTTTAACATGGGTGCCAGTTGCTAAAAAGATGAGACCAAAAAAGAATATGTTTAGAGTACACATTTTATTTCCTTCTGACTTTAATTTATTTATGTCTTTTAAGTCCAATATGTTTCTGGCTAAACACATAGAGGCTTGCATCATTCACTTGCCTAGGAAGTTACCTGCTTGAGAGCACATGTTGTTGAGTAGGTGCAATGCGCCTCATCATTTAACTTTGAAAAGACAAGAATATTGCAAATATGGCCTTTTTATATTGTTATAGAGAAGTTAAATGTTTACTATAAGTCTTTTACTTTTCATTTTCTGTTTTCAAAAACTTCCACTGTCCAAGAGAAAATATACATTAAAGACAGCCGCTGCCTCTGCATCTCCTGCACAAATGAAAATGGCATAATTCCAAGGTTTTCAGTGTTGTATATAAAAGGAGAATTACTGTACTGCACACAGAATATATCAGCTTAGGAGAATGTGACCATAATGAGGAAAGAAAATCAAAGAAGTCGCAAAGTTCAAGGAGTGAAAACCATGTGCTAAATAGTGCTGTTGGATGTCTCATATTTTTTCATCTGCCACATTGCTTACAAGCTACCTGAAATGTGGGGCTGAATAAGAATAATAATATATGAAATGTTTTGTTTTGTTAGTACTGGTATAAGTAAGTAGGGGAAAGGAAGACATGACGGTATTTTTAAAGCATTTGGTGAAGTTAACAAACATGCCATGAAGTTTAATACCTCAGTATAAAGATAGTCCTGCCGTTGGGTAAAGATGTCCCAGTCTTGAATTACTTAATTGCCAACATGGCAATGGCCCCATTCACTTTGGTCATTTGAGGCTTTCCCTTTTAGAATATTCATTACCAGCAAAAAAGAGTAGAAGGCTAAATTGTTTTATTTTTCATTTGATAAATGAGGGAAAAATAATTACTGCTTATGGTTATGGAACATACCTTGTTTTAACATCTATGTTTAGTGTTCAAACAGCTTTTTAAAAGAATCTTCAGCTTTCAGAAGAACCTAGGTAGGTTAAAATTTAATGGTAACACAGTCTTCTGGCCTCCAGTAAGCAAATGTAGTTCTTTTTCAAATATGCCTGCATTTGTGTTTATTACGAACACTTCTCTGTCACTGGCCAAAGCTATCTAAGTGAATGGATTAATGATAGCATATGTTTTTTTTCATTTAGAATGCAGACATGAATAAGGGAAGATTTCGTATAAGTTTATTAAATTAGTTCAGCTTTAACAAAGGTGACTTGGAAGGTGTAAGCTCCTAACAGTTGTTAGGAGTTGTTAGCCATTGGCTCAGCTGATGGTCCGTTCATATCTTAGTGCTTTAGGTTATCAGTTTTATTTGGTGTGGTTGCACCTGTGTTAGAGAAACTACTCTGAAAGGCAAGAAGGCACAGCCTTTGCCACGAGGAGTTTGCATTTAACAGACAGACAAATTAGGTTCCAAGATTAACCTGTGCCCATGTAACAGGTTAAAGCCCTTACAAATTAGTGCCCTGGACTGCTGCCAAGGCACACGTGTGATTGGCTCTTGTGTACTTAAACTCCAGTAGCTAAGAATGGCGAAAAAACCCTATTTGACTGTAGGTAGTCGTTTTAAATACTGCTCACAGATAGCTAATTCTAGTTATTGCCAGAGAAGATGACAATGCTGCAAACATAGCCGAGCTGTTCCCTCATACTGCTTTTTAATCAAGAAATTCTATAGATGAATGACGATAATGGAAGATAGTGCAAAATGCCAACTGTCTTGTCCATTTTGCACATGACAGTGGTGTCTGGTGCAGTGGCGTTTCATTAGGAAGGACGGCCCTGTGCTCTGATACTTGTAGTGTGAGGGCTGAGGGCATCCACTCGTTAATGAAGCACTAAGAGCGACTCCACCTTAACATTCAGCGTAGCAGGGATGCGAAGGTATATAGGCTTCTTGTGGAACTGAAAGCTAATTCTGGGTAGATCCAGTACGTGATTGGATGTTTTAATTTCTTTGCCTTGCAAATGAAGGAAATGAAAATATTAAGCTAGAATGACATGCTATTTTAATGCTATGCAATATATGAATAAAAGAAGTGTTTTGATGCATGGAAATAAAGGATTTTTGTTCTGATTGCTGTTGCACATTTATAGCTAGGCAAGTTTCTACCTCACTGAATTTATGTTCTGAGAAAGACTGGAATATAGTAAACTCTGAATTTTTAGATTGCAGCTCTATAGCTGTAGAAATTGTTCCTTTCTTTTTGATAGATGTCATCACTGTTCTTTATCATCTGGTATGTATATATAATGTGATAAAGTGTTATAGTTAAACATACCTGGCCTGTCTGTTGTCAAGTGCCTTGAGAATTCCTATTAAAGGATTCTTCTTTTGTTTTATTAATTTGGAATTAAATTTTCTGGAGTTTGATACCTGCTTTAATTTGAAATGTGGGTATCTGTTTTACACAGACTTACTTTTGAGTATTTTTAAGCTGAAATGTTTGGATTCATCATAAAAATTGAAAATAAGTCTGAAAAATACTGGAAGTTTTGTAACTGTCAAGCAAGATGTATATGGACAGTGCAATGGGTTGTGATTTCAAATGTAATCATGGTTTTGGAGTTTCCTGAGCACTAGGTGCCTGAATTTACAACCTTATTAATGTCATTTAATGTGCTTTTTGGTTTGTATTTGCACAGTAGGTGTGTGATGACATCATTACGGAGTAATAGGTGCTAATAGCAAATGATCCATTTTTGTGAGAATTCTCCGTAGCATTTTTTGTTGGGACAGTCAATATTTCTGTTGTTTTAACAGTGAATGTGTAAGGAATCGTGTCAAAAGCGCTCGCATGAAGGCCTTGCAGAGACAGGATATGCCTTCAGGTGTAGTAAAAAGGCTTAGTCCACTGGGGTGATGGGGTTGCAGCACCACAGCACTGCTGGATCTTTGGGAAAGAAGTGGAAGCTGCTGCTGCTGCTATAATAAGAAACGTGATCATGCTGTTGTGGTTGGTGAGGCTCTAAAGACCAGACAGAGAGTGGTCCAGTACAGAAAATAGAGGATTTTTGATTCCATAGATTATGTCATAATCCTCAGTTGTGCTTTGTATTTCAAATTAATATTCTTTTCTCAAGGTCTGATGTCTTAAAGAAAAGAATATTCTTTTCTCAAGACTCATGTCAACTCTTGAGTTGCACACACTGCAGTGGTAAGTAGTCTTAAGGGCAGGAGGAATTTAGAGCCAGCAGTGAGTTTAACTTCAGGCCAGCAAGGTAAAACCCATGCTAAGAGAAAGGAGGGAGCTTGTTAGACACACAGGAATGGGAACAACCGCTGAGTTACAATTAAAGTGCTGTTGGCTTGTTTAAGGATGGAGGCATCTGTCAACCAGTCTTCTGTTTGAAAGCCCTGAGAAATCATACAAAATAAACTGTCCCTCGTTAACTTGATTTGTGCTCTTTCTGTGAGAGATGTGTTTTCCTTGTTTGTGTGAGACAGAATGATCTGATTTTCTCTATGCATAGCTCGAATATTGTAAAATTGCATATCTGATTTAAGATAAAATAAACCTTTTCCAATTAATAAACCTGCGAATAGGTCAACTTCAAAGACAGCATCATAAAACACCCACAAGTGGCCATTAAATATTTATGGACTGAGCATTTGTTAGAATTATCAATGGGTATCATAGATTTGAAAGGCTGTATCCCCATGAATAAACGATGATATTAAGCATTTGTAACCACTTTATAATTAAGGATACTTTTAAACTAGACTTCTGGTACTTTCTTTGTGGTGGTTGTTGAAAATGGCAAGTGTTAGAGTGTTGGAGCTGTACAGTGTGGTCGTCCTGGTAGGGTAGTGTCAATATAGGAGTGTCATAAAAAGAAGGAAAAACAAACTAATGTCTTTTAGACAACAGAAAAGAAATCAGTAGAGGGAATGAACATTCAAGGGAGGTAACAGCCTAGCTCCAACTGAAACATCACGCACTTGTGTCATTTCTTTGAATTGTTTAGACTTCACATCTTTGGACTTCAGTTTGGAGACAGGTTCTGGATATTGTCTTTCTTTTAAGGCTGTTATTTGTAGTGTAATTAGTGACCTCATAAAAATCAGGCGTGGGATGAAAATAGTATAAACCAAAACCTGCATCTTCTAAAGCAGGGACCTGTTATGACTATAGCCTTTGAAGGGCTGTGAAACTAAAGCTGATCTGAGCTTGTGCGGTTGCCAGAATTTGGTGCCATCCTAACGACAGAGCCTTATCGCTTGCCTCTTTTTGTCAACCATGGCTCCGAAAGCTGTAAGGTAAGCTGGATGGGCATGACATTAGTTTTCAGGCTAAAAGGCAATTAGCTTCTGTTTACATCAGTGAGCTCATCTTGTGGATAGCCAAGTGAGAAGCATTGAGGATGCAGGTAAGGCAGAGTGTGCTGGAGAGGGGCAGTGCAGAGTGTAAGTGCCTTGTGAAATGCCAGGCTTTCTGAAGGTGCTACCTTTGGAATCTCAGGTTCCTCATTTGAGAGTATGGCTGTATTAGCAGCAACACTGAGTTGGCTTCAGGCTTGTGCCAATGACATAAAGTGAGACTCTTACTGGCTTTGGAACAGGAAGTTCCACTTGAATATGAGGAAGAACTTCTTTACCGTGCAGATGACTGCACACTAGAAGAGATTGCCCAAAGTGGTTGTGGAGTCTCCCTCACTGGAAATATTCAAGAACTGTTTGGATGCAACCCAGTGCCATGTGCTGCAGGATGACCCTGCCTGAGCAGAGAGGTTGGACCAGATGACCCATTGTGGTCCTTTCCAACATGACCCGTTCTGTGATCCAATCTTTAAAATCCTGGTGTCTGGTGAACAGTAACCATGGACTTGTCCTCCCTGCTATAAAGCGCCGTTCTGTCACTGTTGAAGCAGCATGTCTAGGTTTTAGGAAGCAGGGCATTTATGTACTTCTAAGTATTTTGACCACTGTCTCTGTGTAATGGCTCCACTTGTTTGAATGTTATGCAGTGCCTATATGTGTGTGTGTGTGTTTATGTATATATATATGAGTATTTATATAATAAATTAATACTAAAATGATCAAATTTCCTCTCTCTTTTATAAACTAGGCAGTTTAACAAATTAATTATCTGCAACCTATTCTGCAACTTTAAAAAGCCCATTTTTTTTCCAGCTTAAAAAAAAAGAAATAGTTACCATATTGTCTTTTATGTCTCCTGGAAAGAGCAGAAGTTTTAGGAAGGTGTGGGTTTTTTTTTCTATTCTTTTAATCTCACGTCTGAGTTCTGAGCTGCAGCAAGTGTAGTCACCTCCTTTTAATTTGGTGGTGTGTGCTCATTCTTTTTCATGATCATACTCTGGTTTTGGTGTTCCACTTAAGGATTTTTTTTTTTTTTCCCCTCCTTATTTTCTTCTTGAATGTATATTCTTGTAAACGGTTTCTTTGTTTTGTCTGTTAATGGAGTATAAGCTCAGCATTGATTGCAGGTAGACCGTTTTAACTTGTAGCAGAAGTGCCAAGCAGAGGTTATATTGCTGTTATTACTGCTTGTACAAAATGTTCTTTGGAAACAGTGCTGCATGCTATCAGATATTTTATCAGTTCTGGAAAAAAATGCTAAGCTACATGAATGCTGAAGGATGTGGTTAATATGGGGAAAAGATAGGAAAAAGTACTTAAGTCTGTATTTGTCCCTTTAAAATATTTTGTGTTTAGTAAGGTTGTATAGTTAAAGTAAGTTTCTATTTTAAACTGTTTCTGTCAAGGTTCTTGCATTTCTATATTAGTAATCCTTGCTTGAAGTTGAGTGGCTCTTTATAAATCAAGAATATATAACAAGAGTTGTGGTAGAGATCTTTGGCCTTTTTGCCCATAGGTACAGGGATATAAAACTATTTTAGTATTCTGTATATGTTAGTAATTTATCAGTAGTAGAGCATTTTAACTATGGCAATACCAACATATCAGTTAAGCTCAGACCTTTGCATTAGAGGCAGTACAAATGACATGGTGTCCTTGTAACCATAACACAGTAGACTCACGCTTAAAAAAAAAAAAAAATCTTAAATGTATGGGAAAGTATGAAACTTGCTTTTCCTTTTGCAAAGGGGTGTAGGTAAATAAAAGCATGATTTGCATCTTGCCTTCTCTTGTAACTCAGTAGCTCCACTGTCTGAATGACGTGTGTCAGCTGCCATCCTAACGAATAACCTGAATGACCTGACCCGTCCTGCCTGCTGGTCCACCTGGGTGTGTGTTCAACGCCGATGCCTAGGGCTGCCTTAGGAGGGATGTCTTATTGTGAGTGTTTGTGTTTGTCTAAAGAGGGACGTATTTAAGAAATAACCAGATTGGGGACATTTAAGGGACGGGCTGGGTGATAAAGTCTTAATTTATAATCTTGTGCTATCTCCAAAAATAACCTGGTCAGTTTGGGTTTTCTCTGTTCTAATGGTCTTTTATTGTCGTATGTATTTTGTTGGTCCTATCAATCTTTACAATTTCAGTAGTTTATTGTGCATTATTCCTTAAAAAAAAAAAATAGAACCATAAAAAAAGACCCCCAACTTCTCTTACGTTTTTTGAACTTATTCATACATGTTTTTGTTATCCTTGGGTCACATTTCTAATTTTTTTGACATTGTAGCTTAACATTTTCAATCTGTTCAATATTTAAAGTGGGTAATTTTGAAATGTTTTGAATAATTAAACCAACTCAATTTTTAATCAATTTAATTTTAAACTTTATGTTTAGGTCAATCTAAACATTGAACCATTTCAAAAGTTAAACAAGTTTAATTGTTTATTTGATCCAAAATTATGGTTATCAAATAAGATTCAGGATTGATTTTGTTACATGCACTTTATTCTTCTCTTAGACTTTCAAAAGTTGAACTGCTAAAAATTATCAATTAAAAGATTGATTTTGGGTCACACTATTTTTAATAAGATATAATAAGAAAGGTCATTTAATATCATAAAATGTGATTTTAAATTGTGATTTTTAATTTTAAGGTGCCTCATGTACATTATTAGCTTATTAAAAAAAAGCCTGAAATGCTGAAGTAATACTAAATTACGAAATGTAATAAAGCTGATGCTTTCCTTTCAAACTTAAGTGTTCAAAAATCTGAAGCATCATGGCAACAGTAAATCACTCTGTGTTGCTTATGATTAAAAATTTAAGAGTTTTATTTTCTTTCCATGTAGTTATTTTCATACTTAAAAAATAGATATTTATTCCTTCTCAACTCTATAGCCTTATCTGTACCATTGTTTTCCTTACTTTTTATTTTATAATCCTTTTATCAAGTGTACCTGAAACAAATATTTGCATCAGAGAGTAAGAGTAAAAATGCTTCCTGCTTGCCTTGACACACTTCCAGCATTTCTGCAAGGGATTTACACTAGAAAGTTTTAAGTCCTGGCACTTGCTGAGTTGAAACAAAATGAGGTGAAAACTGTTCCTTTGAATCAAAGTCAGAAAATATCTTGAAATTTAAGGAGGAACATCTCTTTGGCTGAGAAAGTGTGGTCTTGCATCATTAATCACATGGGATTTATGCTTGGTTAAAGACATAGTAATAAGAACAAAATCAGCGTGGAGGAAAAAGAGATCCATCCATGCTATTCGAGGCCGTGTAAAGCTTATGGTAGTTTGGAAAGATGCTCTTAAAAATGCCCCTCCGTGGTCCTTTCTGCCTTCCTGACAAAGAGCCAGGAGTCTAGGATTTCCGCTGCTTTTTTACAGTGTGCAAAGTCACGTCAGCTGTTCTCGGAGATTTTTGATGCGTGGATGTCTCCTGTCATCCCCAATCACGGTCGTACTCTTGAGCCAGGCCTATCGAAACTGAACTCTGCTGCTTTGCTGCAGGTCAGCTTTCATGGACAATTAGTGTTGTAACAGCACTTTGGTCGCAAGTTGTCGCTAGTGTTTATCATAAAGGCATCATCCCGGGGTGGATCAGCAGTGATCGGCAAGTCTCCTGCTTTCTGAAGCATGTCCCGCTCGCCTTTTCGTGGGTGCCGGTCAGGTGACGGCTCCGCGAGGCCTTCCTCACCGCTGCCGCGTTGCCCCAGGCTCTCCGGGTGCGCTGCTTGCCTTCGCCGCTCTCCGCTCCCCGTGTTCCCTGTGGTCCCTCTCAGTAGCTGTCAGATGCCCCCGTTGCGGCGCGCTCTGACAAGAATGAAAAGAGCGATCTTCCCGCTGCTGGGCGCCGTGTCAGGATTGACACCTCGGACGTGCTTAGCTCTGCGCGAGGTGCCTGGCTCCAGCAGTATGCAGGAGGAGACCAATAAATCTTCAAAGTCACTCTACTTATTTGAACTTGATTGCTCCCCCCGCCCCCCCCATCACCATGGAAACAAATACCTGACTTTTATTATTTGTAGTTTTTTGCTTTGCACTTTTATCTCAAAAGTCTACATTATTTAGGGATCTTCCAAATGTGTTCCTGAGCCACCCTCTTTACTTAATGGGACACAAGCGTAGCTGTGAGTAATGCTACTTTCTTGCTGAACAGGTATATATTTTTAATATTCTTTATCCCTTGGAATATCTCGAAGTATTTTTAAGAACAAGGCCAAATAAAAGTTTTCTGATGCTGCAGATAAGTAGTATTTTCATTTTATGGTTGAAAAAACCAGAAGAGTCCACAAGTCTTGCTTCCTGTGAAACTATAGGGAATGTTGCTCTTTTCAGTGTTCTCAAAATTGGGTCCAGAATGATTTACCCACAAACAGGTGGCAAGTGAGGAAAAGAGTTGGTGTTTTATTGCTATTTCTTCATATACATGTGTAGTCCTTTGACATTTTTCTTTAGTCTTATGTGTTA
Organism: Cnemophilus loriae; assembly: GCA_013397755.1. Lineage (NCBI taxonomy): Eukaryota > Metazoa > Chordata > Aves > Passeriformes > Corvidae > Cnemophilus > Cnemophilus loriae. The sequence continues at coordinate 3,943,164 of VZTF01008251.1, read as the reverse complement.
ATAATTTTAGATTTTGATAGTAATTTTTTTTTTAAATAAATGGTTCTCTTTATCTGGCGCGTTACTTGGCCAAATGATACATGCCTTGCAACTGCTTTACTGCACAGTATTTTGTAAAACTGAAATGCTCAGAGTATTGGCAGTGTGATATGGGCATGCAAAAATCCCAAAACTCATCCTCACTCCTCCATCACAAAATACAATGTTTTCTTATCCCTGTAATACACCTATTTGCAGTTCTCTGCTAACTGAAAAAAAATTGACTAACATTCATCAAACCTCAAAAAATAGCAAGATAGAAGTTGTTTTGCTGCACAGTATACAAATATACTATATATGAAGTGGATGTGTTTGTGTATTTTTGCAATGTTGCATAAACACTGTAATTTCTTAGCAAAAAATAAATTTAAATTTCTCAGCATGCTTGTAAATCAGGAAACAGAATTATTTTTGATTTTTTTTATTTCTTACTTCTTTCAAATCTGTTTTGTTTTGGTTATTTTTTTTAATGTGCATAGAGGTGATTTTGATTTCTTAAACTGCTTGGATGTGACTTCTATAAAGGGTGTGAGTATGAGAACACAAACCTGTGATCTGTGTATTCTTCTTTGTCTTAAAGTTCTGGGTTTTTATCAGATGCTATATAGGCAGTTAATTTGAAATAATGACATACTTTTCCTTTATGTCTGGTCAATTTTGATATGAAAACTAGCAAGTGGGCCTTGTTTCAGTTTGGAAGCTATTGTAGAATAAAATAGACATGTGCTAAGCAAGAAGATAATTCATTTTAGTTCTGGAGAACTGTAGGCATGATAAATGATTTTCCTGTGTAAAATTCCGTATTTCTGAGACAGTATTAGTTTTTACTTTAATTACCAGCACCAGTAATGTTTGCTATCCATAACTGTCTACAAAATAGACTGTTGCTGAGCAGAGGGTATGGCCTGTTTACTCATCCATTGAAAAGAGTGCCTAAGTTCTACCAAGTCTTCCTTACTTGGTCTGAACTGCCTCATGGGAGAGTGTCCTTCATTTAAATATTTAAATATTAATGTTTCATTTTGCAGGCAGAAAACTTGAATGTCATTTTAAGGATATGTAACTTCACTGGGGAATCAGTACCCGTCACAGGAGTGGGTATTATTTTTATTTTTCACCCTAAGAGAAAGCATTTTAGAAAAATGATACAGTGCTTCCATCTTGAGAAGTTTGACTTGTATCTTGTTTTCTTGTTGCAGCATAACAGCAGCAACAAAAACAACAGAAAGAGGCTGTCAGGGTGGTTTTCTCAAAAATGGTTTAGCTGACATTAGCCACAAATGAGCAGAGCGACACTAACTACTAATTGATTACAGTAATTACGCAGTCTTTGGCTAGTTTGTATTGGCAAACTATATATACTCCTCACATAAATGTGAACTTGCAGAATGCACGGAAAAGGTCACTCTCATTTGCATGATAGGCTTCATTAGAATATGCTAAGGACAAGACCTAGTGTTTTATGACTTCAGGTGATGAATAGCTACCATATTACTCTGCTCGCTGAAAGCATGTTTCAGTCACCTTAATTTACATGCTGTTTTTTAACACCAAGAAAAATCTGTGGGCTGGTAGGCAACTAGCAACAGATAACAGTTTCATTTTATTATAGTTGCATTGCGGATTGTGTTTCATTTTGCTCTTTGTTCTACAGAGGGAACAGACATTACTTTCAATGCTTTCTTTTGAGGAGAAAATTTTTCTGTGATGTGTGCGTTTCTCTCAGCAATGGCTATTTTGACCCCAAACTACAGTTTTGTTGGCAAGGACAACAAAAAAATTTACCCCATAAATATAGATATTTTGCAGTAAGTTTTTCCTTTGAAAATGGGGACTGAGGTAGGAAGGCAATTCACTAAATCTTTAAAACTGGACATTCCTTGTTTCACTGTTTTTTTTCCAGCAAGAATGGGAAATGCAGTGTTTTACTTCCAGACTGACTTTAGTGTCCACGTGTAATGAAAGAAAAATAATTCTAAAGTCTGAGACAGGAAATGTTTTTCTAAAAAAAAATATAAAGTATGCATTCAGAGTGATGGGAATCTTGTATTAGATAGTAATTCTTTCATTCTAACTGCAGTTCTCCGTACAAATTCCATTTTAAAACAGGCAGTAAGATTTCTCCTCATAACATTATTTGTATGTTGCAAGACACTGGAATATGGGCCTGAAGTTTCTAGATATGTACCTTTTTTAAAAATTGCTTGGCTCACAAAAGGTACTTCTTTGAATAAAACTGGGTAGAAAATAAAAAAAAGTGGACAGTTTTATTATAAATTGCAGTTTTGTAATAAAATTGTACAATGAGCTTGCACAAGCTTTTTAAAATATCATTGCTGCCACTGAACAGGTCTGTAATTTATTTATTCAGGAATGTTAGAGGCATTTTTGATTTATTTGTTTTTAGAGAAGTTTTGTTAAGCAAGATAATGAGCAGAGCTGGTGTTAATCATTTACTATGCAACTCTGAAAAATGAAAATTTTGCATATCTTTAGCACTGTTGGGGAAAATAAATTCACTCGTAATGCTAATGGTCTATTGGTATAATTTTTTAAAAATGTTATCTGTTACTCTGGAGAAATCCAATAGATTCATATGTTATGCTAAAAGCTAAACTAATCAATATATAATTTTGCATCCATATGTACGTATGTATTGAGTAATCAGAAGTATTTGTTAACTGTAAAGATGAAAAATGAATTTGGGGGTGGTCACTGCCATAGGTGCCTACATGTTTGTTTATGAATAGCCCTTCAGGTGAACATATTCCTCGTGTATGCACATAATACAAATAATACAAAGTTTACTTTTTAGAACAGGCTTTCAAGAATACTAAATGAGTTTGATCCTGTTCCAGGTGGCCAGGGGTTTACAAATACGGCGCAAGTTGTCATGGCCTTTGCTCAATAATATTTATTTTAAGGATTTACTGTAACAGTCTAACTAGTATAGGATTTAGTGTAACTAATTTAGAGAATTTAAAGAATAGATGCCCTTTAACTTGTCTCTGTTTATACAGCTCAGAATTGCGATGTGTTCTGTCTGGCATGCCGTCCTCTGAATTTTAGGATTAGTGTTTTCTATTTTTCAGTTTCCTGCTGAGCAACTACAGCTGGATAAAACTGCCTTTGGGTACAAGATCACCTGATTATCTGTTTCTCTCTTTCTCTCTCTCTCTCCTTTTTTTTTTATCAAGAGGTTCTTGGGAACAAACATGCATTACTTCCCTGGGAACTAATGGAGTTAGTGGCTTTGGCTTTTGGACCATGGTGAAACTGTTAGCTGTATAAGGTGCTGGCAAGGTTGGTTTGGGACTTTGTTGTTTCAGAAAAGGACTATGTATTTTTTTACCTGTTAAGCATTCACCACAGGAGTTAAGGATGGGGAAACACCCATTTGTCAGGAACTTGACTTATAAATAAATTTAATGATCTGTTAAAAACAAATTAGGAAAGTGTGATCTGAGGAAGACAGGTGAATCTTAATATGTTTTTTCCAGTTATGGCCTCTGTTCTTCAGAAATCTTGTAAAGGATAGGAGCCTTTCTCTGCACTGTCAATAACCCAAGACATTTCTGAATGATGCATGAGCTCTGTCATTTGCCTGTCAAGGAGAGATGAACCTCCAATGTAAGCACAAGTAGTTTGACTTACTCATGTGCTGGTGGACCTTATACTGTTGGAACAAGCAGTTGAAATCTGAGCCGGGGGGTCGTGCCTTTTTAAACCTTCTTCTAAAGGAACATGCTTAGTTTAACTAAGATTTTCTGATACTTGGTACGGTGGAAAAGAAAGAAGGGGAAAATGGTACCATATTACTGAAACACTTTTTAGCATCTTTAGCAGAAACAAGCTTAGTGACTTCTGAAATATTCTGCCACTGTACGCATGAACCTCCATCACTGAGGTTGATAATGAATTTGACTGTTTCTTTACTATGGGCTAAATTCCAGGCTGTGTTGTTACTCTGCACTGCACTCCATTGCTTGTCCTTGTTGTTATGCTCTTTTATGCCAGAAAGAGAATGCAGTTTGACAGCTATCACTACAAGTGCCTGTGGACATCATATACAAGCCAAATGCTATATGGTGATAAATATGTTATGATTAGACCTTGTTATCTAGATCATATGTACTATAGTGAAACCTACACTTGTTTGCTCTCTTCTTGGGAGGAAGTAGGCTTGCATTAATTTAGAGATACATTGGAAACAAAAATAAAAATTTTTGTATTTTAAAATAATTTAAAAATTTATATTTTCAGTTTAATTTGTCTTGTTGCTGGAGTGAAAAACATCATTTCTGAATGCTTTATGATACAATTTTTAGTGATGCATCTACAAAAAGGTAGGAAGAAATGCAGTGTTTGTGCTTATCAAAGTGATAAGAAAAAGCAGAATCCTTTGGCAACTGCAAATGTAAGAGCTACAGATGTACTAGCAAAAACGTAAGAAGAATGCTGAAAAAGGGAATTCCATTTTAACCTGAAAAATACTCAAAAGAATTTGCTTGTTCACTTCTGTCAATGACTGCCTGCTAGCCCTTCTTTGCCTTTGTCATGAAGTGTATGAAAAGCAAGGGCAAAGATGTGTAGGTTATGTTGGTCCCTTCTCTGCTCATAGTTATATCCCAGAAGAGGGAAGACTGAGGTGCTGATGTGTCCCATTTCTAAACATCTCCGTCTGAGGGGATCCATGGAAAAGTTGATAGCATTTAGGAGAAAACAGTTCTTCTCGAGCGGAATTCTTGAGCAGTAAGGTTGGCCCTCCTGCAGGCAGGTTTCTCCGCAGCACAGCTACTGGGGACATGGGAAATCCAGTTAGCTGAATCTTCAGCTTGTCATGGTGTACTGATGTACCAGCTTCAGCCTTAGGCACAGCAATTGTTGCATGTTCTGACCAATCCAGGGGTTAACTTGTGCTGTAGCTAGCATGGTGATCCTTTTCTCCAGACTGGTGGGATTTATTAGGAAAATAGCAGGCTTGGCTGTGAATCCTTCTGTAAGAACGGTTGTCACTCACACAACTTCGTTTATGTCATGCCGTGATAAAAGAGATTGTGAGTTTGAAAGCTTTTAGGATCCTTTCCAACTTGGCATATTCTGTGATTCTGTGATCAGTGACATTTTTACTAACTCAGGTTAGTAAAGGTACCCAACCTTCCTCCGTATTCCGTGATTGGAGGCAGCAATATTGGGTAATTACGTTGACTGGCCTTAAAATAAGTAAACGTACTCACAATTTTACAACATATACTAATTTTCATCAAGGCTGTTTAAACATGACTTGAAAAGTAGGATGTGTTTGTAGTGTAAGCGATGGTAAATTCTGAACAAGTTGTCAGTACTGTTAAGATTTGTAAAATTCCCTAATAGGTATTCAAGAAGGTAACTTCAATGCCAGGTAATATCCGTGTTCTGAAATGTTATGAAAGGGTTTTTCATACTTCCGTTTGTACTTGGCACTCCTCAGTTTTGATTTGTAAATTGTGTATATCGTTTTTTGCATTGGTTTTACATTTGAATGACTGTAACGCAACTGTTGAAGGATCCATATTTGGAATGATTGTACTTTTGTGATTGAATTAAGATAAAGGCTTGCAGTTGGTAGGTCTGCACACCATCTTTCCCACTTTCCCTCCTGAAAAAAATAAAAAAAAGAAAAAATGCAGAAAAATAGAAAAAAATAGAAATCTGGTTATGTCTTCAGGCTTTCTATCCTCTAGCCCTAGTCAGAGTGCTTGAGATATATTTTGTACTCATATTTCCAAATGGAATTTCCTAGATGGATGTACAGGAGTCTAAAGCATAATGAGATCTAAATTAAGGAGATAACGGGATACTCTCAGCAGCCCATTGAACCCAGTCTGCTCTGAGAAGTGAGAATTTCCTTCAGATGACATGTAAAAATGGGATTTCTAGGAGAGTGTTTGGCCAGGGATATTGTAATCGATGCTAATTTCTTCCACATCTGCTGTCTTTTAACGTCTCCTAGAGGTGCTTGCAGTATTGGATTCTTCCACTCTTCTAGCCTTGTGTAAGCAGACAGGGTCAGGTAATGAACACAAAGACTACTTTAGATCTAGTTATACAAAATCTCTCCTTGTGAACCTAAGTACGTTGACATTATCAGCAGACACATGTCCATTTTGTATTGCAGGAATGTGCAGGTTCAAAGAGGCAGAAAAGTGTGATAAGAAAACCTGGCATGAACAACCAGATTCCACTGATGCATGAACACAAACACACCAGCTCACAGATACACAAATATTCTGAGGCTAAAATAAAATAATTTCTTGGCAGTTCTTGTTCACACTTAATTGACTTTTTGCCCAGCCTGACACTGGCACTGGCAGCATTACAGAGGTAATATTTTGTTAAAGGGTGAGCAGTTCCTCAACAATGTCTCCGATATCCTTCATAAGGATATCTTGTTCTTTAAAGGAGGCATAGAAGTTTAGCCATTTTTTAGGATCGACTTTTATTTCTGTTCAGTGCTAGGAAAAATATGTACATTGAAAGTTTCTTTGTGTGCCTGGAGTAAGTAGAGAAGACAGAATATTTACGTTAAGCCAAATAATTTTATATGCCTATTCCTGTTTTTGTAGGATCCATTAGATGAGACAAGAGGTCTGGGGACTTTGCAACATGAGTATCCTGTATGGTGGAGATTTAAATACAAAGTGCAAGGTGTTTCCCTATTCGTCATTAATGTTGGAATGCAGTAGCATGACCAGCTAGTGATGGGTTAAGGGATCAGCTTATAGAAATTTATTGTTCAGGGGGCTGAATAGCTCAGGGGATTAGTAATTGGATACAAATCCCATCACCTCCAGACTGTCTGTTCACATGCAGTTCCTCTTCATACTGACCACAGCTTGTTACTGTCTGATTTTTTTTTTATAACTTCTCTTTTAAAAAGTTTGGCTCCTTTGTATTCCAATGAAAGTCACCATTAGAACTGACACTTACGTTTGTTGTCACATTGGAAAAAAAATCACGATTGAAAGGGCATGGAAAATGAACTTTAAATAACAGCGACTAAAATTAAAATTGGTGGAAAATAAAAGGATATTAAGAATTACAGACCAGTGAACTGTAAGTGCTGGGTAAATTGAAGTTATGTTTTAGAATACAAGTTTAAAACACAGTCATAATGCCAAGGCAAACCAGTGTTACAAAGAAAAAGTATTTCCAAATATTTATATGTGTATGCAGGCTACCTTCTTGTAAGACAGAGAGCAAATATAGCTAGTCTGGATAGCTGGGCATCCTTAAAAAAATTCCTTTGTAACAAGACAATAAATACCTAGCTAATTGTTGTTTTGGAGCATTTTCTTTATGAATTAGTGATTGATAAAAAAGAAGCTTGAAACTTTTAAAATTATTAAGTGTGCCGTATTACAAAGCATGTAATAGGCGTACCACTGCTGACATACTTCTGCTTAAAAAAAAAAGGAATAAATCTCTCAGCTATTGTTATTTAGTTACTGGCACCATTTATGAGATTGTTCTGTTGAAACCATTAATTGTTCCACTGAGGCAATTTGTCTATTTCATAATGTCTTACCCTGCACTGGTCAAGTTGCATTTTTGATATTTTATTTTTAAGGGTATGAAATAAGTCCTACAAATTATGCACTTGACAAATACGTGATCTAGTCAAAAGAAAGGAATTCTTTTTTCTTCTAAAAGCAAATTTCTCTTCTGTTGTTGGATTCTCCAAAGAATGGGATCTGTCACTGTGCTTCACAAGAAGTTCTCCTGAACTTGTGTGGAAGACAAGCGCTTTCAGAAATTGTAGTGGTAGAGAAATTTGCATTGTTTATATTTGGGATTGCTCATACATTTTAGTCCCTCATTATGCAAGGTTCTGTGTGTTCTTGTGGTCTCTTGAATACTTTCAGGAATGTCTGGGTGGTGCTCAGCTTTTAGCAGAATAGAAATCTTTGTCGCATCATTATTTTCTGTCTCTTCAACTGCAGTTTAGGTCAAACTTAAAAAGCACTAATAAAGAAGGGCATGTGTAAATTCTCAGAAATGCAGCAGACATAACGTGCTCAGCAACACAAGTTTCTGTCTGTTATAGGAGTCTTATGTGAAGCACAGTGTCTCTGCAGCACTGTCCCTTGTCAAGAGGAGCTCAATTGCACTGTAACATTAGAGTTTTTCAACTCTTGCTAGGTCAGTGGTCTCAAAAATATTATTTGAAAAACTCCTTGAAAATTTTAAAACATTTCAATAAAAGAAATAAAACTCCAGCAGTTTCTTTTTGGAGGATCCTGGAAGCTGGTAACTGCTGGAAATCATACTGTCTGTACAAAAAAAGACAGTTGCTCTTTATTTTTAGGTGGAATTTTTAAGTGAAACTAAATGAAGTCTAATGGCTTATAACATTGCATGAATTTGTCAAAACTGATCAGCTGGATTGCTACACAATGAATACTGAAAATGTTCTGGTTTTTAGGCTTATAATAGCCTACAGCCATTCAAAAGTCAAAATGTTATTTGATGATTTCAGAATGTTAATGAAATTATTATTAATAGCACATATATTAATCTTAATGATATATGTAAATATGGGCAAATGTAAAGCTCTGTTGACACCAAAATAATTATTCTACTGCTGAAAGTAAACCTGGGGTTAAATTTCAGTGATCAAGCATAAAACAGTTTGCTCTAAATGCGTCAATAAAAGAATTTCTGATGAAGTTTAAAATTGTATACAGGCTCAGGAGATTCGCAGTGTTTGTTAGTACAAAAAAAAATTGAAAAGGAAAGTATGATTCTATTTGCTTTTAAATTAGCAGAAAATAGTAACAGACTGTTCTGATTAAGAAAAAAAGATGTAAAAGGCTTTGCTTTGTTGTTATCTTGATTTCAGAAAATATCATCTCTAATAGATGTTTAAGTGTGGGGGTTCTTTAGGTGAGAGGGAAGTAACATGTATCATTCTCCACTGTGAATTCATTTGCTTAATAATTTGATTTGACTGGCTTGACTTTTGTTTCTGTGCTTTTTGCTCTTTTAAGTTAAAATGGTCCTTCTCCCGCAATACCCATTTTTTTTTCTCTATTTGGTGGTGTTAATTAAGCTGTAATATGGTTTTCATGCTTGCTTTCTTTTTTTTAGGAAGGCAACAGGGTTATGTTCGAGGAATGTAGAGATTTCTTGTTTGTAGTTATATGCAGTAAACAGTGTGATACATTTTTTATTGTAATATCTGTCTTTGAAATACTAAATGTTGGTAGCAGGATATGATCTCTCTATAATGCAGTATGAAAAGAAAGAGAGTGAACTTTCTTGTAAAGGAGAATTTCATGGCATTTTACCTGTTGAGGGCCCTGTAGAGCCAGAAGTATAGTGACTTGCCTAAGTGACAGGCAGTAGCAGCCATGGTGTCACTGTGTATTATCACCTCATGCTAGCTGGAAGCACTCCCTGAAGCCGATCTAGGTTGTATAGTCCTAGATGAGGTCTTCATGGGTGCTGACCATAAAAAGTTCATCAAAGTAATGAGGCGAGGCGAGAGCTTGGCGCTCATGGGCAGAGCTCAGCACCAAGGAGTGTGAACCAGCTCCAGCTGTGACAATAAAACAGCAGGTGGCTGCTGTCATTAGGGGTGGCAGATGAGGCAGGGGACTAACATTCAGCCCACAAAACTCTCATTTGTTAGCCATCGCCACTGTACCATGCAAAATAGCTTCCATCTCAGTCAATTTTACTTTGCAAAATATTACGCAGTCGCCATAAGAAAATTAGAGCCTTGGGTTTACAGGTTCCTTGGATCTTATAATCAGAAAACTCAGTGCTCTCAGGTTATGTGGAAAATTGGATTTTTTTCTCCCTTGAACAGTTTGAGGATCTTTACAGTAATTTTATAATAGGTTGTTTCCACCCCAGCATGTGTTTTATCAGTTAATATTTTGGACTATTTTGTTTGTTACTCCTTTATAAAATCAATTCCATCCATCCATTCAGCTATGTGTTGAACATAACATTGCCTACTATTCAGTATTATAAAAGTTGCACACTGATCAGACTATTTCTGTCTCTATGTCTGTGGAGGTACAGACATTTCATGTAATAAATAATGGTTTTTTGAGAGGAGTTCTGCTAATATGAGAAATTGTAAAGAAACAGAACAGCCCTTTAATTTGTTGGGTTTTTTTGTTTGCTTATTTCTGTTAATGTAAAATGTGAAAGCATTTTGTATGTATTTAATCTTTGCAGAATGTTTTTAAACTACCTGAAATTTGTGGCCTTTCTCAGCTGCAAACTATCCTGGTGCAGCTCATCCCTGCAGCAAGTCCTGTGGGTGTCAGGGGTTAAACAGTGGGGAGCTGTGTTGTCTCCAATGTGAGAGCCATTTTACTTGCATCTCGTTACAAAGCTAAGCAGAGGATTGCATGTCGATGGTTACATGCTCTGTTCCATAGCTGTAAGTGACCTCCAGGAAATACGGAGAATTTAGGTAGTCATTTGGACATGTGTTAGTTGTGAACAAGTTAAATTCTAGTGCTCTTACAGGAACCTGTTCACCAAAATCAAAATGTGATGCAATACTGAATAAAATGAAGTACCACAGTGTGCGTTGGTACCTGTGTCACCTGTGCTGACAGGTTCCCCTCCTACTCAAAGTGGACCTGTAGAATCCCATCATTTCATGCTGGCACTTGAGATGAGGCTTTATAGGGCTGTGGTTGCAATGGATTAGGAAGGAAAACCTGTTTAATTGAAACTTCATTTCAGGAAGATGCTAAAAAAATAATATTTCTTTTAGACATGGTTTATGTTTCTTTATAGGGCCAGGCTGTCACTTTGTATATAAAACTGAAGTTCTGTAATTTTTCCTGTTAGCAATATACATTCCTTTTATTGCATCTTTTCAGGTAGTTTGTAAATTCTTCTTTCTTTTTTAGATAGAATGCCATAAGCTTTTGTTTGAAACTACACTGATTTCTCCTTCACTTCTTTGTTCATAGGTACACCCAGCATGTGTATGTACATTTATCCAGGCCCTTGAGATCAAAGATGGGTTTTTTTTCCTCAATTCCATTGGGCACCTATGTAGTTCTTATATCTCTCATGTTTGATTTGTGGCCAGAAATGGTCAGAGTTAATCTCAGATGCTGGCTGGAATTGGAGTAATCTTTGCCAGAGAACATCTTCTGCTGTGTCACAGATATCATCTTTATGACTGTACTGATTTGTCTGATCTATATTCCTGTGGTTTTTCCAGACTGATGACAGTCTTCAGACCAAGTGCATGCAACATCCATACTGGACTGCAAGAATGGGGGCTGACTCTGTGTGTGTGTGTGTGTGTGTATGTATGTATGTGATGTATGTGTGTAAAAACATCCATCTAAATTCAGTGGGATTTTTTTTTCTTGTCTTTATTGCTTCAATAATAGTTAAATCTCAGGTAAGTACTTTTACTCCCTTCAGTCCTGGCTTTGGATTTCTGAAGTGACTCCTGGTGGCCATCGGAGGAAAACCTAAGGAACACCTGACTTTGTGCTTGGCAGCTTTAGTGATTCCCCTGCTAAGTATGTGGCTGAAGTGATAAGAGGTGTTAGCGTTTGCTTATGGGATAAGTGGAGTAACACCGCTGTTACACCTGGAATTCTTATTTGGATAGACTTCAGTTCTACTCTTAATATCATCTGCATCCTCTACGATCAGTGCCATAATTTGAGAGAGTTTTGTAGATCTGTAATACTTGGGTAGCAGTGCATAACAGTCTGTCTGGTCTGCGTATCATGATTTGCTCTGAGAGACTATTACTTTCTTCAGTCAGCCTCCTTCTTGAGTGGTAGGAGGAAGTTATTGCAACACTTCGCTTTTGGGGAGAGCTGGGCATGGCTGTGATGGGAATATCTGGAGAGACGAGATGCCAGTTGAAAATGAAAGCTCTGAACTTTTACTTATGCTCAAGTACTAAGAAAGATGTCTTCTAACAAAGAAAAATCAAACATAAATCAGACGTGCTTGTCAAGTGTTAGGTTGGCCTGATGACACAGTGTTAGGTGGTTCTTTGTCTCTGAGGTAGCAATGGCCAGGCCCAAGAGCCCTTGGACAAGGAAAGCCAGAATCATCCTTGTGCTTTAAACGTGTTTATGGGTATACAAGTATCAGATGCATTTTTTGTGGGCTGAAACGCATCTGACCCAAACGATAGCCTTTTTATTTCTTTGGGTGGAGCCAGTCAGTTCTGATTTGACCAGCCTGTTGTTGAAGGTTCATGCATGGGGCTGGTATTACTGATGGTTACAGATTAGGTCTTGCTGTCATAGATTTACTATTTTTATGCAGCTACTTTGGCAAAAAGATATTCTGAAGTATTTTGCTTTCTACCTGAAGTCAAACAGTCTTGTGGAATGTCTGGATGTAAGGCAAAAAGGATGTGTTTTACAGCTGAGTTTAAGTCTCAGGAATAAACAAATCAACCAGGGCTTGCTTTTCTATGTCAAGCAAAGACCTAGGGCAACATTCTCACTACTCTCACAGATCAAGCGGACTGCAGAGTCTTCGCTCCAGCCACCATCTATCACCAGCAGCATTTCAAATTGTGGGGAAATTGTCAATAAAAATTGTGTATGTCTTCTGATTGTGTATGACTTCTGAGCAGTTCAGTCATCAGATAGTGACCAATTTATTCATCTTATTCCTTTCTTGGTACCTCTCAACTTTACAAAAGACCACAGGCACTGCAGCTGCAGAATTGACTGAGTTATGTATGTGGCACTGCTACTGCAGGCCCTATGTGTTTTCTACTTGACAAATCAACTATCTTTAGATTTGTTTTGATTTTCTTTAAAGACAGGCAACAGTAGATTCTTTTGATGAGGAGAATTTCATTCTCAAGATAGCTCTTCCCATAGAAGCTCTGCATAAACTTGGTAATTCAGTCTATAGTGCGATTTCTGAGCTGTCAGGAAGAAGCTACATCAAAAGTGACTTTTTATTTAGGCATAGCAAAATATTAAATATATTTGTTTGGCTCTATCAGTTCTACTTTTAAGTAGAAAGTCATTGAAACATCCTTATTTTGAGGTAATCTTACATTCTGTTTCTTGCACTTTCAAAAGGTGCAGACTTTGCTCCTTGGGATAACTAGGAAGCTCTTTACAAACTGTCTGCAGAAAGTCTGCAGAAAGTCCAGTATTTCAAAACTCCTCTCAAGGCACCTAGAGATGTGGTTCACCTGGCTCACCCAAAAGATTGAATCTACTTTGAAGAATTTCTCCCTTCAAATATTAGCCTGTTTATCCTGCTGTTGCTTTCCAGATGCTAGATGATGATATGTGGAACTGATGCCTACCACATCAAATTCTTTATCTGCAGTCCTGAGCATGCTAGGAAATGGACTGGATCATGAGTAGGAAGACAAGCCAGAGCCTGAAGAAAGTGGAAAGAATAGAAAAGGGAGGGACCAGAGTTGTGAGAATGTTAGATATACAAATCATGAAAAAAGAAAAGACATAAGCCATGTTTTGGTGGCAAGGTTGGTAAAGCACTACTCTGGATCACAATGCTTACAGATGTAAACATTCATTTATGTTTAAAGCACTTCTGCAGCCTCACTTAGCACGGCAAGTGTGTTTGCTGGTGATATCCTGGTTTTGGATGTTAGTATTAATCTCTCTTAAATTCAAGGCACTCCCAACACCAAGCCTAGGGTTGCATTTCAGACTTTAGGAAAAGAGGTTCTGCATTGTGATAGGCTTGAGATGTTGATAGCAGCGCTAGAGAAAGCACATTGTGATTCTGTCTTTTTCTTTATTTTTTTAAAAATTTTTTAGTACTTTGTGCAGCTGTTAGATTACTAAACACCTGTTAGAGGTGACAGTTACAGATGCTCAATAACCAATGAAAATTAATAGAACATGTGATTCTTTTAGCTTAGAAGTGATTTGGTAAGATGTGTTTAGAAATCTAATTACATACTGCTGCTGCCTACCATTATCACTTAACATTCATTAACTTCTCTGAATATTGAAGCAAACATTTCTTGTAGTGGTACTAATTTTTTCATATATTTGTAAGGTGATTTTATGACAGGGAGAACACCTCACTTTAAAGTTTTTGCCACTGTTTAGCTATTTTAAGTTTGCTCTTCAAGCAAATAAAACCGGAGTGCCATTTGTTTACTTACAGTTATCACTTGTTATTGTGTCTCCAAATATAAAAGTTCGCAGTTCCACTCCTAAGTTTCTACTCACTTTTATGTTAATAACAATTATCACTGGCTGGATGTGGCTTATTCCTGCAGCTGTCATTGAAGGGTACTTTTTGTATTTAGAATAAAACCCTACTACACAACACCTTCAAACCAAAAAAGTTCAGAATAGACCCTTCGCTAACTTATAGGAAGCCTTTTTGATTTCAGTTACAGGATAAGTAACTTCAGGTGAGGCGCACAGGTAAGTGAGTTCCCACATGGGAGAGGAAATTATATAAATACTGCCAGTGAATTCCTTTTTTTTTTTGCCACAGTCCTTGCAATAACAGACTAAATTTCTGTCCTGGATGGTTTATATTTTAACATACATCTCTTAAAAGTGAGATGGTGAGAAGACTCAACAGCTTTGGATGGCAAGATAAGCTTAAGTGGAATAGTAGAGGATGTTTTCTGTTTTATTTAGTTTGCTCTTTCTTTGTATCCAGGTCTTTTCCGCCAGAATATATAAGAGGAGATAATTGTGCCTATTGCTGCTACTTTATGGCCATGGGGCTAATAATTCTTTCCCATCTTGAGAATAGCAGATTAGTGGCAGAGAGCAACAAGAATATGTTGAGGGATGTCTCTCTCTTCTGGTTGATAGATGCAGGAATATGCAGGAACAACACAGTCGATTGATTGATTGATAGCGTGCAACTCATCCATAATGATCTGTCTGATATAGCAGTAAATTATTCTTTAGATTGATGCAGGTCATTGAACAGCACATTGACAATCCTGTTGTCTGTCATCCTGTTCAAAGCAAGGCAGGAACAGTAGCTGCTGTGATACTCAAATCTACCTTGGGTGCTAGCTGTGTACAGATGTTCTGATAATACAAGTTGTTGTCTTTCTTTATTTTTTTTCCATTGGTCAGCTTGGCTTCATTGCTAGCTTGTTACAAATAACAGTGAAAAAGAGATGAGGTATTTTTAGAAGAAAAGGTCATAGTCATTGTACTGATGATTTCATAGTAACATAAAAACTACTTGAAAATGTTGGGTTTTAAACTTCAGTAGCAAAACTTCTCAATGGAAAAGAAGCTAACAAATAATTATGAAATATACCTGATTGTTGCATAGAAAATTGTAAACCCACCCACTGCCCCCCCTCCCCAAACCCAAAAAACACCCTAAAACCCACCCAAACTTGAATCAGAAAGTCTGATTTTGAATTTCTTTTCTCAGAAATTCAAAAGTTATGTTGGTCTTTAGGTTCCATGAATTACCATGGTATCTTCCCATCGTAATCTGGGTTCTTGTCTTGTTAGTGTTGGCAAAGTTGTCTTCATTTACCTCTTTCGGTTTCTCTTTTCAAGAGGAAAAGTTTGAATTTTCCAGTTTGCCCAGTTGTTCACACTTGAAGATGTGGATGGAGTGGATGCATTTTACTTCCCAGTTTAATTACCAGTGTTGGTGAGGGTGGAGCATAAGCAGCCATATCCTTCTTTGACACATGGGGTCAGCAGGGAGTAGAAGGCAGCGTGTCACAGCACTCTCAGCATCGCAGACTGCGTGATCGCGCATGACTTGTTAACCTTTTGAAATGTTATTGATTTTTTTTTTTTTTTAACCTACGAAGAACAACCATCACTTTTATTTGGGAGTAATAAGACCTGCTTCATTTGGCTAGTAAACAAGTCTGGAGAAAACCCCATCTTTCCTGTGCAGGGTTCTAGGACTTGACGTCCTGTCACAGAGGGCATGAAGTTTTTCAGATATTTGGATGTTTTCCACATTAGACTTCGCCCTGCCAGATATTTACTTGAACCTGACATCTTGTCACAAAGGGCATGAAGCCTTTCAGACTACTGGATATCTTCCACACTAGACTCTGCCCTGCCAGATACTTTCTTTTAAATTGAGTCCCTTGTGCGCAGTCATGCAAGAGAGTTATCAGAGCCCCAGTCTGGACCCTTCAGAATCGGCAAACATCCACAAATGATGGACTTGAAGAAATTCTCAAGAATTTAGACTTTTGATGCATGGAAAGAAAAGCTTTCTTGTTCATAGAAAACCATTTCTTTCTGGACAGTTCTGCATTTGCCTCTGTGCTCTTGTTCCTGAAGTTAACCTGCTGAATACAAAATCATGATGGAGACTTGAGATTTGGGTAGCAACTTTTTATATAATTTGGAGAATTAAAAAACTTGAAATATTTTAGTTCATGTAGACTGTTTAAATACTATTTGACTAAGTGCTGATTTAAGTATGTGAAATTCTACTTTTGTGGGTAGAACATGCACCACTCAAGTGCATGCAAAAATCTGTAATTACATATACAAGTTTTATTGAACGTTCTGAAATACATGCACGTCCTAGTATTTCTTGAGAAAATGCACTATTTCTTTCTCCTGCTGGCTGCTACCCCTGTTGGCATGGCTCCATGTGAACCACACATTCAACTACAGACAATTAGGGTTTCCAGTGTTTTTTGAGACACAGTAAGAACAAGGATGCTTCATTAAGGTGGTAAGAACCATAGATTCCACATTGTTATTTACTTGCCTGAATGTATCCCAGTCCCCTTTCTTGGCATGATCTGTGAAGCTTTCCTTGATTTTTCTGGTTTCTTGCCTCAGGTGAAGATACAAGGACAGAAATTCAAGCATAGATCACGGAAAACAAAACCTGATGTGAACAGGATAATGTTTGGTAATGAAAACAAAACCTGATGTGAACAGGATATTACTTTATTGTATTCTGTGATGATGTATAAAAGTTTGAGATCCTTTTTCTTATTATTCCTTGATGCTGTCAGATCTCCCAGGTGATTCATCCAAAATGGTAAAACATTCTATCCTTTCTATGTGCCTGAAACCTATGCTAAAACAAAACACTAAATACAAATATTTTTAAAATAATAGCATTCTATTCTGCTTCTCTTAGATTTGTTTATGGGTTTGATTTTGTTTTTTTAAAAGGCTCTCAAGCAGCTTTTTAAAACATCCTATGTGCTTAGGTTATGCACTAGCTTACCTGTATTCCCAGAGTTAAATTTGTGTATAAAGAGGTTTTGGACAGTTTAAAGGAGATGTAAAGGATATTGAGAATATGAATAAAGGCTAGATATTCATTGTTATTCTCCTGGACTTTTCTGCTGTCATTGAGCATTGTTGTCTGGAAGATAAATTCTCCGAGAGCAGTTGCAGAGAGCAATGTATCCACTGAGAAGTGATTTAAAATTGCTCTTCAGCTGCTGGATACCTTGTTTGTAGAGTCCCACAAAAATAAATTCCCGTGCTGGTCCTCCTCAACAGTTATGTGCAGTTAGAAAATGACTGGTCTGTCACCATGGCTTCAAGTGACTTTCTGGTAGAGAGGTAAGATGTAGCTTCTTCCTTGGAACTAGGCCAAGGCTGAGCACTTGGTAAACACTCAGGAAATAACAGGTTTCATGACTTTATGGCCCAGAATGCTTGTTTTGGTTTGTGTGTGTATGTTGTGTGTTTGGTTTTGGTTTTTGGTTTTTTTTTTCAGGCTTTTCACTAACCCAGTGATGTACTTATTAAAAAGGAAAGAGCTATTATAGATTCAAAACATAATGAAACTTTGAATCTTTTGCCCGCTCAAAGCAGAATACTTCACAGAGAACAGTTCTCTCCCCACAGAGAAAATAGAGAACAGACAATACATGACAGATTATTCCTATTCCTTGGGTACTGTGATGATAAACATTGTACATGCTGAAGAATTTGTATTACACTAGAATAAAAAGTGGAAGTAAAGATTGTCCAATATGTTTCTTTATTCCCAGAATTAGAAGTCCCTTTGTTTCTTTTGTACTTTAAAATGTGCTTTTATAACTGAAGACAAGTCTGTAGAGGCTCCTAAATCAGTTACAGACGTTCTGAGAGAGAGTCCAAGTACTGTTTGAAGATTGCGGTGGAATATGAATGGTCACGTTCCTACAAACCACAATTCTTCTAAAAGGAAACCAGAATATTCTGCGAAATTATTTTGGGAAAGGTGCCTATATATTTATGATTTAAAGTAATTTTTATTTATAGTTTGTGTGCAAAAAGTTGTCTATAGGGAATGAAGATGCTGTTGTAAAGCTCTGTGTAATTTTTCACCTTGTCTTTAATTTATTCTGTAGTTTCAACATGGAGTATATGACTGAAGATGTTACTGGTTTGAAGCCAGAGTAGTTGAAAATCACTAAAAAAGTTAACCCAACATAATGCTACTGCCAATAAAAGAAATCCTGCCTACTTACCTTGTTCCACTTTAAGAGGAGGCTTCTAGTAGTCTTCCTACCAAATGAAGGGAACTCCCAGTGACCATGACTTGGATATATAGGCTAGACACTTCTGCCTTTTGAGACCTGACCCCCAGGAGAGCAGCTGTGCTGTGACTTCCTGTCTTCGTGTGGGTTGAGGATGAATTTGTCCAGATCAGAGTTTGTAAAACTGGTTCCAGGCCTCTAGTATGGCCTGGTTTGCATGTATTTGAAACAGTAAAGTATTGCAATTGCAGGTTTTTTCTACTCCCTTTTGATGTGTTTCTGAAACTAGTTATTTTTTAGCATTTGAATGTTTATTCTTCCACTAGAATTAAAAACAAGAAATGAGAAATTTGGTGTGAATTGGTGCTTACCAATTGCTGATGAAAAGATTCCTTTTTATTTGAAGATGTATCAGAACAATATATCTTGAAAGCAGTCACTCAGTGAGTCCTTATAGGTGCCAGTCAAATTTCACTTAAGATTAATTTAAAAGGCCAAGGCTAAGTCATATCTATGAGTTCAGTTCTAGCAGTAGCTTGGGAATAACTGATTTACCTCAGTGGAGGTAAATAGCATAGATAAACCCATTATTTTTTGACTACTAAACCATTAATTACTTAGAAACCTAGAGTTACTGAATGTATGGAAAACATTTTTGTGTTTCTTTTGTAAAGCCAGCAAACACTGCTACCACCTCTCTGAAAATCACCTGCAGGATATAGTAAACAAAACCAAATAGCTTCCACTTGTCTCTATTTGTGGGTTTGTTTGTTTTTTTGTTTTAATGGGTGGCCCTCAAACTCAGCATCCAAACAAGGTTGTTTAGACTTTGCCTCTTGTTTTAGTAATGCCTGTCTCAGTTCGTATTCTTTTTTCATCTTGTTCTCAATTTCTTATGAAAATATCAACTCTGCTTTTATTTTTAAGGTTTGCTTCTGTAAGGTGGGGAGCTGCTTCCGAGCTATGCTGAGCGCTCCAGACTTGCACTGAGGCATTCTGCACTCCTCAAGTCTGAAGTCTTCGAGCCTTACATTAAAAGCTTAAAATGTTAGTAGGTGCTGAGATGTGAACTGAGTCAGGGTTCATTTTATTTGTGCTGTGTAACAGCAGCAAAATGGTTGCTAGAACATAGATGCAACAGAGAGGAGGCAGAATGAGAGATTAATTGCTTCATGTTATTACCAAGGCCTTTGTCTTTGATTTTGCAGAAAGGTATGTCTGTCGGTACCCCCTGCAGTTGTGTGGTATATGAAATGGTCAGCCTTTGTTTGGAAGCTTCAACTAAACAGGCTCAAAACCCAAAAAACACTTCCCTACAAATATTGTGTAGCTGGTTGGGATCTTTATATTCCATGTAAATAGCAAAATATCCCTTTACAACTCCAATTGCACATTGCCCTTTCACAGTAATATCATTGAGTTTATTTTCCTTTTGGAGGAGGGGGATAATGGAAGTTTGTAACAGGAAATGCAGGTATTACTAAATGAAAATATGTTTGGTACCTTTCACAGCTGCGTGGAAATACTATTTCTGTTGAAAAGCAGGGGCAGTACATTTTGTATGCCTTATGCTTTTATTAGAACACAGTTTTTTACTTCGTTACAATTATTTTCCCTATGTACGGTAATACAGATGATGCTTGCTTAGTAATGATGGTAACGGTGTAATAGATTATTCACAGTTGTAATGGTTATGATGCCATACTTATAAGTTGTGGAGGGAAAAGTATTAAAGATACTTTTTTAATGTATTTTTGTAAAAAATAAGGATATTTATATAATTTAAATAAGACAGTATTATATTCTTACACCTTAAGGGATGCACAAGAGAGATTCTCTGTAATAATGTGCAAGTGCCCAAAGAAGATCAGACACGGAAAAGCTACATTAACATAATTGTAAAGGAAAAGTACTGTGTCTTTGCTTTTGTGGCTCTTATACCCCATAGTGCTGGTATTTTACAGTCCTTCCATTGTCCATTACTGCAAACACGTCCAGATGAATTCAGCGTTTAATGTTAAAAATCTTATAATATGCCAGTTTGATTTGTAGCCCTTCATATCATGGAATGCTAATTAAAATCATATTTTTGCATATGTCATGCCTTTCATGTACATATGCAAATAGAATCTATTGCCTTTCAGCTATTAGTAATTAACTTTATGAAGGACAGCTGTAATACATAATTAACAAAAATGTTTGCAAGCCCTTTTCACACTGAAAGTTGCAGCAGTAAAATTTTTGCTTATCGAGAGAACCATTTTAGTTTGAAGCTTCAGTCTGATATCTAAATTGTTTGAAGCAGTCACATGACATAATTAAATTGATGTTATGGTCTTATCAGCAGAAGAATAGTACTTGATAGGCTTCTATCTGTTTCATTGAGTATATCACCAAAATTAAAGTAAATTATCTGTGTTTGGTTTGGTAGAAACATGATGCCAGGTAGTATGTATTTTGTTGCTGCTGTTGGTGCTTTGAAGAATGTCTTGCCATTTTGAACAATATTCCTGCTCATAGTGTATTCATGAACATGTGCTTCACGTTTTTCATCCTTTTTTTTCACAAGGCTATAAAATAAGGCTATTAATTTGTTTCTATGTGTATCTCTTTAAATAATTAATACAATGAAGTTTGACCAGGCATAAGCAGTGATTAAAGCATCTTATCTTGCCGTTTTTTCATGTTTCTCATTAAAAACAATGGAACTACTTGTATGAAGATAGGTTGCAGGATGGGCCCATTAGGATTAAATAAATTTAAAGGTGTAACTAAAACTATATTAGTTTATAACACGAGACAATGTTATTTAGGTAAAATAGACTATATTATCAGCATGATATGTGAGATGTTCAGATTTGCGAAGGGAAGCAGAAACAGGTTTTCCATTCTTTGACCAATGATATATGGTTGTGACTTGTAAGAGAAAAAGCCAAGGGACAGCAAAATGAGGGAAGACTGTTGTTACAGGATGGACTCTCCAATCTAAGTCACACCCTAGCAGAGGAGGGGTTTTTTAAAGTCTGCCTTTAATGAAATATGTTCAAGTGCATGCTCAAAACAGAAAAATACTGTATTAAAAAAAAAAAGTAAAAGAAGTTTAATAAAATGATCTTTCTCGTTTGCTGTTTGGTTGACAGGGTGGCATTTGTGATGAAGAAGCATTTGAATACTCATTTGCTGGGCAAACACGGAGTTGGTACACCCAAAGAAAGGTAAACTACTTTAGAATTCTTTTTAATTGTATCTTATACAGTGCGTGGAGACCTTTTCTAGAATATTTAGTTTACACACAATGAAGTCGTCTGGATTTTTACCTCAACTCCAAATGAGATCCAATATGCTCAAGTGCTCTGATGTCGTGGTGCTTATGTCACGTCTGTAGAAAGAAACTCCATGTAAAAGGTGTAGGATTTGCACCTTTGGTTTTTTTTTTTTTTGACAGGTGGTATTATTTTCGCAATTCTTCCATAGTTTTAAATGTCCCTCTCAGTACAAATCAAATGTTTGTTGGTTTTTTTTTTTTCTTTCTTTTTTGTTCTTTTCTTGCTGGCCTTGATGCTCATAGGTTTATAAAATGACTTTCTAAGAGGTCAAGGCCACAGAGGAATCAAAAAGAAAGTTTCCTCAAGGGTTCTTGAGCAGGAAGGGAGATTCGGCATTTTGACTATTTTTAAAATGAATTAATTTATTTTTTCAATCTGTATGCAGCTACTTATTCTCCAACTTTGTTTGCAAGCAGGTTATTTTTTATGTGGTTTAAAATATAACTGTGTTTTACAAACTCAATGGCACTGTGTTTACAGATAAACAGATTTTGCTTCAGATTTATTTGGCACATTGTGGCTTAGCTTTTGCTATTTCATTGAATCTTTGGGGCAACTAGAAAATTGATGTATTTTGGATAGCCAAAAGATCGCATATTCTCTTTCAGCCTCGGTAGATGGAGGTGTTCATTGCTGGATAGTTGATACTGTTTCAAATATTACTGCCTTGTAAGTCATTCTTCTGGGGTAGGCTTTCATAAATAAAGAGTACTTTCTGGTTTTGATATGAAAAAAGAGGAAAATAAATGATAGGAGCTGTAGGAGAACACAGCAAAGCTCTTTCTGGGCCTTGTTCACTTCTTGTTAAAGAGAATGGAAATGGTGGTAGATAGACCCTTTCCTCACAAGTTTGTCACACTTAAATCATGGAGGGACCTAAGAGTAGGGTTTTAAATTAACACTCCATATGTCTTAGTTTGACTAAGCACCTATTTAGGTGGTGCTTTTATTTGTAAGGAGATTTCCTCTACAAAGGGCTTAACCAGAATTTCCCTAACATATGATTATTCAAGAGTTTTGAGATATTCTATTTAGTCCAAAATACAGAACAATGCATTGAAAAAACAATTACAGTTTCATCAAAGCAGATATCATATTAAAGTTTATGTTGGTATCTCTTGTCATAGCACAACAATTACAAGAAGTGTTTTGCTCTGGTGGTTTATTTTATATCTGGAAGCATTCAATACCAATATATTCTTTTACAAGGGGGTACTTACTGTACAGTCATCATAAATACAACATAGAGATAACTTGCGTTACCCTAGTGAATATGTGAACAATAAAGGATACATAAAATAGATTTCCAAATATAGTATCTTAGCCTAAAAGGCATATTTTTAGTGATGATCATCTTGAAATGAATTCCTAAACAAGCAGGATGCTATGAACTGAATCAGTTGTTGCTGGCTTTTCTTTGTGTATTTTGTTCCGAAAGCCTCCTGGCTGTGGCCGTTTTCCCCATTTCTTCCTGCATTCCTTCAAGGCTTTCTGGCTGGCTGGCCAGCATGGCATGAGGAGGAGGAGGAGGAGGAGGGTGGCAGGTTCACAGGCCCTGGCTGCCCAAGGAGCAGAGGAGCCTTGCTGAGGCCTGCAGCCTCCCTGCCCTGCCTGCTGGCATGGCTGGGGAGGCTTTACCTCAAGCATAGGCAGGTGGAATTGGAGTGACTTCATGCCCTCTTCTTTTGCAATTTCTTCATCTATCTTTTGAGTATTTCTTTTCCACAATACCTTTTTAGGTGGCACTTCAGCTTAATGTAGAGCAGCATCAAACAGTAGTGGCAGAGCTACAACAACAATATAAATTTCTAGTAGTAGTCCCTTGCTGGGGATGGGGGATGTTTAAGCCATGTGAACTACTGCAGTAAATACCAAACCACTGTTGCTTTCCTTTCCACCTTTCCTCTCCTATTATGAGAAAGTTTGATGCCTTTTAATGGCTTTAGGAACCGAAGAAATCCTTCTTCAGCAAGTTAAACCATCACTTTGGGCATAAACGTACTATAAATTCAGTTACTTAGTTTTCTTACCTATGTAAAACATTAATGCCTTTATTATAATTTTGCAAGCTTGCTATTTTTTAATTTCTCTAGGACAATATAATCAGTTTATTCTTTATGTTTTGAATTTGATTCTACCCTCTGATACATTGCATATTATAGCAAATACTAATAGAAGCTAGCTAAATAGACTGTGACAATTAAATTAATAATGCATTTTATTTGCAAGTGTTTAGTCTTCATGGTTTGACTGATATATGCAAAGATGGTAATTTATTAAAAGTAAATTCATGTAATTGTACTACAGAATTTGATGGACCAAAAAAAGTTGTCAGCATGACTATCATCAAAAACAGAAAATTGAAAAGAAGTTCAAAAGGGTGCTTGAAAAAAATAGTTCTAACCCATACACACCAGGAAATTGAGGCCCTTTTAACAAACTTCTTAGAATGGAATTGCTGGTGGTAAGCATTGAGATAGTTCTGAAAGAGAGAGAAAAAATACATTTAAAATTTAGTAAGCAGTACTTAACTTGTGCACCTTGCTCTCTCTAGCTTTCTGTCACTATTGGGGTTTTTTATGCACAAAAGGGAGGAGTTATGGAGGCTATAAAAGTGTTTGCATGGGCAGATACAGAAAACGAGTATAATTCTTAATGAGATTGCTACTAAAACATCTTTTGTTTAGGTTATTTTCCTTTTTTTAAAGACAGAATTGATTTAAGGGGAAAATACTGTGCAGTTGAAAATCATGTAAGTTTTTAAAGAATAGACTTGTAGTAAAATGTCTGCACATTTCAGACACAAAACCCCCTACTGCCTAGTCCATTATGATCATTACCATTTAATAGCTAACTCAAAAGTGGAATGTTTTAACAGAAAGAATTCCTCTAAGGTATATTTTCCTGTTATTGGAACTGTGATACTGATTTATTGTCAACTTGAATGTGTCTCAAAACTGGCATGTTATCTGCTAAGTCCAAGGCCAGTACATATTTGGTACTTCAGTGTCAGTAATCTTCATGGGACCTATAACTATGTCTTATTGGCAGGATAAATCTTTGGCTACACCTTTATTGTGTCTAGGAGACATTGTGGTTGAGGACAAGGTGAATGCATCAGTAATGTTAATGGTGCCAAGTTCTAATTTCTGTTACATCATTACTTAGGTGTAAATTGTGTCAGAACATAGAAAAAACAGATGTTTCACTATTAAGATATTCACATACACATACACAAAAATATGAGCAAGAAAATAAAAATAAATTCACTAAGTCATTCGTCAGTGAGGTTGAATTCTGTCACTGTTAAGTACAACTCTGGATTTAGAAATTTTTTATATGAAAAATACACAAAATGAATAATATTCTTTAAAGATTTTTTAGAGACACCATTAGTACTGTACAATATATATTTTATAGCATATGATACTTTCTTAACTAGAATTCTGTCTGATACCTCAGTTTAAACAAATTTTTTACAGAAGAAAAGGCCATAGAAAAGCCTTTGTACTTGTTTAATTACCTCATCTTCCTTATGAATTTTAAATGATGTGTTGCCTCTGAAATAACTTTGCATATGAGTAATCCCATTGAATCAAGTAGAAGCATTCATATATATAAAGTTACTGGTAGCACGAACAGTTGCTGAATTGGAATATCTGTTACAAAACAATTACTGTAAAAGTCTTTAAAAATATATTCAGTTTTGCAAGGTTCTGGTATTTTTCATGTGCTTTTAGAATGGGATCAACATTACAGTTCTAGTAACATCAAATGAAGATCATATGATTTTCAAATGATGTTGATTGATGAAAGAAACTGTGCCATGATTTCAACTTGAGAGCAAGAGCTGTAGTAAATACCTACTACTGTGTAATAGCAACCTAAATAGTTTGAGATGCTTTGTCAAATAATGTTGGAATATAACATACTTCTAAAATTTGTGTATTTTTTATGCAACTGCTTTGAAGTAAAAAGAGGAAATTCCTAGGTGCCAGTTGTTTAATATTCTTGCATAACCCTATCAGAATTTTTGAATATTAAATTGTAAGAAGTTTCGGTGGTGTTTGGACGGTCGGGACGGATGGAGACAAGAGATCTCTGAAGTCAGGTCTTAGAGCATGAGGTTTATTACGAAAGGCGGGGGGACAGGGGGCCTGCTTAGAGCTGCCAGCCGCAGCTCAGAGCAGGCCAGAGAAGTAAAGGCGAGCAAGAGAGAGAGAGAGCTGAAGAGGAAGAGCCAGTAGAAGTTCTTTACAATACAATAAATCATCTTCTGTGTTGAATATTCTAATTTTCATCAACCAACCTAGTACAAGATACAAATCCTATAGCATTTACATACAGCCTATGAGAATCATTGCATTACTATACTGCGTTACATTTTAAACTCTAAAACTACTCTTTGGACCCCTTCTGCCAAGCTAGCAGGGTCTGCTCTGACCCTTGGACCTGTTTTCAAGCAGAGGGTATTGTTTCATCAAGAGGGGATTACCTTCAGTGGCCATACCATTGTTTTCCAGTTGTTCAGTAACCAAGGCCTGGTATCTCAAAGTATGCTTTCATTTCTATCTGGTTCATAGTTTCCATATAATCAGCATCTTTTGCCAGGCAATCATATTTATAAGTCTTTCCTGTTTCATC
Organism: Cnemophilus loriae; assembly: GCA_013397755.1. NCBI lineage: Eukaryota > Metazoa > Chordata > Aves > Passeriformes > Corvidae > Cnemophilus > Cnemophilus loriae. The sequence continues at coordinate 3,916,704 of VZTF01008251.1, read as the reverse complement.
TTCCCCAACATTAAGTTCTACCAATTTGTAAATATCATAAAATATACAAGAGGTATGTATGTATATATGTCAGTGGAAGGGTTTGTTGAGGTCTGAAAGAGAAGTAGCCAGGAAAAATGAATTCAGGGTTGATGTTCTGTATGTTATTTAGAAAACTGTCTTGTAATCTACTGCTGTGTCCTGATATCTCCATTTTGAAGGTAAAACTAGAAGTGTATCAACTCCATCAGTGCAACCCTCTTTTATTTAATTGAACTCTTAATTCTTCTTTTGAAGCATTTTTCTTTCTTTGAGAAGAGAAATTTTTGATAGTAATTATTTGATATGCCTGTTTTGGATTATGCTACCCCAAACCTGCAAAGTAAAAAGATCCAGTTTGATGTTACAGCAAATTTTGGGTAAACAAGTGGCAAAAGTCACAAAGTGATGTGCCGTACATACGTATGAAAGTAAGTTTTTCCAATCATACATCCCAGCTTTCTGCTTCCACTGCATAAGTCAACCATGCAGACCAAGAGGGTAAGGGTTGTATGCAATCATTTTGTAATAACCTGCTCATGTTCGGAAGGAATGAGTTCTGTATGTGGCTGTCTCACAGAAGGGTTTCCAGTTAGAGGTGCTGCAGTACATATGGATCCACTGGACAAGAGGCTACCTGTAATAACAGAGGGTGGTGTGCTGAGTCTTGCCTTCAAGCTTTGTCATCACCTTTTACTGCTTCTTGCAAATGAGTTTGAGCTTTTCGACTGAAACCTGACACTACTAGGTTAGCTGGATAGGAATGAAAAACTTTACTTAATTGATTATTTCCTGCATTTTGCTTAAAAAGGGTCATGGAGAGTTACATAATCATTCTTTGGAAAAGCCCTAAGTAAAGAAATGTAGCTTTTTCTTGAAATATTTACTATTTGGAAGTTTGTGATGAGAGGGTACATGTGGAAAGGACTCAGTTTTAGCAGTGTTTGAGAGCTGAACTTCTGCCCAAGACGCATGCTAAGCTTTCAGGGTTTTGGAGGCTTACCTGACCTTTGCAAGCAGTATTTCTCTCTGGTGTTCAGCTCTTGTGTGGTGCTATACTATGTCAGAGTGTGAAACAGGTTCCATAGGTACAGGCTCCATAATCACTTGCTGCCTGAGTGCTTTTGTCTGTCTGCAGCTGACCAAGGAACATAAGGAAGCCATTGGGGTTACCTGTGATTACTCAGGTGCTGGAAGTAGAAGCTTTCTTCATGGCTTATTGTCTGTACACACATCATATGCATTTGCTTTGCTACAAAGAAATGAAGACTACGCAGACATTTATGCTTTTGAAGACTGCTATCACAAAGACAAGTGATGACTTCAGCATCTTTTCAGAAAGAAAAAGAAGTGAAGAACTGTAGAAGAATGGTTATTTTACTACCTTTCATTATTTGTTCTTCCTATCAAATCCTGGCAATATTAGAGTTTAGTTCAGAAGGAAGGGCAATCTGAAGTAAGTTTATTTTAATTGCTAGGTATGTGAGATGTTTTGGAAATTTCTGTAGTCAGCAACAGTCTTCCTGTTGTGAAGGCTTAGCTGCTATGGATAGAAGATAGAGGGAGTACCTAATGGGATTCATGCTGCCCACAGTGAGCACCTTTGGCTAATTTTAAGCTCCATAACAAGATATAAATGATGATCTCACATTCATAAACAATCAAGTACTGTCTAGAGCATAGGTTATTAGTTCCATTAGCAGGCGTATGCTAACGTTGTCTGTGAATCCATGGCAGACAGTGTGGGTAGTCGCTGAAAGCGCCAGCTTTATTTCACAATGGTTTGTTTCCAAGGAAAACACAGTTCCTTGTTGCATGCCATCAGCCAAAAAGTGGTAAGCTGCAAACTGATCCCTCCTCTGTTGCAGTCAGCTGAAAGTAAGTTGTTCCAGTTGCGTGTCCCAGCTTGCTGCTTCCGCTGTGTGAGGCAACCGTGTAGAACAGGAGGGTAAGGATTAGGATGGCAGTATTTGTCTAGATCCCTTTTTACCTGCGTGGGACTGGTAGCAAGGGACCTGTCCAGACAGTTATGCAGTGTATGTTACACTGCTTTGAGGGTTGTACTTCAGGACATTTATGGATGTGAAATGTTCCGTGTTTTGGGTGGTATTATGACTTTTAACTTTGATCAGTCTATATAATACGACACAAATATTTATTGAGAACACTGTAAAGGAAATGGAAACATAATCTCTTGACCATGCTGCAGTGAAATATTTTTCATGCATTCTGAAGAATCAAGAGGAGTATTTTGTAAACTTTGGAAGTGAAAACAGAAGTTCTGTGGCAAATGCTGTGTATGACTAATGGCAGAAGCTTACTTTCTGCTTTTTAGCCACACACTTCATAATTCTTGCGTTAAGTTATAATGCCATCAGGACTACTTCTCTGCAGCCAAAGCAGTTGCATAATTATTAAGTACGAATGTTTGTTTGTCCAGGTTTACTTAAGTTTCAGCACCTCAAGGTGGAAAGAAAATGCTGGAGAAACATGTTCTGGAGTTGAACAGTACCATAAACACAATTCTAAAATCACCTCCACAGTGCTATAGTGTTAAAAAAAAAAGTTGACTGAGACTTAAGTAGTGGAAACATGGAGGTCTTGTATTGCGAAGACAGTCTTCTGCGATATAAGCCTGCATGGTGTGCTCTGCACTGATCTCTGGTGGCTAGAATCATAGGACAGCCCAGCTTAGAAGGGGACTCTAAAGATCATCTGGTCCAACCTTTCTTGGGAAAGGGAACCTAGAGGAGATCATCTAGCATTCTGTCCAATCACATATTGAAAATTCCCAGTGATGAGAGCTCTTGTCACATCCCTGAGGAGGTTGCTCCAGTGAATGATTGTTCTTAGTATAATTTTTTTTTTTTCTGTTAAGATGAAACTTTTCCCAGTGTAACTTGTACTTTTTGCCCCATATATTCTGTGTTGTGCTTCC
>VZTF01008251.1:3873748-3908748 GCA_013397755.1 Cnemophilus loriae | reverse complement strand
AACAGTCCCCCATAGGACAAAACATTCCCAACACTGTGGGTATAGGAAAGCCTTCCAGTAATGTGAATTAATTTTGCAGTAAAGGGTGGCTTGAGGAAATTCCTGCTGCTGAATAACATCCAGATTTTATGATTTCCAAATTTTTTCCCCATAGGGTGTTTTGTGTCTAATTTTTAATGCCTGAAGTCTTAATATTTAAACATAAAAGCAGTCTACTAGATACATAATTCTTCTGTATACCTGTGTGTTCCAGTAAAATAACTGCAGGTGGAAGGAATGCAACAGCTACAGGAAAAGCACAGATGAAATTAAATAGTTTTATCATTGGTACTTATTGGAGATTTTGAGGATTTTGTTTCTGTTTTTTTGATCAACTGATTTCCAGAAATTCTACCAGTACTGTACAGAAGTGAAAGTGTATCTCTGTGTATTGGGTCTTTTTAAATGGTTTTATTTATTTTTTTCTTTCCTGAGGGCTTTAATGTTTTCATATATGATGTGTCTGAAACTTGTGATTTTAAAGTCTCCTTTCTACCTTCATTATGCTTATGTATTGTATAGATTTCTCCATGTAGAATGATGTTCAGTTTCTCTATCTCTAGAGCTGCAAGACAAATAGAAGTGTAAACACCGAGCAGATGCATCATTTTACATAAGAAAACCTTGCTCCCACTTATCATATTTGAACTGCTTGTGTTTGTACACCTGTAGCTCACTGACAGTACCCTTCAGAAAATGAATTATTGGTTTTGTACCATTTATATAAGACATGGCTCATTGTAGACGAATGAGAGAGATTTTCTAGAATTTCAGATCCATGGCCTTATTTTTGTTGACCACCATCACTCTGTATAATGCTGTACATTCATAGTGCTCCAAGCAGATTCAAGATAGAAGCACCAAAACCCAGTCTTCCTGTTGGCTTTCTGAAAATTTCCGTGCAAGTTCTTCATCAAGAGGCCATCACTGTCTGAGAGAGGTATGGAGATGCCGTATGGCTGTAAATGGCCACCTCAGACCTCACGCAGACAATGGCTACTGCTTGTGACTAAAGCAATATAGTTGCCCAGTTTCTGACATGTTAAGCTAGTTTCCTACCAGCTGCTAATCGAAAAAGGTAAATTCTACTGATTATGAAGTCAGTGTTACCCATTTATAACTACGTACTATTTCATCACTCGTGTACAAACTCACTCACGTGAAGGTTGTTTCTACAGTATTTTGTTTCTACAACATGGGAATTTTGCATATCCTTAATTTTAATCACCCCGCAAGTAGGCAGATGTTAATACTAAAAAATTGCAGTGCTGAACCAGTTTCTTAGACTACTGAAATTTCATCTTGTTTGCTCACTTGTTGACATTTTTGCATGTCAGTTTTCTGAGTATTTAGTGGTATAGTCAAGAGACAGCATGAGGGCAGAAAGCATAGAGGTACTAGCACAAATAGATAGGTTTATTAATTATTTTGCTTTATGGTATATGCATAGCAAGTGCATTTGTACAGAGCTAGCTAAATACTGATTTATGCCTATCTAAGTAAAAGAAAAGCATTAAAATACTTGCTATCATCTTGAATCTCTAAAATGTCTGATAGTTCGTATTTCATAAAGTCACACATCTGAGAAGTTGGCTTTTGCAAAACAAGCTCTCTGATTATCTGATATCCTCCGGAAGGTTAGGAGAGTTGTTTCCTATATTACTTAGGAAAAAATTTCTTTTTACAATTGAAAATGTCAGCATCAATTTAAAGTAACACTAAGCATGTGCTTGCTTTCTGAATATTATCCTCCTCCACCTCCCCTCCAACCACCCTGCTGAGGATCTGAGTGTGACAGTTTGATTAGATCATCAATCCTTACTGTTAACAGCACTTTTCCTGAACACCTGGGTTGCTAGGTCACATCTGAGTTTAGCTACCGTTGTTTTAGTGACCTAACGTGCATTCACCATAGCAATTTACATTTAGTCCTCAAATTCAAAGTTACCTTAGAACAACAGTTTGCTTTAAAATGACCTTTGTTCTCATGTGAAAGTTATGCTATATGATGTGATAAAAACTATAAATGATGAAACAGATTTTTGTATTTCTGACGTGGTTACTTACTTTGATAGAGCTCTCAAATATGTCTGTCTAACTGCTGTCTCAAAAGCAAAGCTCAGTTAGGAATACTTCTCCTACTTAATTGTCCGTCAGTGTAGAAGAATTCTATGTAGATTTATATTCCCCTATTTTGATTAAATGGTGTTATTCTATACCAAGTTAAATAATCATATTTGTCATATCCTTTCAATATTTTTATAGTTTTTCTTCCCTAAAAATCTACTTTTGCCTTGTCGGTACAGTTTGATTCCTGCTTTTCCGATTTTTAGGGAAAATATCAGCCGAGGTGAATGCCTAGCAGCAATTTCAATGCAAATTGTTGAGCAGCAGACAGCAACATAAGCATGCTATAAAATGTAGTGCTTTTCTGAATCTACAGTAATCCTTTGTTTTTCCTCTGAACTTTCCTTTGCTGTGATGAGGAATATAGGATATTCATAAAGTTATCAGAGGAAAATTCATGAAGCATTTAATTAAAAATCAGTTTAGAATTTTCCTTCTGTTTTTGAGTGAACAAATAAAAGCACAAAATGGGACAGTGTTATACAAGAGAATTCACTTTTAGTAGGATATATGAAGTAACAATAGTAGTTAATGGAAATGCTTTGCTTCGTGCTTTCTCTCATGTCAGTTGAATATGCTTTCATCTATATTCTTAAATCAAATGTAAAGCTTCCTGTAATCTGTTACAGTCATGCCATTCTTGCACATCTATGAAATTAGATACCAAATGATTATTTCCATTAAATTGGTCAGATGTGAAAGAGAGATCTGAAGGCTAAGTGTAGAATTTAAAAATAAAAACATTTCTTTAAGTATAAGCTTTATAATAGAGGGGTGTTTTCCCCTCTCCTGTAGCAAATATAGTTTGGAATTAAAATGCTTTACATAAAACACATATACATTTTGGGGCCTGATTCGGTGTCTAATTAAATCAGTAGAAAGTATTATTTGGATTGGGATCATTAATGAAGCATAATTTTGCTTGTTAAGCAAAACTCTAATTAGACACTATATTTTAAATATTATTTTGTATATATGGTACTGTTCAAGAACATGTTTACTGTGTCCTCTGAAATATGTGAAGTGCCTACTTCTGTTAATCCCTATTCGAAACATATGTCGTAGTGGCTTCTGAGAATTCATAATAAGAATAAAATTAAAAACTTGGATAAATCTATGCAAGACTAAAAATTCTGCAGCACGCAGCGTACATTATTTTAAATGCTAATTCATGGTAAAATTAATGGTAAAAAAGTATAAAGGATCTGGTGTACGTAATCAGAATGTAGAAAATGCTGCTCAGCCTTCCATCAGAGTGATGTAATATAGGGTCAATAGGATGTTTAAAAAAACAGCTACCGTGAAAGAGGTGACATACGAGAATAAGTCTTTCAAACAGCACTTCTTTATCAGTGATATTGTGCAAATAGAAAATACTAGGCCTTGATGAAAGCATACTTGTTAAAGTCCTTGAATTTTTTTGAAAGAAGGGTAATTTGTAGGATGTGAGTAATGTGATATGACTTTATATATGTGTTTGTTTATTTATTATTATAGTTATGAAACTGTATTATTTATGACCATATGAATCCATGCAATCAGAAATTTTTGAAAACTGAGACTTTTTGGGACAGCTTTTGCATGCTTCATAGCTATTCACTAAATGTTTTTTTTTTTTTTTTAATTTGAGGAAGCTTATTTACCAGTGGTTTTCTTTTTTTTTTAGTTTGGTGTAATATTTACTTCGTTGCTTGTTGTTTTTCAGATCAGAGTAAAAATTGCTGAGGTTTGAAATTTGGCCATAATAGTAATCACTGACTATTGATGGTCACCCTTTGTGTGTGTTGCTTTGGATTACCAGATTATCAGTATATTCCCCATTGTTTATGGAGACTTTGTAAGTGAAGATTATTCTTTGGTTTACAGCTTTTCTCTTACATTTGATTATGTTGGCATGAATTCTGTTGCTGTTGGAACAAATCAGATATTTACCTTAATGCCAAACATTGCAACTTTTTGTTTTCATGCACTCTGTAAAGATTGGTAAATGTGCTGTTGGGTAAAAAAAAAAAGTGTAATAGTTACTTGCTGAGTAAGAGAAAATTCACACTAGGTAGAACAACAGGACGGATCCATAGACTAACTCCTGATCTATCACGATGCATTAACTGTTCAGTAAAAGCCTGCACTTCTGACAGAGTGACTTGAGGAGACACGAGCATGTATGAATTTAGTCTTTATTGTACTGTATCTTTACTGAAAATGTGCATTTATTCATAGCAATGTGTCTCATGCAAGTTACCTATCTGTAACAGTCAAGTGAAGACAAGGTGTTGGTAGTTTCCATGAAGGTGAAGCAAGGTACAGTCAGCACTTGTCTCTCTTCCCATTGTTGGCACTGCCTGAATTCAAGTGAAAACTGCATTTTCTTCATTGCTGTTTTCAATAAGATTACAGGAAATATCTTACTTGTGCTAGTTATATCAGATAAAAGCACACCTTTTTGGCTGTGTGGACAAAGAAATCCACTTGTGGGGAGAATAGAATGCATTTAGAACGCAGAATATTGTCCAACATAGTTGCAAACTAGTCTAGAGCTAGAATGTTTTCAGTGTTCCTCTGTTTGGTAAAGAAGTAGTCCCTCCCCTGGCCAGACTTCACTGCTCTTCAGGTTTCCCCTGTGGAGGAAGGGCTGTTCAGGGAGTATGTGCAGCAGAGGAGTGTGGATTCTGCTGCAGTTGTGTTTTCATCACCAGTGGCAGTCATCTGAGTGGCTTGGGCAGTTATACCTTTTTTGTGTTTGATTTTCTTTCCACTTACGGAGTGAGTGTAGTAACACTTACTTCACAGGCGCTGATGAGAGCTTGTGAAGCACTGCAAATAAAACTATGATGATTTTTTTCTTTTATTGGAATGATGTGATAAAACTGTTGGGGCTGTCACACTTTGAAAGAAAGAGATTTGATGTGCTTTTGAAATGCTAATCTGAAGGACAGGAATGCTGGGGGAGAGAAAGATCTTTCTCCAAATAGGACTTCTGATCAAGCTAGAGACAGAAGCTCTTATGGATGTAACAGAAGTGTTAAGATCTGGAAGGAGTCACCAAACCATTGCTAGGGAAGGGAATTCCTTGCAAACGTTTCAGAGGCTTCCTTTTTTCCTTAATTTCTCTGTACCTGAGCTGGAAACAGAGCTGCATATGGAGTCAATCCAGTAGACTCTTAGTTTTATTTTCAGGTTAGGTTCAGTTTAAGTCTGACAGCAGCTCTTTTGGTTTCTGTTCCACATAATTTCAGAGAATGGTTCTGATTCAATTCTGCTTTCTGTGAAAGCTTTTTGTGAAGACTCAGCCTTGGCAGGGTTCAGACCAAGGACTCATATACAGTACGGGCTGGCTATCAAAGGTTTTATTTTTCATTTGAGCTTGACTTAATTCTCTAGTTTAGTTGTTGAGAAGTGTAAATCAGATGTCTAATGCAAATTTTTTTTTTTTTATTTCATTGAGGTTTGCTCTGGTTTTAATTGGTATTGTTTTCTATGATGAATTTTACACAGGCAGTTTTAAGAAATGCTGTAACCTCGATGGTGTACGTCTCCATTGCTTAGTTAGTGTGCATAAGCAGGCTGTTCTAGGCATACACAGAAAGGGGAATCCAGTGGACTGATCAAGAGACTAAAGTTTGTATTGATGTGGGTCAGAGGAGAGTGCTGTTTGTCCCAAGAGCATGGGATTTAAGGGAATGTGGGGCATTGTTCATAAGGGGCAAAGCCATGCAAATGCCTCATTTTTTTTTGTCCTTGTTCCTGCAATGTTCTGACCTTCTGTGAAAGAAGTTTTCAGGGAGCATGATGAGCCTTAACAGTAGTAAAGATACTTCATTTTACAGTAGAATCCTTTCAGTATAGTAACAAATCAGTATATTTAAAGCATATAAGAGTTATGCTAGGTTTGCATTTTTGATCACAATATAACTTACATACTGAAAAAGTTCATTTTTATAGACAGTACATTTAGAATGTACTCTGTATTTTTTACTTTTAAGTCAGATATTAAATGCCTTTGCTTGATGATATGCCTGTGTGTATATCTACATCTTGTCTCCCGGTTAGAGTCACCAAAAGGAATTTGTCACTTTTTGTACAAGCTTATGATTCCCAGTTACACATATGGAAAGATGAGTGATGATTTTTAACCTGTGAAGATCCCCTTTTCCTTTCTAAATCTCGTCTTTTCCAGGTCTAGCATGTTGGTCTGTCAGTCTCTATAGGAGTTGTCAGGGTTATCTGTCAGCGTCAAAGTCAGAGGAGGACATTCAGAAATACAAAACCGTTATTCTTTAAGTCTGTAGGTTTACTAGAAGGATTTTAGAAGGAGCACAGAATAGACAGCAGAGGGGGCCAGGCTCTCTACATCACCAGCCTGGTTGCTGTCAATTTATTACAGTGATTTTGTTTTGTGGACAGAGGTTCTCTGGTTAGCCCATTTAGTTATTATAGTGTTATTCTGTTCCTGTTATTCTGCACTTACTGGGAAAAGCAATGGAAATTCAGGGGACTTTTTTGAGTAGCTTTTGTGATTCCGGTTTCTCAAACACTTAAATAAAAAAAAAGAAAACCCACAAAAACCATAACCATTAATTTTCTTATGACTGCTTTTTTCCTGTAATACTAATGTGACCATGTCTTGAGGAAGGAAATAAACACCTGTAAATATGAGGACCTGATAATGCTGAATCCCCCAAACCATTTTCTGTATAGCTAAAAATCCCAATCCATTTCCTCATCAACTGCTGTTCTTACAAAATAAGAAATTATATATAAATTCAAAATATTATATAATTTTATTAGACAGCATTTTGGTGCATGTCTTTTTTCAGGTACTGTGTTCGTTCCAGAGATAACATTTATCAAAAAAATATATGTAAAATACTCTTATTTTCTGTTTGTTTTTTCTGCAGGCATGTATGTGCTAATAATATGTGTCATGAATGATGATATCCTTCTGTGCCTTGGTGTCCTGTTTAGTATACAGTTCTTAGCTGTTCTGCATTCATTGGTCCAGTATTTACTATTGCTGCCTTTGTAGACCGTTATCTTATTTTCCTGAGAAAGCACAGTGAGGAACATTCCCTGCAGCTGAAAACTGGTGTACTTCTTAGCCCCAAAAGGTTGCTTGACTTGGTTATATAAGATTTGTAAGGACACTAGCCTTGCATCAAGTGTTGCCACACAGGTGAACCAGTCCATTTCCAAAAACCAAACCAAGCAAAGTAACAAACCCCCTTCCCTAAAAAAAATATAGAGTTGTACCTGGACTTACAGGAATGGGCTCACTGTGACTACATCTTCAGCAAATGACAGATACTTCAGGATATAGTTTTGTTTTTTACTTTATATGCTTTCTTGTAGCTGACTTTATTCTTGCTTTTTTAAAATGAAAATAGATCAAATGCAGCAAAATGATACATGCTACTTTTTTAAGGTGATGTAAAAGGTCATTTAGATCCTCATTCAGGAGGCAGACGTTCTTCAGCTAGAAACTGAATTCTGTAGTTTGAAGTTAGTAAAAGGAAATGATAGTGCATACATTTTTCATTAAATGTGTCTACTATATCTTGCAAGTATTTTAAAAACACAGGTATGGCATCAACATAGCTATAATGATACACTGCAGCTGTGCCTGGATTAATGCAGTGAAGATATGACCTCTTAGAAAGTTCCTGCAGTGCACACTTGCTGTAGTTGCCCTGTTTTCATCAGTGTGATTTTAAAAAGCATAGGAAGAGGGACTGCACTTCTGGTGAGGCATATACATTACCAAAAAAAAGGGAGGGAGATGGTCAGTGAAGGTCTAATTAATTTATTTGAAAGGATCAGGATTGGGAATGGTTGTTGTGGCTTTTGGAAGAGTCAAAAGAGAACATCAGTCTTCTAGGTGCACCACTGTATCTCCTCAGGTATAGGGAAGATAAGAACTGTTAGAGAGTTTTTCTTCCACTTTATACTGTGTCGTTTCAGATTATTCCAGATTATAGAATCTTAATGTGATCTAATTCTTGTTCAACTAATATAATGTTGTTCTTCTATTTTGAAATGTTGCTTTGATTTTTTTTTTTTAAAGTTACAAAAATAGAAGTTGTTTTCTACTATAAACGTACCGGCAGAGTTCAGGTAGTCATGCAAATGTAGGACAATGGCAGAATTGTCGTGACGTGTACAGAGCAGTTTGATAAGGTCTCTCAGCTGGTACAATGAAGGGTTGCTTTCTTCCCTGTGTGTTAACACTGAAACATTAAACAGAATGGACACTGAATTTTGGTGCTTTGCTGATAAACAAGTTGAATGTACACTGGTACAGTGATGTATTGCAGTGTCCTTGTGTCTGTGAATGGACTTCTCACAGATTCAGAGGTAGGATTCTATATATAAACCACTGTATATAAGGAGGTTGTGAACAGTTTTACAAATATTCTTCTTTGGGATACTGCTAGTGAAAAAAACCAATAAAAATGCAATTCACATCAGCTGCTGAAAATCTCTGATGCATTTTCTCTAACGTAGACAGCAACTTCCGAAAATATTTATGAGTCTGCTTTCTGATGAATGCTTGATATCATCCCTTAGGATATGATCTCTTTGTTGGATTAAAGGCACTAGTCCTTGCATTAAATGATGTTAGGTTTTTTCATCCTAATACTCTTTACATGGATCTCTTTTAGATGGTGCCGTCTATTATCGTGCTCAACCTCCTTACGTTTATCTTGCCTATGAAACAGCTATTAGTTCACCAAACAAATTTTGAGATGATTTTCCTCCAACAGTTTGCAGGTTCTGAAAAATCCATTCATATCAAAGCCAGATTCCCTTTGCTCCATGTGTGTGCGCGTGCATGTGCGTGTGTGGTATTTTTTATGTTGACCTGAAGATTTGTTTTACTACTGGACCTGTGTAGCTGCTTAGGGGGTTGTATTCCCACTGTGCTGTTTACTCCTATGTTGTCTGATCCATCAGCAATCTAATTCACAGATAGTATCATAATTCATGATGTAATAGATCTTCCCCATTGTTTTGTAGGGAAAACTTATTAAGGATAAAAACCTCACATGGCAGTTGCCCTTTCAGCAGTTTAAGCTTTTGATTCTTGCTTTCCATCTTAAATGTACACTGATTATGCCTTGACACCTCTCCTGCTACGCATTCATTTTTCTGTGGTCTTTCTGACAGACTGACATGAAACTGGTTGCTTTTAGCTTTTGCCATTGCTTTCAAAGCATATGTTCTGGGCAGTAAGTTTTCTTTCCTTTGGAGGTAAGCTTCATTTACTGTTTGTTTCATTAATATTAAACATTTTTGCACAGAAAATTTACTACAAAAGTTGACTGATTACAAACTGTACTACCTCAGTGCTTAGAATTCAGTCTGCCATGACCATTTGTCCCAGTTATTCCAGTTCTGTTCTTTTGTAGATCTGTTGCGGATTATTTAACTATCAAGATTTTATTTTGAAGATAGACAGAATTAGAATGTAGTTTAAAGGCAAATTCAAATTATTATTCATTCTGCCTTCTTCTAAGCATACTTTTTTGACATAGGAGAATTTTGAAAATTTCCTAGGTATGAAATATTTCAGCAGGAAGTTATTTAATTTTTTGATTGTTTCTATTTTTATTGGTCTCTTAAGTTGATCAGAAGCTTTAAATGTAGACTTTGATGATAGCTTTTTGCTAATCATGAATAAAGTATTTCTAGAAGTCAGTTACTTTTTAAGGCCAGAGAAAACACAAAGTACTTTAAATCCAAAGTATTTTTCAGAATAACTGATTATGTGACATAATGTAAGTACAAGTTGAGATTTGTTAGGAAAATAAGCATAGAATAAGGAATGAATTTAGATGAAGAGTCTTGGCAGGTCAGATTTAACTTAGGTATTGTACACTGGCATCTGAGTCAACAGAAATCTGGGCATAGTAAATAAGCAGAAAAATTGCTAAGGAACGTATTCCCTTCCTGGTACCTCAGGTTAAGGACTGTAGGTAACACTTGTGATGAACTGAACTTTGCAAAAGGTTTGTAATAATTGGTTCAACTGTTTCCTAATGTGAATATCTATCATAGCCTTTTAAAATGTGGACCTGGAAGAAAATGCTAGCGGTCATCTAGTCCCTTTTCCCAATAATAATTTATATGCAAACATAAGTATTGTTTCCAAACGCATTGCTACAATCAAAATATTCTTTCATAGATGCCTGTGTAACCTATTTCTGAAAGTATCTTTCAGGAGGGTGGTTCTGCAACTTCCATGATGCTCATTCCACCACATAAATGCACATGCTGAAATATGATGCTTTGTGAAGTTTAGGAAACTCAGATTTATTGAGAACACATAGTTTTAGACAGAGATTTGAAATTTTTCAGAGGAAAGGTAGTTATCTTGGTGACTTACTATCAGAATGACTTCACTATCAATTTAAGAATTTATTGAAGTTGTGTACCTCTATATATTTCAGTTTCTATATTCCTAATCACAATTTGTTTGAAAAATAATATCACTGGCTTCAGAGATTCTGGACAATATATTCTAGCCTCCATTTACCTTTTCTTTGTATAGTTTAGGCTTCTTGCTAAGGCAGTGGTAATCAGACATCTCTCTTGTGTAGTCCTGTCCCCTGGGTGCTTTGTTCTCATTGCTTCTCTGAGAACTGCTTAGCTAGAGCCGTAGAGCTGACTGGCTGCATCAGGGATGGGAGGTCAATCTGCTCTGCACTGACTCTCACATCAGGAGAAATTGGATATAGTCAGAGGAATGAGTCATTGAGCCAAACTGTGCTGTCCTCTCCTCTCCTGTCCTTGACTGAGCTCTCCCTACTGGATCTCCCTGTGGTGCACTAGCAGCATCACACCACAAGTCCCACCAGAATTGTATTCTAGAACTGTACTCCTTCCCCTTCTGCATTCCTCCTAGAAATTTCACACAAGGAGATGCAAGGAAGATCTGCTGTTGAAAGAAGTGGAGGAGTAGAAATAACATTTTGCTGCATGAAGCTATTGAGTAAATATGTGTAAAAGAACAGCTATGTGGGCCCCATTATCCTTGCTTGCCCTATTGTTCTGTGAGGGGATTAGAGGAGGAGAAGGAAATTTTTCTGGGGAACCAACCAAAATCTGTAGCTCAGGTATGACCAAACTTATATGACCAAGAGACACAAGGCCTGTGGCACATTTTTCAGTAGGCCCAGATTGCAGGCTTGCAACATTTACAAGAGTTGCAATTGGGAGATCCCCAAAGTTCTGACTGTGCGATGGTGCAATGCTGGTATGAATCTCACTCACAGGGTGAATCAGTAGAGTCAGCCTTCATAATCATCGGCTTTGCTCTATCCAGTCTGCATTAGCTGCAGTTCCCGATGCTATCTCACACCAGACCGAGTTCAGGATGGGAGCTGTGCTAGAATACTCTGTGAGCTCCATGGGGCTGAGGAGCAACCAGCTGGCATTGCCTGTGGTAGCTGGTCAGAAAGGCTGTAGAAGTTTCTAAGAAAGAGAGGTACAGATGCAGAGAAGAGTTGATTTGATATGCATCCTCTCTTGCACCCTCATTCTGCCACAACTGTCCTTGAACAAAATGAATTAACATTATATTGTATCATACAGTGTGTCTTGCAAGCAGTTGCACTATTTCTTTCTACTGAGAGCATCACTTCAGTTGCGAGGGGCACTCTGTTTCTCTGTGGCCGTACATAGTTGATCCTGCATTTTCCTTTGGCACCTCCAAGATAAATTCTGTCTCTGACAGCTGACTGGACATGAAGTGTGTGTGGGAGAGCTGTCCTTGTGTGACTTCATATCTTAGTACAGAAGAATAATGGGATAGATACTGGAACAATAGTAATAAGGGTAAAGAGCCATGAACAATAAACAAAGTAAGTCATACTACAAAACTTTTTTGTTAAGATGTTCATGCAGTAATGTTTTATGTAATGTAAACTTTTAAGAACTAATTTAGTGCTATACCTCACAAAATTTGGTTTATGTTGTTCCATATGAAAGTTGTTGATTGCATTAAAAAGTAATTGTAGGGACAGTAAAGGAAAGTGCTAAACCACTGATTTTAAAGAATGTGGCAACTAAGTGCTTCTAGAATCTGCAGCACAAGTTAAATCTAGCTTATTTACTAGGGATGTAGGAGGAAGATTGAATGCTACATTAATTACATTCACAGATGGTCATAAAATTAGGATATTCAACAAATACAGAGAAGGTTATAATACAGAAGGACAGAAAGAGGTTGGAAATATGAGCAAGAGACAAAATTAGGTGCTCTAGAAATATGTAAATGAAAACATCTAAAACTATACAAAATATGAATATTCAATGGTAGAAAAGTGTTGAAAAGGAGATGTTAAAAAAGGTAAACATGACAATGGAAACTGATTAGGAATGTAGTTTAAACAAGACAAGCATACAGGAGAGAAGGATTAAGGTTGTGTGGGCAGCCATTGCATGAACACCCTTAGGGCATAATTGTCTTTCCTTTGACCTTGCAGTGCAAAGGCTGCTGTTTGCATTGAGCTGGCCCTTAGGAAGGAACTTTGCGATTTTATACCAGGTGAATCATCTCAGCTCATTTCCGTGTTTGAAGGATGGATCTAGAGCAGGTGGTATTTAATTTAATTTCTTACAGCTATAGTGGTTTGTGTTGACTCAGCTGAGCCTTGTCCATTTGTTTTCAGTATCTAAGATCAGCAGATCGTTCCCCGTGACTGGAAGTATGTGTAGAAAAGAGGTACGGACTGTGGGACTGACTTTATCCAGTAAAAGGGTTGAACAGGAAAAGGTGTCTAGTAAAGCCAAATAAACTGTGTGAGGAAATAGGCTCTCATCATAATGTGAGCACCACCAGGGTGGAGAGCTGAATGGGTGGGTATTCTTACCATATGCGTGGTTTCCAAGAGGTTTACACCAGAATGGTCCTTTTTACCCTGAAAAGTATGGTAAAAGCTTGGCAGATCTTCAGGAATAAACAATCCGGTACAGAAGATACTGGTAAGCAGTACAGGGCTCCCTGAACTGTGAGAAAAGAGAAAAGAACACTTCAATTCATGTGAAGCTGTTGTGCTTGCCTTTTAGCTAAATCAGGGTTTCGTGCTCGGACTGAAGGGATTTGTGTAGTCTGTATCCTCAAATGAGAAGCTATCTGTTTGAAGTGTATTTATGGGTTCTAAATTAAAATTACGTTTTACCGTTTAATGTAAAATGTGGTGCTTTTACCTTTCTTTTACCTGTGGGCAGGACTCAGGAGTGATTTCTTCGTCTGGTCATTTTGTATATCTGTGAGATAATGTTTGAATTCTTCCAAAAAAAGAAGAATGGTTGCTGTTTTATTCTTTGATTATAAAATCAAACTTAGGCATGAATAGAAAGTTCAGAGGTGGAGAATAACTTTTCTAGTCAGAAAGAGTCCTTGTTGGTGGTCAGATGGAAAATATGAATCATAACAGCCTACAGAGACTGCCAATTTATTGATCAGGTGCGCAATAACATGAGCATAGCCACTTCTCCAAGAGCAGAACATAACTATTACTCCTAATGCAAGTTAAAAAGCACTGCGCTGGTGCACCATCCCATTCCAGAGGTGAGGCTGGCCCTAGCCTATTGAGGCTTGTCATTGAGAGCCAGGGAAGCCGGTGAATTTCCACTCATCTGTCTGATATTGACACATTGCCAAAAAAAAAAAAGCCATGGAAACATCTACCTGGAAAAGCACCAGCAGTTTCTTTGTGTTTGTTTGGTTTTTGTTTGTTTGTTTTGTTGTTGTTTGGGGGGGGGGGTGGTGGGCAGGAAGGGATTTTTTCCAACTATACTGGAAAATCATTAATGATTGTGGGGATCCTGGTTTTGTGATTATGTGAATATCCTACTCATGACTGTGCAATCACTTTGGTCTCTTCCATGTCTGACTGAATTTTCAGTGCCTTAAAGGATATTTCTAAGTGAGCTGGAAATTGACTGAGATGCTCAGCAATTCTCTTGACAAATTTCTTCAACTATTTAACTGCTGGTGTATTGGCAAAGCAGTTACATGGCTCTGAACTGAAACAGTCTTCATGTTACGTGCTGATGTGTTTAGATCTCCAACAGCACACACAGTTTCACCTGTTTTCTTCATCAGTGTGTTCAGTTCTGCAATAACAGATACATAAAATGAATGTGTGGGATTGACAGTTCTTCCAGGTAGCAAATGTCTTCTGCTGCAGCTGGGACAGGAAAAATTCCTGCAGTGGAAGACAAAGTAACTCATCATCTCAGGAGGCACAAAGTGATGTTTATTGTCTTTAGTTTGTACGTTATTTACAGCCAGAGAGGTTAAGATGGATGAATTTATATAGCAGTAATCATCCAAATTTCCTTAGCTTAGTTTCTTAGCCTTCACATAACTTCCTTAACTAGTTTTACTGATCTTCTTTTTGAGATGTTAAAAATGAAAATGCTTCTATACTTAAATACAGTATCACTGTATTACCAGGTTTTGATCCCTTGAATTTACACAAAATATGAATTTGTCATAAAATATACAGATTCTGGAAAACATCTCTTAATTCTTGATATCAATCTTACATTTTTTTAGGCATTGTTTGTTCTAAATACATTTTTGCTGTTTTGCAAAGGTATGAGTCTATCAGAAGTAACAGGTGGATGGAGTGGGAGGAGGGCAGAAATTGCATGATTTCATTTATTAATATTATTTAGTGAGAATCTGAGCTAACAAGAACATGATTTGTTTTACCGAAATGGTGCATAAAGATGTAGCCTTATCAGTTACTAAAGTTACCAACTGGTCATATCAGTTAGGAGTCATTTGACTTTCCCTCATCGGTCTCTATCTGCAGTTGCAGAACCCAAAGGGAGGCTGTGGCAGCTGCTGCTCTTGTAGGAAATAAATCTTTTAGTAACCAGTTTACAGGACTTGTTGGGTATGTTCATTTTGGTCTGGGTGCTACCCGTGAAGGTTTCCAGGAACTGCTTCTGAGGAGGACTTGCAGCTCATGACACATCAGTAAGCAGATATGGAATAACTTGTTCAGAGGGAATTGTTTTTCTGAACTCCAAATTAAAGCTGGTATATACTTGATTCACCACTTTATTGCAATTATTCTTCCAAACTCTTTTGGCCAGTTTCTCAGTGATTTAGCTCCACCATAATTAGCACAAGTTTAAGATTTGAATCTGAGGGGGTTTTCCCCTTATTTTCAGTAAAGATGTTTATGTTAGCCACTAAATGTTTAAATCTTTTCTATGAATCCATCATATATTTTTTCGTTCTTTTTTTTTTTTCTTTAATTAAAAGAGTAGACCATACTGACATTTCTGAAAGCTATTTGCTGTTATATTTTCACCCAACGAGGCAGACTCTGCAGTGTTTCTCCAAGTTGTATGAGTGAGGAACACTTGTATTGCACCCTAATGATTCTAGATCTCTCAGGTTATGTAAATCTATGCACAATTGAGAAAGGCATGCCTTAAGAAGATCGTGGACTCCTCTGAAGAACACTGTGTTGCCCCTTGCTATTAATTTTTTCCAGCTATGTATCCTTCAAGAAGAGTTGAATGTCTGTCATTGAGTAAGGCCTTCAGTCCTATTCCAGTAGTTAAGGACATACCATGTTTCTTACAGGCAGTGTCAGACAGCAATATTTACATGTTTGGTTAGACTGCAGCTTAAAACACGGAGTTGCATAGGGATTATGCATACTTGAGTGAAAAATGGCCACTTTATTAGGTGTTAGCAGTGTATGTGTGATCAATCTTTGTGAGTAATTTTCATATGAATTAATTTGATACAATTATGAATTGATGCTTTGCTAGGACTGGGCTTTATGGCATAGGATTCAAGTTCAAATTCTTACCAGAATGACAGCCTACCTTGAGGAAGAAGAACTAATGGGCTGAGGAGCTCTCACCTGTTCACTCCTACCAAAATGCTTGTGTTCTGGAAACTCTCTAAACCCCAGAAAGCACCTTGGCTCACAACACTTCTAGGATTAGAGTTTGCCTGTCCTGCTATGCTGCTCAGGCCGAGGGGGCAGCCTGCTGCTGTGAAGGACTTTCTCGCTTGTGACTGTGTCTTAAACCGAGTGGTTGCTCTAGTAGTACATTTCTGCCACCAGTGGGAGATGATTGACCTTTCCCCTTCCCCCACTATTTGTGTTCATTAAAGGGAGCCATAAGTACCCTTTCTCAGTAGCATGTTGGAAATTTTTGAGTATTAGAGTGATTCCTGCATGTGAAAACACTGTGAAATCATACTAGTGACAGCTTTCTTTGACCACAGTGCTTGTTAGCAGAGTATTAACCTATTTGGACAGGCTCTCTGGGACAAATTCCTGTTGTATTGCTTTTGAGCTCTCAGTTCATGTTGATACAGTTGAATACGATTAACATAAATTTCCTATTAAGCCATATCCATGTTGAGGTGAAATTCAAAGAAATCTGCAAATGTGGTTTGTTACAAGACATTAAAATATTATCTTAAATTTCAGAAATTAATTTTGTGCTCAAGAAATTAGCTTCCTCCAGAGCTGTTTTTAATAGTTTTTTCCCTGCCGTGTTCCTGTACTGCCAGGCACTCTTAAGCAGTGTGCTGCAATATTGGTATTGCTGGAGCTTCTCATGATCAGAGTGTGGTGTTATAATCATAACTTATTTGCTGGATGTAAATGGATAGTAGCTGAAACCAAATTTCTTTTCACCTGTATAATCAAAAAATATTATTTGGATTCCTAGAGGTGAAAGGAGGCAAGCTGAAACTTCATCTTTGAAGAGAAAATTTCAGAGGCACTTTGTCACTGTCATGTCGTGGTGCAGACATCTGTCAGACTCTATTACAAATCCAACTTTCTTATTCGATGAGTTACTCAATTTGCAAATTGAGACCTCTCTGCTCTGTTAAAAATTATCACTGCTCATCCGAAAACCCTAAGTGTTTAAAAGTATAAGATGACAGCTTGAACGCTTAGGGATGTGGACTCTCCTTATAAGGACAAATTACCTTTCTGGATGTCACATTTAAATGTTTGGCTGCCTATCATCTGCAGGGAATTTAGCATGATAAATCTTTTTAGATCTCTGAGAGCTGAGGAATTGTAAGTGAAGTGCACAAAAGGTGTTTGAGGTTCAGGTTTTTTTGTGTGCATCTTTTACAGAGTAGGCTTCAAACGTCTCTGATTGCAAGTACTAGAACTGGAAGATATTGCTTGAGGTCATCTCCTTTATTCAAAGATTTGAAGCTGTTGTCTTCCTTTTTCATCTAAATAAGGATTTTTTTTGTGTTTACTAAATACATGTATTAGGCTGTTTTCTAGCATGAACCAGGATGGATGAACCTAAAGATTAAAAGGTTAATTTTTCAGTTGTGTGACAAGCATACAAAGGTATAATTGTGGGGTGGATCTGGCCCATCATTTCAGTATGCCATTTTGTAAATTCATTGTCAATCCCAGTAATATTTGCTGTTCTTAAGGGAGTGAATATATATTTGGATTTTTATTATTTACATTAAAAACGGGTGTTGATATGGATTCTTCTGCGGCAACAAAAGGTATGTTTCCTTGTTCTCATTTCTTGGATTTGTGTGTATTTTGGCCTTGCTATTCTTGCATGTTTGTTGAGATATATAATAAATTTCAGCAGTATTGATGTAACTCTTGGGGAATATATCCCATTAGCTAGGTGCCATTCATCTGTGGGCATTCTGATTCCATCCAGTTTATTATGCACGTTTTATTTATGAAGTAGGTTACTCTCTGAAGAAAACAGCTTTGCTCTCCTGACATATACCACCAAAAATTCTATAACCTGTTGAGGGATATAAAAGCCAAATCTTCAATTTTGCTTACTGCCATCCTTTTTAGTCTAGCTTCAAAACGGAATATTTTTTCAGGGCTGATTACTGTCTTCAGCTCTGGGCCAGCTGTGGTTTCTTCCTTCATGGCTTGAATAAAGAAGTGAAAGAAGCTGCTTTCACAGGCCTGAAATATCCTTAGGTTTGGCTGTTATAGAAAAGAAGAGCAAATAGGTTGCTTCATTCTTTGGAGATCTCAGAGGTGCAACAGCTTTATGCCCTCAGTACCAGGGATACTTCTTAGTCTTCTACCAAAATAATTTGGCTAGAGGTTGAGAAAGGGGTGAGAATGAGTTGGTTGATTGGTGGTTGTTTCTTTTTGAACTTCTGGGCTGTTACAGCCAGTATCTACTGGACATAACACAGTGAGCTATTTCAGAGTTAACTGTAGAAAACCAAGTTATTCTGGATCACTGGATTTGCATATGAAGTCTTTCATGCTAAGCAAAAATCTTTAGCAGGCTTCGAGAGGCACTTACCTGCTCCTCCTATAGCAAGGTGTTGCTGAGACTTTTGTGCTGAACAAAGCCCTGTTGTGAAGTGTGACAGATCATGAGGCAAGTGCTGATGGGCACGGATATACACACCACAGCTGCTCCATGCTCTGTCCACATAGACACCAAGCCTTTGGGAGTTTCTGAAACTCTCCTGTATGTGATCCTGTGCCCAGCCCGAGAACCAGTGTCTCAGATGGCATCAGCCCAGGCCTGTGCTCAAGGTGAGGGGAGTTTCCCTTGTGAAGTCCTGTCAATTCTCTTGTTTTCTGAGAGGAGCCCTTGCAGGTTCTGGAAATAGTTTGTGGTAGAAAGTGGAGCACGTAAGAGGTTTGCAGCAAAATCCCAAGAGCCTGTGACTGAAAAGAATTTCTGTGGTGGAGAAGCACATCTCAGCACAACTCAGGTGGGAGACTGCCTGCAAGGAGGTGTTCAGGCCTGTCAAAAAGAAGCCTTCTTCAGCTGAAAGGCTTAGGTCTTCCCAGGCAAGCCTGTTTCCAGATCTCTTGGCACTGTCACCTTTGACAAAGCAACGAATGTCACTTTCTTGCATAGTTTACAGCATGCAAGCAAATGAAGCAATTCAATAGCACTGAAAAGGAAGCCAGAACCGGTTACTTTTGTTGATCATGTTAACTTCTTAAGAAAATCAGTACTGAAAAATTAAACAGTGAGAGGAATGAAGTGGCATTCCCAATACATTGAGTCCTAGTAATGTGAAGAGCGTGTCGCACCACTTATAATTGTTTTTGTTTTGACGATACTGTCTGAACACCAGAAGACTCACTGTGACAGTTTTCTTTACTGGAGCTGCAGATTACTAATTTGAAGGTTATCATGGTGCAGAAACAATGTCCACCTGTCCTTCCTAGGTTATAGTCTTTACAAATTTGGCTGCATACTACTCAAAACCTGACTTTTCTTAGGTTGAACAGCGTATGGGTGACAGAACTGAGACTAAACCTAGTTCCTGGCTGCCCTTTTAGTGCCCAGTCCATTGAGGCACACTCCTTCCCTGCAAATGATTTATATGTGTAATACTGCTTTCCCCTGTGAAATAGCATATTTAGCTAGGAAAAGAAACCCAAATATTGCAGGAGTGGCCAAGGCTCTGTTCAGTCTCCCCACCACTTGGAAATGCAAACAGATGTTAAAATGCATTTCCAGAAAACAGTGGTTTTGGAATTACATTGTACCAACATCACCATCTTGTGACCTAGGCACTTTGAGGAGTATTTGGTGCCCTGGAAGAATAAGAAGCATAAGAGACTGAAAATACTAATACTAAAATACAAGTGTCCTATGGGTGCTACGTATTAGTTTATTCTGGAAAATCATGGGGTAGATGTTTGAAAGGTAGAAAGCTATGACTTAAAATGAGGAGCAAAAGAAATGCTAAGTATGAAGGGGAGTGATGGAGGAGAAGATATACAAAAGGAAAAAGAAAAAGGGGAAACAAGTGCAAGAAGAAGGGTAGGAAAAACAGTTGACCCGCTGTAGCAGTGAGCTATTGAGGAAGGAGGAGAATAGGTAACTGGAGATCAATGACCAAAGGAAGTACAACTATTATTTACTCAAGTCATCATAATTTTGACCTTTGAGATCCAAAATTCCCTTTCAAGACTGTATTTCTCACATAGACAGAAGGGAAATTTCAGCTCTTTTGCAGAGAGAACGTGCATATGTGAGAATTTTCCTCAAATGTGGTTGATCTTTGATGCTACAAACAAAAGCATATGTATGTTGTTTGGTTTTCATATATTTCTACACATATGCCATGGTTTCCTAAATTATTTTTCTATTGTCTAAACAAAGTAGATTAGGTGGATAAACTATCTTCTTCAGAATTATAACATGAAAATTCTGTTTTGGCAAAAATGTAATATCCAAAGTTATATGCCTTTAATTTCACAATTTTCCTGGATTCCGTGGCTTGGTTATTTTTTGTACTTACAAAATAACATTAATTTGGTGTGTTTGGTTTCACTGAATGTGTGCAGTATTGAAACTATTGCTTTAAAATGTCTGGTTTTCCTTCTACGATGTTCTGCTAGCTTATTTCAGGGAAAAAATACAAGCCTCTTTTTTTAAAGAAATAGATTTGATTTCAGTGTCTGTAAATTTTTTAACATATACAGTTGAGTCAGCTGTGTGGAGTATCATGGGTTTCGGTGGTGACACTAGTCTGAGGGGGGAAAATGATATCACAAGAATGGAAACAAATGTGTTCTCTCACTCTGATCATGAAGCTTTTAATTCCACACTTGGGGAAACAGCAGGATTTACTGGGGTCAGTTGTACTCCGCTGGGATATGTATTATTAAAGTGTGTATATATGTGCGTATAAGTGTTGCAGGGAAGAGTAGAAGGTCAGAGCATACTTTGCAGTTTTATTACATTGCATTAGATTTACCTTTTAAAACTTATTTGTTCTCAAAATCAGACATAAAACATTCCCCCCCCAAAGCACATGTATTTACTTGATAAATATTTAAATAGTTGCATTTACCCTTCATGTGCAGTATATATGCTTATTATGAGCAGGAATAGGAAAATAACAATGCAGGTTTTTTCATTGTAAAGTTACTTTTACTGCTTTTCTCTTGTTGGACCTTATGTACTTTAATTTTAAAATCAGTTTAGGAACTCACTTTTGGGACACTTCTCACAGAACTTACGCTGCGGTGCCTATATGTTTATTTGTGTGTGACACATGACCTGGATTTCCTTTCCTAATTTTTTTCTGTTGCGTACCTGCCAATGGCTGGAAACTGGGCCTGTTGTGCTGTCGGGATGCTGTGGGTTCAGAGTCAGGGTAGCCACCTGCAGCAGTGTCTGGGGCAGAAGGGGGCTCCCAGGACCTACTGCTCTGGTTTGGGCTGGGGGAGGAGAGGGCAAATGTTGGTGCAAAGGCTCTTCTGGGGTGCACTGGGGAGGAGCCTGCCATAACTTTGCTGTGGAATCATCAGAGCACAGAGATTACTTGAAAACAACTTTTATACAGTCACATTCTCCTCTTATCTCATGCTTTGTTCTTGAAGGTGATAGCAAAAAGGAGAGCTTGTGTGCACTGAAATTCAGAGGCTGTTAAAATAATTCAATACTTAGAATCACTTCTTTGAATGTACAGCTGTTTACTCACAGCTTGCAAAAATGTGAGCCTGCTCTCAAACTTCATGCTTTCACCTTCACTAGTACATTAAAAAATGTAATATGGAACATCCAGTGTGGTTTTATTTATATTTTCTTTCTATTTTAATTTAGATTAATATAAAAGGAACATAATAATTTTAATGTACATATTAATTAAGGCTGGAAAAAGTTGAAAGAAAATATATATAAATATAGATATAAACTAGATATATAAATGGCAGAAGGATCCATCTGCTCTCTCCCTATCCTATGTTCTTCATTCTGCCTGCAGGATTTGAGCCACAAAAGGAAATTATAACGAAATTTTTTTTTTTTTAAATTTTAAGGTTTTTTCCTACTTCCTGAACAATTTACACTGATTGGATTGCAGCCTGAAATTTCCATTTTAGCTGCTGTTGCTTTGAGTAAAACAATTACTTTTTATTAAAAATGTCAATTCAGATGATTATTTAAATCTGGCTTAAAAAAAAAAAAGAAAACTCGTTTCTGCTTGCTGCTGTTTTGCATGGGATTCTGTGCTATGGAAACTGGCCGTAATTTTATTGAATTGATTTAATTGGTATTAATGAAAATTACATGTGTGTGTAAAGGGAGGATACAATTCCTTTAGGGCCTTAAATTGTCCTGAAGCACATGTGCAATTTCCATTACTCTTAATGGGAGTTGCATTTTTCTCAGCAGTGAGAATGAATTCCTTGGGACCAGGTTGTGGATGACCTTTGTGGAAGTGGTAGCATAATACTTTCTTGGCATGAGCATTTGCAGTGCTCAGAATGGGGGTCAGAGTCATGACCCAGGGAACAGGCAGGGCAGCATGCCAATTCCTTCTCCCCTTCACCCAGCTCTGCACCAGCAGCTTACAGAGCTCACTGCCTTTCTTAAAGTGCTCTGTCTCCCATTCCTGAGCTCTTGAAAGGATTTTAGGAACTCTAACCTGAAGGAAAGCCCTAACTAGGCTCCTCATCTTTTAGAACCTACTGGCGAACTCTTCATGTGTATGAAACTGCAATTCCAGAATGAGTTATTTTCATTTTTAAAACATTTTCTTAATATTTTAACCATGTTGGCAGTTACAGTGAAGTGTAACAGCAAACTTATAGAAACAATTAACCTGGTGTATGAACCTTG
This sequence comes from Cnemophilus loriae, assembly GCA_013397755.1. Lineage (NCBI taxonomy): Eukaryota > Metazoa > Chordata > Aves > Passeriformes > Corvidae > Cnemophilus > Cnemophilus loriae. Next base: position 3,885,969 of record VZTF01008251.1, on the reverse strand, counting down.
GGGTAAAGGTAATGCAGCTCTTTGTGCTCTTCCTGTGTGCCCGTCATTAAATTTGTGTTACGTAACAGCCTTTTGGGTGTAGCTAGATATAGATCCTTTTGTGAAACTGATATCACTACACCACAGTGTTAATCTAGTCGGAGTAACTAGTCCTGTTGGAGTAAGCTAGTCCAGTTGCAGTAAATAGTTCAGTATTTTTCTTTTAGTCTTCAGTACAGAGATATGTAACTTGCCTTGGTCACAGGCATGAAGTAAAACAGGAGATTTTGTCTTCTTTTACCAGAAATGGCAAAATGGGAAACACTAAATTATTGAAGAAAGCAATATAATCCATTAGTATGACAATTCCTGGTGAATTTGGTTTGTGAAATCAGTGTTTTGATTTGATCTTTAGGTACTGTCCTGTNAAAAAAAAAAAAAAGGAAGAAGTTATGGAGTTGTATATAAATCTGATAAACATGATAATAAAGAGGGAAGATATTTTGAAAACTTCTTTCCTTGACCGTAATTTCTTGGTTTTGGCAGCGTATATTCTGTGCTGATGGATCTAAGCCTAATTTAATCACAAAGGCTGCATTTCTAACTCTTCCTGCTAATTTCACTGTTTATGGAAATACATTCCTTGTTGCAGTAATATGCATGCTGAAGTGTCAGTATGTAGGGGCAATGGAATGAGCTGGGGGATTTACTGATTTAGTCTGAAATACTTTTATTTTGTAGTGTTTATGCAATAGAAGTTGGTATAGCATTAGAATTTCAGGCAGTCCAACCATTGGCAGTGATTTATAACCAGAGTTTTAAATGAAATTGGGAATTAGGGGAGAAACATTATTTTCTAGTCAAGTCAAGCAGCTGTGTTGTGAACAAGGGGTATTTCTTCTTGACTTACACCCAATCTGTGCGATCAGGAACTGCAGTCTGAAAGAGCTTATAATTTTAGCAGTAATTGCCATTTAAATTCCATTCCTACCCGTTAAAATGATGAGAGGAAAATGGAAGATAAACAGATGCTCTGACAATGTAGAGCCTAACAGATCCTCAGATCCCATGTAAGGCATCACAAGTTCTTCCTAAAGGGCATTCAAGAGTGAGAGCTCTTCTTGCAGATTTTTATTCTGTGGTGCTGTATTAAAGTATTTGCCTGTCTCACCAGTAAACGATATTCCTCGTGCATAATGAATACCAGTTATTTCAACTGTTATTTCCTACCACTCCGCTGCAAGCTGAGGAACTTTGCCGGAGAGCAGCTGTGTTAGTCCTCTTCCTCCCTGCAGTATTGCTGACACTGATGGAGCTGCTAGGGTGCAGAGTAGCAGAACTGCCACCTTGCACCAGTGTTGATGCCCATCTGAATTCCTACTGTGTCCCTACTGCATCTCTGTGCATGAAGGGAGCAAGGCATGAGAATGGCTGAATTCTTACACTCCTTGCAGGAGTTTGGATAGAAATGGTAATTTCTGTACCAATATAAAACAGAAAAGGAAGAGATTAGCAGTTACGTGGTCTGAACTGTGGACAGAAATTCAGCACAAGTATCACAGAAAGAACGATTTAAGGAAGTACAACGATGTTATCAATATACAGGATGGGCTTACCAAAAGCAGATCTTTCTCATCTACCTTGATACCTGTTTGTAGAAGGCTTGTTTGATACCCCTTTCTCTTGACAAAGAAATTTTTTGTGGTTGGACTTTGAATAAACATCAAAGAAAGTTCCACTTGACAGTTGGTTCAGTTAGAGATTACTACAACAACTCTGAGATGGCAAAGCTTTAGTTAAAGGGATAATAACAAAGGGTTATCATTAAAAAGAAGTGGAGACAAAAGGTAGAGGTGAAATTCCACAAAGAATGATTTTAGTACCACTTTTACTATTTTTTTTCCAGTAAATTGCAGGAATAGTGCTTTGGAGTTTGTTAGTAACATGACCTATAGGGGTATTGTAAAATACAAAACAGATTATTAGACGGTGAAAGCTGGATGGCTTTTACAACAGGAATAACAGTAATGGGATGAGATCTAATAGGAGCAGCAAGATCATGCAAATAGTGATTAGTATTATTTTCATGATAATGTCAAAGGCTTATTCATTGGAAGTAAGTGTAAAATGATATGCTCATTTTGTCTGATCACCAGACTGAAAGCTTCATGTGTTCTTCAGGTACAAGAAAATGAGTGACGGCAATTTTAGAGTGAACCAACAAAAATACTTGCAGCAAAGGGATGTAGAACTATTAATACCATTGGAGTTTGGCTGAGTGAGACATGTGTCCATATAGAATAGTGTCTGTAGTTCTAGGTGAAGCAGAAGATGTGAACAGAGGTCTTCTAAGAGAAAAGGTTACATTAATACGACTGAAAATGAGGATGACCTGTTTTCTTGTTACTCTAGGAAGATGGATAAGTTGGGGGAAAAAAAGTGGCCATGAAGAAAGACACTGAAAATGGAAAAAAGATTTCTAGATATTTAGAAGAGTGAGACTTTGGAACAGCCTACCTGTAGAAGCAGTGGAAACAAAGCACGAATTTCAGAAGTGGATTGTGCAATGCATGTGACTGAACTTGACACAAGAAAATCCTTGGTCATTTGCTGCAGTCATTGCCAGATGCCCCGTAGTGATTGCAATGAGAATGAAGTGCCTACTAAGTAGAATTTCAAGCATGTTCGTACAGGTGACCCAAAGCTGCAGCGTGTTGTTTCTTCAGTAAAATATAATTCTGCTGTTTGGGGTTTGTGGAGAGAAAGGGTTGGTGTCTTAGAAAGCAAGTGAGTCTAAAAACATTCATAAAAAGTAGTTCAGGAAAATAAGTTACATGACGTTGAGCCAGAGGAATTACCCTCTCAAAGTCATGGGATAGAAAGAAAATGAAGATTTGCAAGAAGAGGCAGTACTTAATGATATCAGTATTCAAAATGGAAGAAAAGATGCTGACAGGTGAGCTTAACTTAGTAAAATTATGCAAGCTGTTTATGAGACAAATTTATAGGCGCTGTGTGTAATGGAAATTAAAACCAGTGAACAGAGAATGAATCTGATTATACTAAATTTGTAGGTTTTGCAGTCATGAATGGGTGTAAAGAAACAATATGAAGTGACCCAGAGGTAAGAGAAAATATGCACAGGGTGGAAAATGAAGTTTTCTTAAGAAAACACAAATGGATAGCCATATGAAAAAGTAGTCTGAAATACGGATATTGGAAATACTCAGTGTTCAAGAGACTCGTTAAACAGCATAACATCAAAATGTTTTTTTGCTAACATTTGTGATTGCCATGTGGTTGACAAAAGTAAAGTCAGATTATAACTCAGCTTTAGATGCATCCAGACACGCACTAAGCACAATTTACTGAGAAAGCATTGTTGAGACCTCCCTTCCTACTTTTGTTCATTTCTGGGTAACAGAAGTTGTGCTCAGTAGAGACAATTATTACTGCAATGTGTTTGATAAATGGAAGAGAAATATCTATTTAGATATGGACAGTTGGAACAAAGACAGCTTGTCAGGTACTGACATTGACAGCTTAGAAGCAGTTGAAAATAGGGTGCTTGAATAAGGGTGAGAATATGTCAATTTCCAGTAAAATAGAGGAGAATTAAGGAAAATTAAAACTGAATGTAAGAGTTTAGTATTTGTTTTCATTAATAGTCAATTTAATGAATGTGTGGGGACAGCAAGAAGAATACTTCAGTAAAGTCTGCAAAATTCTTTAACTTCTGCCCTTCTTTTTTCATTACTTCAAAAAATTCAAAAAAAAGCTTTTCTTCATGTACTAAAATATTTCAGGCTTGATCTCTGCTACCAGTTTGACTGAAATCAATTCAACCACTTATGAGTTATAAGAGACAGAAAATTAGTGTCTCCTATTGCAGAGTGAGTCATACATCCTCTTTGATCGAGACTTTGGTTTGTTGGTTTTTTTGCTCTTCAAAAGCATCTCAGACTTTGGCTTTTAAAACATTAACACAGCCCATCAAGGATCAAAATTGGCAGATGGAAAATCTGTTAAGTCCGTTCAAAAAATCACTTCAGAACATGTTTGGTTGACCTCTACTAGGAAGTCTATTGCTACTTAAGAACAACTTGCCTAATCCTACCTCTGAACCATTGCAATATGTGAATTTTTTTCACCTGCAGTTTCTGAGCAGAGCTGGCACTACAGCTGTATTACAACATCTATTTATTGCAGAATGTTCTAAAATGTCTGTGATTTTGTTACCAGCAACAGAATAAGATGGCCATGCTTAACAAGAGGAGAGAGGGGAATATCCTGTAGCAATACTGATCAATTTTATTATTACTTTGTGCAATACATACATCTGCTGAGACTACTTCTAGTTTTATTTTGTATTTTCATTCTACGTGATTGCATATTTTGTTACAAGGATAATGAAATCCCCATGAGAATAAAAATGCTTCTCCGATTAAGAAGTTACTTGGTTAAACTGTTTCACCAGAAAAAGAATGAAAAAGCTTGATGTTGTGATTTGAACGGTACCCCAAACTCGTATTTAGCTTCTGTCTTTTCTTTGGGTGCCACACATCCTCTCCATAACATCAGTGATTTGTGGTTCCTTTCTGACAAGGGTGTCTGCACTTCACTTTAATGATGTGGGAGGAATATTCGGATATACCAAGAAAGATGAAGACCAGGCTACGACTGACCCTAGGAACATAATTCATATATTATGGCATTCAGTCCTTGCGTATGGGTTGCTGAACTTCCTCTTGGGAGAAGAGGATGTTCAAGAGAGGCTTGTGGTTTCTTGAGTTGTCCTTGTGTGTTGTGTATGGCCTGCAAACAGTGTGGACTCTCTGGGTCATGAGTCTCCACTGAGATGTAACTCTGTTGCAGTCAGAAGAAATTGATTTGTTTTGCTGTTCTGTAGCATCATTTCCACATTATTTCTCAGACCTTCAAATGCTGTTGTGCATGACATCCATAACGCCTGATGGCATTACTGTCTCTCATTTTGGGAACCCATCCCTGCCTATTTTATGTTTTAATTATTGGAGAAGTTTTGGGGGAGCTAATTTTTCAAGCAGAAAAACTGGTCTGTGGGTGTTAGGTCTGAGTGTGCTGAATAGCTGTTGATAGGAGAAATGATTGCTGTGCTCAGAGCTGTGGGGGCTGGCCAGCACCTGACTAAATCCCTCAAGGGCTGAAAGAAAGTAGAAAAACTAGAGAGGAGCAAACCATGTATTCCCAAGGACACAGGTGTGAGCAAACAGCAGCATCTTTTTGGAGAGATTTGCAACATTTCCTTCCCATGCATAGGAAGAACCTTCCAAAGGGGCAGCGCAAAGCTTTCCTGTGGAAGCATTTTGCAGTGCAGCATTTATTAACTTTGCCTGCCAGCTCTTAAGTTATTTTGACAAAAGCTTTATTACGGTTTAAAAATAAGCTTGTACATAATGGTCCAAAACTTGTTTCCAGTTACATGAGTTATTATTTATTCCCTTGACTTCAATCAGCAAACGAAAGCAAAATGTACTCCTTAATCTTGAAAAAGAAGTAGTGTTAATAGCGAGAATTATTTTGTTTGGTAAGGATGATATTGCCAGATTTTAAATTGTATTGGTTATTCTCTAGAACATGTTCTATATGACATTAGTTTGAAAGAAATTGTATCACTGCCAGCACTTTGAAAGACCAACAGGAAGCAGCTCCTGCAACAAGGCTCTTGTATATTCATCAGCTGCTGTATATTACATACTCCAAATTGCATGAAAAAATGGGGATCTCCGATAACACACATTTTGAAGAGGGATTTACATTTAATAAATGTTTACAAGTATTTTCATAAACTCAGCTTATGACAGTGTTGGCTTCATGTGATTGATTACTCAAATGTTGCCTTTCCTCAAATATAGATTGTGCAGTTGTCTCTAGGAGTTATTTATATTTCCTAGTATTTATGATCTGCAAGGCAGCTTAGTTATTAACATTAGTTATAGCTATTTCTGTAGATATTTATCTGAACCACAAGTTTTTGACACATTTCTTTTTCTTTAACAAGCAAAGCATATCTACAGCTATAAAAATGTTCTCTGATACAGAAAAATATATGTACAATACACCTATTACCTAGAAATACTCTAGTGAGGGTGCAGTTTTGATTTCCAGTAGACAAAAGTGTAATATGCAAACAAAATGCCACTGCAGTAACACTGAAGAAAATTTAATTTTATTTCTTTTTCCTCTGATTAGAGACTTTTTTTATTACAGATAGTCTTCACCCTTCTCCATACCTCACTGTCTTCCTTGGGGTGGCAGAGTACTGACAAGCATCTTACTGAAAATAATTTAGTCAGAAGCAAAATTTTCAATTTATTATTGAGCTTGCCTGTTTTGATTTAAGCCACTTAGCTGCACAGTAGGTGTATGCATGATATGATAGTTCAGATTTAAAAAATAGAGTGATGCAGTGAGATTCTAACTAAAAGTCAAGCCTCACCTGAATGTGACACAAGGGCGATGTGCAGTGATCAGGGTGTGGTGTGCAGCAATTGGACCCAGTGACCAAGATTAATGAAACTCACATGGGTTTTAATTAGTGCAGCTGCAGTCATCAATTATCTAGATAACACAAATATTGTTATATTTTGGGAAATTCTTGATTTATTTTATTCCACTGGCCAGTAGATTTAGATGAATGAGTTCTCATCATAAACATTCTGAGAAAAACTGCCTGAGGCCGTGGTTTATTATTTAGGACACAATCAGTAAGACTGAGCGCTACTGAAGAAAACATTGTAAACTGGTCTCAGTATTAATTTGGAAAATTTGCTGAAATGTGTGGCCTTCTATGGGTCGTCAGAAACATTAGAGCATCTCAAACAAAATACAGAACAATCTGTCAGGCGGGGAATGTGCAAGGATTATTGTCCAGCAGCTGATCCATAACAGAATGTCAGTGCATGTACACTTAAAGCAAGTATCAACAACATTTAATTTGACACATAATGTGGTCTTCTTTTATTATCCTTTAAGTGCATGTCTTAGAACACTGAAGACTGGACAAGTAAGTAGGGGGAAAAGAGCTGAAACATGACAACCCTTCGCAAGTCTGAGAAAAATCACAATCTAGAGCTTTTCAGAGGTATATACATTTTCAAGGCAACTATTTAAAATAGATGCAAGGAAAAAGAATGGTAGAAAGAAGGAAACGTGATTAAAAATTCCTTACTATAATTTAACTTGAAAATGTGGCTTCTCTTAATGTGGTCTGAAACCTGTGTACAAACACTTAAAAAATAAATTAATATGAGTGCTAACTACTAGGAGCAACATCTGCATCTGTCATTTAAATTAAGAAAAGGACACCACTATAGACATAAAGATTTTTCAAAAAGTTAAATGATAGTTTGCCTGCGTGTACTTTTTTTCATTAATGTTTTGCTATAATTTGCATTTGTCTATTCTCATCCATGGAAAACAAGTTAGGTGCACAATGCTGCTCTAATCCCTGCTCTTATTTTTCACCTAACCAAACTGCTTAACAAGGCAATGCTTAAATATGTACAAGAACATTAAAATTCATTTACTCAGAACAGAAGAATGGTTCAAGCCATTACACTTCCATGGCCTAATTCAGAGCCATTTTTTTTTTTTCCTGTTTTCATCCTTTCCTCTTTCTTCCTATTTCCTCCTATTGAAATTATTAGCTGAATTCCAGGGCAATGTAATTCTAGAGAAGATTATTACTTTGGTTGGGGCATAGCCCATTGTCCCTAGAAAGGGAAGATGTTTACATACTGCCAGCATACTGGAGGGGAGACTGTCTTGTTACCCAGCCTTGCACAGTAGGGCACATGTACCTGATGTCCTTATTTCTCACTGGTAGCTGTCACGCTGACAATTGGAAAATGCTGTAATTTCCTTAGTTTGCATTATTTTTATATCCCCTATTGTTTTTACACATGACCTTTACCTCTCCATTCTCCAATTAGCAGAGTGAAAGCCATTGTTCATTGAGCAGAGGTATTTGTGCCCAAGGGAGCAAAATTTATTTTCTATATGCTCTGTTGAGGGTGGTGAGGCTTCTTTAATACTAAAGAAATAAACCTTCATCTTAACCTTTGTTTGATTCAGACATTATTGAATTTGGGCAGGAACTTCCATCAGCTCGTGAATAATTGTTGCACCAGCAGTCAGTGAATGTTTATATAAATGGTTATGAATTGTGTTGGCCCTTTATAAAACATGCAATGGTTAACTAATTTAACCGAAGATTTCTCCTAGTTTTTTCCCTTTTCTTTGAATCTGCATTTTCTAGCTAATACAGAGACTGAGCAATCATTATAATTGCATCAGTTGTACTAGTTAAAGCAGCTAAGAAATTACAGAAAATGCAGTCATGTCAGAAAATAGTTCAGAATCAGAAATGTAAATGAACATAAGGCGTTGTGGTTATCATGGAATAATGAATCCGGACAACATATGGTTAAAATCTGCTAGAAGGGCCAATCTTTTAGTTTTGTGGTCAAAGTACATTATTTCAATGTTGATACAAACTATTGTTTCTTGTGCTACTCTTTATTCCCTTCATATCAGTGATGTTTTCCAGCAATATCATGGGACTGATCATATAATATGTAGAATAAGTTTGAAAAAGTGTTCTTTAGTTGCTCAGTTTTCAAAAAATGATAGTTCAGCAGTTCAAAAACCACTTTGCTAGTATGTAACTTAATATCAAATCATTGCCTTTTGGAGATACCTCATCTTTTGGAGATACCACATGCAAATTTAAAACGCGATATGAAAGCCATAATTTCGAAGATACTTGATTTGTTTAGTTATTGGACACCCATAAGTGTTTATGTCATTGTAATCAGAGCTTCTAATAGTTAAAGTTATTGCCAATTCAAAGCTTTGCTTTGTTTTTGTATGATTGTATGAACCCTTTTGATCATGAATGGGATTTTTCATATTGAAAATACTGAGTGCTTTTTGTAGCTTTACTGCTGATAAAGTAATTATTACTAATAAGGTCAAATCTTAATTTGTTTATAAAAGATCTGCTGGTAGTTGTTTAGTAAGGTAGAAATACTGGTTTGGTCAATGTAATTAATTCCACTTGTATTAGTATTTAATTACTTAGTGATTTGATCTGACTTGTAGTTACCTGTTGCTAAAATGTCTAGTAGCACTTCTAAACAGGTGAGAATTTCAGGAAGTTTTAGCTGATTTACCAACTTATCACTTGGCCCAGGAGTATGTATGCAGGCAACATTTTCCTGCTCATTTGTGAGAGCTGAAGTAAAGGTAGGTTCTCCCACTCAGCTTCACGTTTGCAATAACCAGTTTCTTGAAATAAGGAGTTTGCTCGCTTGTTTCACTCATATTGTTATGACAGCTGTATTCCAAATCTCTTTTTGGATTTTGTATCAGTCTCCCTAGGTGGATTTTAAAAGGCGTCATTAATAGGTGATTGTCAGTGACAAGACTAAAGCTGCTGTCAAGCAGGAGCTTCTAATGCCAGCCAAGTGACAACACTGCTGCTTAGACTCTCACACAGATGTTTTTGTTTCAGGGACATGAACAAAACCAAGTTGTTTTATCAGTTGTTCTGTTGGGTTTTCCTCTGTGATCTGAGCAAAAATTGGGTGGAGCACATAGATTGTGTGCATGACTGTGTGCATTGCCCTATTGTTGTTCCTAACCTTTGGCTTAAGATCAGTGTTTGGATAGGACATACCAAGCGCCCTCTGGCTGTGTTTACTGCAGATCTCTCCGAGCTACTGACTTTCTGGTTTCGTATTTTTGGTGGCTGCTTTCTGTGTTGGTCTTCTCTGCCGTCCTTTGACCAGGTTTGTGAAATTCCACACTTGCTTCAACCATCCACACTTCTCATAATTTATGGAAATGGCCTTGATTTCAGATAGACTTGAGGACAATCCTTTTTTACATGCTCCCAAAAAATATGATGATTGAATTATTTTTATGGCCAGCTATCCTTAAGAACTGTTAGTGATCATGTAAAACAACAGCATCATGTCCATAACAATATTGTTTTCAAACTGGAGTCATAGAATTCTGGGGACTGCCACATATATGAAAGTAGTTAGTACATCTGTTAGTCATTCGAAAGCTTCACAGCTTTGTCACCTTACAGTCATCCAATATTTTAACTGATATTTGATTTTGTTTTCTATTTTTTCTTCTCACAGGCTGCTCTATATAGTACCTTGTCTAATATAGCCCTATTTTAATTTTAACAAGCTTATTTTTGGTGATGCGATATGATACTGCACTATATGTTTTTAGGTTTTTTCCTACGTCAGATCAGTTTATAAGTAAAATTATACGTTACTGGTTATATTTAAAATAAATAGTATCCAGCAAGGTATTCAAACTTTGTGGTTAGCTTGGCCAAAAATGGGTCTACTTAATGACTTTCTTATAGAATGTTTTCAATAAAATATAATTTTCTAATGTAGCTTCTTAAATACTAATTAACATGTTTTCATGTTACCTTTTATAACAATAACAGTGTGCCTTAAGCTGCTATTTCAAATATTATAGCTTGATGTAATGTAGCTTTTATTATGAATTCACGCATCTAAAAAGCATGGAAGATAAAAAGAAGTTACAGTGCAACTTTGTGGGTTGATTCTAGTTAGCTAGATGTTTTAATTACTTCATCTCTGTCTGTGGTTTGGAAAAGAGAATTCTTACAAATTTTAAGTCTACATTGTGGCCAGATTTTGTCCAATATGAAGATACATGTTTTTCCTGTCCTTGGGGTTTTTTTGGTAGTCACAGATAATTCTCGCTCACCGATCTGAACAGCTGTCAATATTATACTTTCACATACACAACCTGTAACCCCAGAGGAAATAAACCCAAACAAATAGAATACAAACTCTGAACTTACAATTCGGCATCAATTACGTGTATGTGGTGTGAGGGGATGTTGCAAGTTCGTCTCTACCAGACGAACCTCTTGTCTCTAATGGTTTGCTTCTGCCTGCAAGATCCTCCTGCCTTTAGTTTAGCTTTGCTTACCTGTGGGTTCATGTTCTGTGTTTATGGGTTTTATGCAGGAAAATATAAAAACTATAAATAGAATAGTACAAGTTGCTTATTTTTTGCCATTTAGGGGCAAAGGAACAGCTTTCTGTGTGGCCATTCACTGATTTCCTTTTAGTAACCTGTCTTAATTTATATATGATGAGCTGGTGGAGGAAAAATGTAAATTTGAGAGTATGCATGTGGAAATCCGTTCCACAGAGTTGTTCATCTCTTTGCAATATACAATGTATCTTCTCCAGTGTCCTGCTACCCTTTTGCTCTAAAGTTTTATTTTGTGCTTGTGGAACAACTGTCATGGTGGGTCATTGTTATGAAAAGTTGAAAAGGGATAATGTATTGATGGTTTTTGAATTTTAAGAAAAGGAGCTGAACTTTTTTAAACTTGAACATTTGTAAAAGAATGGAAACCAAGGTACATTTGCTGTGTCTTACGCAGCGTAGTGCCTGGGCTTACGTATTGGATACAGTTGAAAACTTACTCTGGTTTTGGCGTTTTTATTTTTTTCATCTGGGCTGTGGTGCAGTAAGATTTTTTTTTTAACTTGTAGCCATGTTAGCTTTAGAAGTCAACATAAGAGATGTTGTAAGATAAGCAGTGCCTGATGTAGTCAATACTTTGGAGGAAGAATTTGTAGAAAAATGAAAGCATCTTTTATAACTAACAGTGTTGTTTTAGGTTAGCGTATTCCTTAACTTACTGGACGCAATCAGTACACTGGCTTTGTCTTCAAGCAATTGGGCATCTTGATTTCAGGCCAAGTGCTAGGGGCAACAGTGCTCTCTGAGGCATTTAAGTGACAGAAATAAGGGCTGGGGTTTTTTAAGCTTTGTTTCCTGAATCCAATCAGGCAAAATATGAATCTGCCATCTCTTTGCAGAAGAATTAATTGGATGGAGGTTGTTAGCATATCAGGTGCTCCAATCTTTCAAACAGCCTTTGTGGTGGAGCTGGTAGTGATGCTGCAACACACAAATTTGTCTTTATGGGGGGCTACTTTTCATGATTTTGTGATTAAAAGCAGTGCTTTATGGTTCTTTGTTATTACAAGAATATGACAGAGAGATTGAAATAGAACTGGAAGATGAATGCACCCAAATTCTTACTCTGTATCCAGCTGTGGTTTTTGGAAATTTCAGATCACCATAGTAGAAGGCAAGTGTAAAGACATTGGGACACATGCAGT
>VZTF01008251.1:3858748-3868748 GCA_013397755.1 Cnemophilus loriae | reverse complement strand
AACAAACAAAAGGTTATGAAGATCCTTTCTATGACAGTTTTGAAGTTAAATTGGGAAGGGCCACTGCAGACTTGGACAAGAAAGCTGCCTTATGAATTCCTGAGACACACATATGGAAAGGGTGCCTTTTTTTGTTTTGCGTTTTTTTTTAATATGATGCAGGGCAGTAGTTATCTGTTACTTGTGGGTATGTGGGGTTTTGTTCTTTGTTTTTCAGTTCATTTTGTTTTATTTCTTTTTCTTTTTAAAGTTTTTTTCCCCCAAATGTGGTAATTGTGAAAATGAAAAAAGTGGTCACCTAAAATCTTTCTCTAAATGCTTCTAGAAGCCAGCAACAGTTTTCACTGTGATGGGTAATGTAAGTTTTGGGTTGCTGCTTGTAAATTTTTACAGAAGAATTTGTCATTTTCTTAATATTTTTGTGGCTACAAGTTTTGTAACGTCCTGAGTTCAAGCGAAAAAACAACTGATTGGACCTCCAGGAAGTGCCTTGATGATAATCAGCCTTGTGTGCAAGACAGAAAGGCTGATAGTCAGAAATTGCTCCTTAAACTAAGACAGACTGTCAGTCTTTAGGAATGGTGGGGAATGGCCTATTTATGTAATCAGATACTAAAGCTGGGAAGAAGCTGTCAGGCACATTCTTGTTGTGTAAGCAGCAGGCAAACTGTGCTTTATCTGACAGACAGTGTGTAAATCTGTCCATGCAAAAATCCAAATGTTTAGTTTGCTTCTAGTCACTGTAATAATCTGCTTATTTTCTCTTGCTAGAGCGATGACATCATTTAGCAGAATGCACCACAGACAGGAGTCGTAGATAAGGCTCTGTTACTGTCAGTCATTCACTTCTTGATTGGCAAGGAGATAAATAGGAATTTACTAGAGGTTTGCTTCCAGCTAAAAGAGCAGACAACACCCTGGGATAAGTATGTGAAGAGCAAGCATGTTTAGCACCCTCAGCCTTACAGCTTGGACAAAAATGTAGAAATAAAAGTCCTTCAAAATCCAGTGTTAAAATTTGGTATTTTATTAGCAATAGTTGAGCATGCTTCTTGAACAGAGAAATAATCAGATTAATTGATAAAGATGGCAGTTACATAGAGAGAAAGAAAATCCTGTCCTGGTTGTTTGTATTAGTTTCAGTGCCACCAAGTTTGAGAAAGATCTGTTTCTTACAGAAGTTTTAAGGGAGAGGTGATGGTTTATCACTGGTATAGAACTATCATTTGCCTGATTGTTCAGCAGACCAGACCTGACATGGGAAAATATCCTGCTTAGATCAAGTCAGATCACCTACTTAGATCAAGTATGTTGAACTCTACAATATTTATATCATAGAAATTATTATTCAAGAGTTATTTTGTAGGAAATAATAGGCAGTCCATGATCTAAACTTACCAAATACTTTTTTGTTGTTGGTAGGGGCACATTTTGGTATGGACAGACTGAAGAAAACATGTAGAAATAATACTGCACTATAATAGGGAAGGTAGTCTAATCCTTTTTAATGGCATTTAATCTCCTAAATCTTCTGATTTCATTTAATTTTAAAGGGTAATAAAATATGATTGAAATACATCTGAAATGTAGTTTAATAAAGGTAATCTGCTGTACTGAAAATCTACTGTTTTGTCAATCTGAAGATTTAGTATGCAACCATGCACAATGGAAAGGCTTATTTACATTCTAAACTTCGGGGTTCTTGTAATTTCTGTGGCACTTTTTTTTTTTTGTTTTTTAAGTAGGTAGTACCCATTATTTAAAAAATAGTAATGAATCTTCTTTAGAATTCGTGGGAAGGATCTTATGAAAATTAATCTCCAGGTCATAAGGAGGTAAGACATAACAGAAAAATGACCGATTAGGAGAACGTACCTGGCAGAAGAATACTTTTCTGTACATCAAGTCAATTGTTCATGTTCCTATTGTTTCCAAAATGATGGAGACCATAAATGAACAGCTGTTAAAATCATAATGATTTGTGCAACAATGGTCTGATCCTCTTGTGTTTATATTTAGAAGGAGAACTGCATTTTGAAATAGTGAATTGGCTTAGGAATCACAACCTTGAATGATACAATCTTAATTAGAAATACATGCATAGCTTGGTAATGTTATGCACCTCCTCTGTTTAAAAATAGGGAGAGAACAACAATTAAGCACTTTCCATGTGTTAATTTTTGTTTAATTCAAAGAGTTAACCTTCTGAGAAGAAAGCTTCTGCTGGCACATTAGTGATAAACATTACATTAAAATAGTGATAAATACTATATAATACTCCCAAATAGACATTTTTCCTGTTGAATCCTGGGATGCTTTGTACAGACATCTCAGTATATTTTTAATGAGATTGTACATCAGTTTGTGTGTTGTAGTTTAGACATATTGGCTTTAATTATTTTTGAATGTGCAGTTTTTACAGTAGCAGAATATATGTGATTTAAGACTCACCACAGTGCTCTGAGTATCACTTGGCATTTTAGCAAAATGTGTGATATTAAAAAGACCATGAATTTTAGCTGGATTTTCATTGTTTTCTCAGACATATAATCTTCCTCTTTGCTCTTAATTCTCCTATTCCACATGTGCAACATTTTTGCATGTAATATTAAAACAATTATATCAGTCTCATCATCTCTCGCTGTATTGTGGTTCCATTATTATCACAAATAGTATTAAGCCAATCTAATACAGTATTTTCTGCCAACTGAGTGCTGCGGTATTTCGCCTAAATCATAAGGAAATAAAAAGAGAACCTTACAAAGCCAGTACTCAAAGAGGTCTTGATAGCTTGACCAATGCTTAAAGTGAAAATTTTGTATAAGTACTGTAAAATCTTTTCAGGTCAGTATCAGTCTTCCCCTTGCTAGAAGTATAAGGCATATATTTTAGTTGAGTTTAAGCATCTTCCAGTAATTTTGGCAAACTGTTGTGAATATTATGCCAGTGGACAAAACCATGAAAATGAAAGTGACTGAAACAGCTCATGTAAAATGAAAATGAAGAGTTATTTTGAGTATACCAGCTGAGATACAATAAACAAACAGATGAAAAGTAAATGAGAATTTAGAAACTCAGTTTTCAATAAACTAGTAATTTGTTAACAATATAAGCTTGATGTACTTTATCTTAGTCCTTTTGACAAGACTTTTTTCGTGGTAGCTGCAGCATCATCGTAGAGCCTGATCTAATACTTAGAGAACTCAGTATAATCTCATTGACTTCAATACAAGTTGAATTGGACTAATAATGAAAAATCGCATTATAATAATATTAGGTTTAGGAAAAAAATACTGCTTATAGCTGATTTGAGTCAAACTGAGTTTGTCTGATATTTTACTGATGTCAGTAAAATCATACCATGAGTTGGTATTCCTCTGCTGTGACAACTGTGGACTCTTATTCTGAGAAGCTATTAAAATCACAAAGCAACAGTCATTCTCATATAAGACTGTACAGATATTTGTCTAAATAAGATACCGAAATAAGTAACTTTGTAAAAACCGATTTGTAGTGTTACCAGCTGCAGTGATGAAATAAAAGGCATATTGCCATTTTTATTATTATTATTATTATTTTATCAAGTTTGTGATTTTCAGCATGTAGTCTTACTTTTCCTTTAAGGGATTTTATTTTTGTTTTCTTTTTGAATTTTTTTTTATAAATGACAAGGTTTTTTATTTAATATGATTTTATTTAAATGTAAATTTTAAAAAGTAAAGATTATTTTTTAAAAAAACCCACTAATTGAATAAAAACTGATTTAGGAAAAATTCTGAATTTTAATTTTTTTTTCTCTAAAATTCTTGTTTGCCTGAGCAGTTTGATTTAAAATAAATTTAAAAAAACCACCTTAGTCTAGCTCTGAGGAAATTTCCTCTTATTTCTTCTCAATTTAAAGAGGATATATACTAACCACACATCCATAGCAAATTAATTTTTATTAGTTGTGCTAGCAATTGTATTTTTTTTTTTTTTTTTTTCTTTTTAGAATAAACCCTTAAAGTGCAGTTGCCAAAATTAAAGTGGTGATTTGTCTGTTTTTTAGCATTGCAGCACAGGGTTACACTGGAACTGACTCTTAATCAGACCTAGACCATGCTGGGAAGCTTTGGGAACAAATAGGGAAATCTGGGCTTCTCTCAAGCAGGTGAACTTTTCGCATTGATAGCTGAACTCTGGTTAAATTAACCACCAGATACAAACTATCACTGGCATGTGGATTTGAATAAGTGTGATATTTTAAGTAGTGTGCAGTATGGTAGCATATGTTAAATGTAATTAAGAAGTAGCTGAACTACAAATACATAAACTTCGCAATATGCATGTGGTTAAAATTAAAAGGAACCTTCTTTTCGGGCAAGCGGAGCGGTTGTTAAAGCCTCTCTCTCAGTCACATTCCTAGCAGCCACGTGTCCAGTGGGCCATTGTAGGCTCTGTTAATCTGCTCGCAATCGCTTTAATGTTCCCCAAGGTGCTCCCAAAACACTGGAGTTTGCAGGGTGTCACTGTCCAAATATGGCTGGAGTTGGAGGAGTTTTGGTACCCAAAGCCCACTGCATTCCTTTGTTCCCAAAATACCCTGATGAAACCCTGGCTTGAACGAGCGAAACAGTCCTTGTCATGCATGTGCTGAAATCTGATTTTCTCACCCTTCTGTCCTTCTGAGGTGTATCTGTCTGATACTGGATGAGCTCTGCAGTTCACAGAACCAAGCCTTGATTCTCACCCTTTCCCTTTGTAAAACCTAAGGTCTGCCCTGATTTTCAGCTTCCTAAAAACATTGTGTTCTCATCATCTACAACTACAAAAAAACAGCTGTCTCTCAGTATGTGAAGTCTTCATAGGAATTTTCAAAGGCTGTTTCAGCTGTAAATGTAAACTGAAAACACAAAAAACAACCCCCCAAAAATCCCTTCCCTTTCTTCTTGGTGATGTTGCTGAATGTAATGTGCTTGACACCAGACGTTTTTAGAAATGTATGGCATGGTGTAGTTTCTCTGATACCATACCACTTTGCTGTTTTACAAGCTACAGCATGTCACAGATTAAAGCTTTGTTGGATGCAACAAAGCTGGCAATAAATAAACCTCTCTGATGTCACTGTGACCTAAATTAAACTCATTGTGTTTCCTTGGTTTTGTTAGCAACAGAGTAGTTTTCATCACTTTTGAAAGACCTCTAGAGTTTTGAAAATACATATTTTTAATAAAGATTTTAATTAAATTGGAAATTAATTGTGGGTCAGAGTAAGAATCGGCATCTGCTGGTTTCTAGCCATTATGTGCTGGGGTGTTTTTTGGATAGAAAGATAGAATGCGAAGGATAGAAGACTTTAATGTGGTAGAAAAATAAGAAATGTGAGAACTGCCAAAGTACCTGATTGCAAACGTGCAAAGGGCACCGATCTTCTCCTGCGCTTGATGAATATACAGAGATGCAGTTTCTTTATGTTTTAAAGTTATATACACATGAACATAGGAGTAGTCAGAACCCTGAAAGAAAGAAAATTATTTTGTCTACTTATGTGTGGTAGAGTGTTTGGGTTTTTTTTAGAAATATTTTATTTGATTAATTTTCAATCTAGTTTGACTTAGACCTGGTTAGATGTCCATCCTGAAGAGAAAATTTCCATGGTAAAACTCTGCTTAAGGCTTAAACTATTAATTTCATGTACAGTAAACTCTTATCTTAACAGTATCTCCTGCAAATACACATTAGAGTAACAGAGCAGCTCTTACATGAGCGGGTGTTCTGTCTGAGAGAGGACAATAAGATTCAGGTAAAAATTGATATATACCAAGGCTTTTCAAGCATCTGTGAGTCTGTCAGTTGATTGTATTGGCTATTAGGATTTATTTATTCTAATGACTCAAGTCACTGTTGATGTTGCTGTTCTGCTGTAAGCTGCTAGTCTTACAGTGAAGACCTGCCAGATATCCAAAATAACACCCCCACCCCACCCCAAAAAAACCCCAATCCTAACTGACAGCAAACATCAAAAGCATTGTTAAAGTGTAGGAACTGTTTTCTCTTTGAGAAACAAGAAACAACCATTCAGGGTCCCAATAGTTTTGAGTTCAAGTATACTTGTTTATACGTATTTTTGTTCTTTTTTCAAAAGACACTGAGGGAAATTTCTAATATCCTAGAAGATAGGTAATGGTTCTATTAAAGTTAAAATGGAAATATATTTCTAAAGACAAGTTTCAGTTTAATTTCATCCATCTTTGGAGATGTCCTGAGGATGTAAATGGAATCTTGATGTAACATTCAGAACAAATATGGTATCAGAAGGTAGTTGCATCTCTTTCCTTAAAATTGTGCAAACGTTTGATAGCAGAGACTATGTTTATGGTCACGAAGATCCTTGTGATTTGAATCTGATGTACTAAACTCCAGTGCAGTGTGCATCGCTCTTAAAAATAAAGACGTATATTTACAAACATATGGATGAGTCCCATGCAGTGTAATTCATAGACTGACGTACAGTTCTAGTTTTTTCTTGTATTCTTCATCTGCCTGGATGCCATGAGCTGCTTGTGCTTACGTAAAATGCTCTATAGAGCATTTGGTCAAGTGATTTATCTCCTTATACAGAATTCAAAATCTTCCAGAATTTCTTCCCTCTAGAATCAAATATAATTCCAGAGGTTTTCCAGCATCTGAACAAATAGATCCAGAATAGTTTTAGGGTAGATCAAGCTTTTCTTGGGTAAAAACATTGTCACATGTACAGTAGTAACAACTGAGAAATTTATGATGGAGAACAACTGATAAAGGTAATGGAACTGCAAAAAATTGCCCATTTTATAGCACAATTCCATTAGATTGTGTTAATACAAGGTTTCTGTTCCATCACTGTGTTCTAGCAACCTGTAGGTAAAGCAAAAAAGTGTGTTCAAATGAAACTGTAAGTTTTATCGGTATAAAAGCTTTTGAATCACTACTATTATATACAGATGTTCAGTTTTTTCTACATTATATATTTGTCCTAGTAAAAACTCATAGAGTAGTGTTAATGAAACATACCTTTATGTGCATTAAACAGTAGGCTGTGACACTATTTTAAGTGATTCCATGTTATAAAAAGCTCTGAAGCAAGATTAATGTTACAAAATTGACAGAATATTATAACACTGTGGAAGATGATAAATTTAAAACTTTCCATTATGCCTTAATGAATACAACGGGAATCGTGAGGCTGTCTGGTGGTTGCATCATGTCTTTCAGCTGGCTCACACTGCTGTTTTCCTCACAGAGTGTAACCTTTAGTCCTACTTCATTTATGCTAGATTATGTTAAAAATGTTTTTAATTTGGAAGAGGCAAATCTAGAGTATGCTTCTATTCTGTAAAGCAATGATGTAGAAATAGTAGCTGCCACCTCAACAGAGAAACTGACTCTTTTCAGAGGTATAAATGCTTGAGAAAGTAACAAGACTAAACTTTCATTACGTTTCACCTCAAAATGTGCTGCAGAGTCAGAAGAGAGACTGAAGAATCAGATCTGTGCTGTTCTGATGTGTATAGCACCCATGGAATTATTAACCCACCTGTAGCTACAGACGTACATTTTCCTCTGCTCTGCTGCTGTATTGAACGCAGTGGGCCAATTTTGTCACTTCTGTGACATGAGGCATTCGGCCCAGTGTGTTAGGATGGGTAAATTTGAAATTGGTGATATTTCAAAGCTGAAGCAAAGGTCAGGAATTGATGCACGTAACCTATTGCTGATGCACAAGTCAGAACAATCTTCTGTTAAGACTTAGACTTGAGGTGATGGCAGTTTTGAAAACACTTTTTTTTTCCTCACAGCTGAAGAAACGTTGAGTGCTGTCCAGAATGTGATGTAGTCAGGTTTTTAGACCCTTCCAAACAACTGAGGTGAATTTGTTGATTTTTTTTTTTGCACAAATGTGATACATTATCTGACACATTGCTCAGTTTTTCAAGGTGAGTTCATTTTTAAGGCATCACTATGCAATTCTTTCCTGAGGAAAACTGCGTGTTTCAAACTGTCCTTTGCTAGGTACTTACTGGCACCCATTTTTTATAAAAGGTTTAACAACAGGTATAGTTTAGTGGTGAAATTACTTTTTAAAATTTTTACATGCATTTTGACAGCAGGTTGTGAGCCACCAGAATGAAGCCAGATAAATGCTGCAAACTTCAAGAACTTAGAGGAATGTATTCACTCGTTGGATTTTCATTTGCCATTTAAGGTCATAATCCAGTTTAGTAACCTGCAGAAATGGCACACACTTCAGTGTTGCTTTTGACATGTTACACAACTTTTCATCCCACTGCTATACCAGTCTGCTTAAGTACTTGCAAGACTGTTGAGGGTAAGAATATTTCCTTTCTCTACATATCATTTAGGTTGCCTGTATTTGTAGTAGGTGCTTATTAGGAAGATGTGATGTAGTCAGTACAGTTACATCATCAATACCTTCTGCATAGACTTTGTACAATAATATTTGAATTAATGAGTGTCTGGGTTCAGTACTGAAAAACCACTATGAAATTTTTAAAACCCCTTCCATGCCTATCCCCTCCCTTATTTTTTGGTTATTCGGGTCCTGTAAATCCAGTATCCCATCTGATTTCAGGGCCCAAGATCTATGTGGTTTCCGGTCCAAAAGTTGTGAAACATCAGTTGTACTCGGTTCTTGTTTAACTGTACCTGAAAAATTTGGCTTGCGAAGAGGAAAGAGCACATATGCTTCCTGTATGCTAATTTTATCCATACAATGTATTTTTGAATGAAATTTAATTTTTCTTATACTTAAAGATACCCTTGTTTAGCTGACTAGAAATGTGTCAGTATTGACATTATGGGTAAGAACAGAGAATTGCATTTGTGTGTAGGATATTTTTAGCAGCAGCAAGGAAGGTGGCAAAAATGGGCACTGGGAGGAGAAAAACATAACTGAGCACAGGATCAGGAAAAGGTAAGTGAAGGCAGAGAGAGCATGTATGTAGGAACAGAAAAGCAGATGAACTATGGTGTATGTTTTCAGCTAGAAAGAGAAGTTTCATGTACCATATATTAGTGTTCTTGTGCCATCAGCAACTTTTGTTATGATCTAGCACAGTCTCCATTTCCTCCTTTGCCTCACCTAAAGGATTGCTATTGTGATTTTATGAATAGCAGCAGAAACTTGGGCCCCATTGATGGATCATATGAAAGTATATTTTTCAAATTTTGGAATTAATTTGTTTAGTTGTTATTGCTTCCTCTGTAGGGAAACATGAGATTTAACAATTAAACTGTAGCACATGTGTGTAAGTTATCCAGACGGGGAAAAAAATCGGAGAACTTTGTGTGTGAAGTATTCTAAAAGGTGAAAGATTTCTCCGCCAAATGAGGCTTGTAGAGCAGGGCCATCCTGTGTGTTGAATGAACTAGGACCATTGTGGGGAAAAAAAATCCTTGTAAAACTCTGGCTAGATACTTTTATTTATATTCCTTGTAAACCACTGCTGATACTGCCAACCAGTTTGTGAAAATTGGTGATACTGCAACCTTCTCTTTGAGAAAAATTCTTAGAAGGGCTTTTCCTGACTGGGGCTGGGTGCAAACCATCAGGAAAAGCATCAGTATTGGATATTCTTTTCTTTCTCTGAGTCTGGAGACACTGAGAAACAAGAAATGCCTGATGAATTTAACAATTGTTTGTTTACAAAAGTATGTAAATTGAAGTCCCTAAGCAGCTCTACTGTCTCTGAACCTGAGACAGATAGAAATTACTATCATCTCTGAAGCCTCTTGTGATCTTTTTCTATCCTTCTCCATTAGAGGAGAAAAAAAAAAAAAAAAAAAAAAAGAAAAAAAAGGAAAAAAAAAAAAGNAAAAAAAAAGGAAATAAAAGGAATAAAAAGACATCTTAACAAAGGTCAGAAACCCTATTTGGACTGCTACCAAAGGCACACACAGGGTTTAGTTAGAGATGGAGTTGCACCTTTAATTCTGATTTTTCTGGCTTTTGTCACTTCAA